>CM076572.1:1104923513-1105372599 GCA_034641835.2 Pinus albicaulis | reverse complement strand
TCTTTGAGAAGATACCAGCGTTGAGACCCAGAGTCATCTCTACCATCAGTAGCCCGCGAGACCCAATATTTGCCCGTTGGGCGGACATGATGAAGAGATTGGGGGGTAGTGAAGTACCCCGAACCACATGGGACGATGAGTTCTTCCTTTGGTGGGGAGAACAAATCATCGCAGTGGACGACTATCCCTATGCCGGGATGGACTTTCATGGAGATCCAGATCTAGTTCTTCCACCAGGCACAGCATGGGGCATAGTCGGTAAGTTTGCAAAAAAATTTTACTTATATAATTTTTTTGGATTTTTTCAAATACGTATGAAAAAAATGAAAAACAAACATGTTTTTGATTGGATTCATAATGACTGACAATTTAAAATGATCATGATTCAGATGTTGGACCAGTTCAACCTGAGGGTCTCCCGCGCCATAAGCATCACAGGGGCGAAGCAGAGACAGTGGATTCAAACAGGACTCTCCAGGCTGTGCAGAGGAACTTGGAGGGACTAACCCGCCAAATACCTATGGCTGCCGTGGAGGACCTGCCGAAAGCCATCCAGAGACGGGTGGTAGGAGTGCCCCGAGACTGGGTTAGATTATTCCGCTGAGTTGCCACCGCAGTTACGTTCTATAGGAACACGACTTCTGGGCAGGGACCTCAGGAGTAGACAGATATTATGTATTAGATGACTGTATATTCTTTTTTGAGACTGAACATGATGGGGGCATAAGCCCAAGTTTTGTACGACATTATGGATCCAAATTTTGTAAAGTTTTTGAACACTCCGATGATATATACAGCGATATTTGATGTGATGTGATAAATGTATCAAATGTATGATGTTTTTGATGATTAAAAATTTATTGTATGGAATGATTAATATGCCAATCTAATGCTTGATTAGCTAATGAGTTAGCAAACCAATTGTCAGCTCGAGGAATATGAAGGAAAGTTAAAAATTGAAATGACCTTTGTAACAAACGTACCCTCAAGAACAATCGTAATAAAAAGGATCTCGTACCCGATAAGTGTTGTTCAACCGCGACACCACCAGCTGAGAGTCCAAGAAAACTACCAACGAATCAACACCCAAAGATATTGCCTCCGAGAGTAGATGAACAACTGCAGTGTATTCTGCTATATTATTGGAAGCAGGACCAATGCAGACCCCTCTTGATACCAACAGCTGACCGGAAGGATAATGAAGCACCCAAGCCGCGGAAGCTAAGTTCCGGGTGTGTCTACTAGCACCATCGGCGAAACCAAAATGACTCATAACATCCAACACAACCTGCCAAAGCAGATCAAAAACATCACCAACTCATCAAAGATCGAAAATCAATCAGATATGTACAAAGCAAAAAACTACTATATACAAAAGCAACATGCCAGGCCGAAGCCTAGGCATAATACTTCTTCAAATAGAGCCCATTTCGGGGCTCCGGCAACTCGTTCCCTTCGAAATCAACCAAGGTGTATGCTCCTTTCTTAAGGACCTTTTTAACGATATAGGGGCCATACCACATAGACTTAAACTTTCCTGCCCCCAGGGCATCTTTTTCTTGGGCATAGACCAAAACAAGGTCACCTTCCGAAAAGACCCTAGGCTTGACCGCCTTATCGTACTGAACTTTAACTCGGTTTTTATGCGCTTCATTCATCGTGGCGGCATCCCGACGCTGCTCATCGAGATGTTCCAGATGAAGAAGCCGTTATGCCAGACTAGAAGTGTCAGGAAGAAGTTCAACAGCTAACTTAAGAGAAGGAATCTTGCATTCAATGGGAAATACGGATTCCACCTCGTGCACTAGCTGAAACGGAGTAAAGCCAGTTGCAGTTTTCACTGACGTCCTGTATGCCCAAAGTGCAGGATATAGCATAATATGCCAGTTGGATCTAGCTTTATCGATTGTCCTTAGAAGAATTGTCTTCAAGGATTTATTCACGGCTTCCACTTGCCCATTGGCTTGAGGATAATATGGAGATAAATGCTCCTGCCGGAAATCCAATTTGAGAGCCAACTCAGCCATCATACTATTCTGAAAATGACTGCCATGGTCAGTGACAATCTCTCTAGGAATACCAAAACGAGCAATAACTTGGTTGAAAAGGAACAGAGTTGCAGTCTCACCATCATTCCCAAAAGTAGGCATAGCCTGACCCACTTCGTAAAGTAGTCTACTGCTACAATAATGTACTTGTGACCTTTTGCCGAAGGCGGGTTACAAGTAGTATAATCAATACCCCACTTTGTAAAGGGACCGACAGTAACGACTGGAAAAAGCGGAGCTGGATGAGCGCGCATTTTTCGAGTATATACCTAACACGGATGACACTTTTTGACCGATTCAATACAATCTTTAAAAATCGAGGGCCAAAAGTATCCAGCACGCAAAATCTTTTGGGCTGTAGCAAGCCCAGATAAATGACCCCCACAAGCTCCACTGTGAGAATCATTGAGCACAGCGTCAGCTTCTTCGAGAGTTAAGCAGCGTCTTAGGATTGAATCAACCCCTCGATGGTATAAAGCATCACCAATAATCAAATAATTCTTGGCCAAGTGACGCAGCTTACGACGCTCATCTTTCGAAAAAGTAGAGGGAAACTTCGCAGTCTGGAGATACACAATGATATCCCCATACCAAGGATCCTGTGAAGAGATAAGAAACAAGTGTTCGTCCAGAAAGGACTCATCATAGATCATCTCTTCTCCACAGGGCAACTCGGAGATCAATTCCGCAAAAACTAATGATTTCTTGGATTTGGCAGACATGAACTCGAGATCAAATTCCTGTAAGATCACAATCCATCTATTGTATTTGCCCCCAATCACTCGCCTGCTGAGGACAAACTGAAATGGATTGGCAGCTGCCAAAACATAAGTTTTGCAAAGAATAATGTAATGCCGGAGTCGCTGCACAGCATGAACTGCTGCTAAGGCTAATTTTTCTATCGGAGTGTATCGAAGTTCAGGTCCTACCAATCCTCGACTAAGGTAGTAAATAACATGCTCTGCAAGAGCATCATCCTCCTGAACCAAAACCATACCAATGGTAGATTCTGTTGCTGCCAGATACAAAAGAAAATCTCTGCTATAATTAGGTGGACTCAATAAAGGAGCAGAGGTCAATGCCTTTTTCAAAGCATCGAATGAGCGTTGAGCGTAGTCGTCCCAAAGAAAAGGAACTCCTTTCTTCAGCAATCTCATATATCCCTTTGTAATTTCAGCATAATTGACGATAAACCTCCGAAGAAAATTAGACTTTCCTTGAAGACTTTGAAGCTGACGGATGGAAGACGGGGGAGGCAACCGAAGTATTGCCTCAACCTTGAAGGGATCTACCCTTATCCCTTCCCTAGACACAATGAATCCCAATAGCCGACTGGATGTAACCGCGAAAACGCACTTGTTCGGATTCAATCGAATTTTATAGAAACGACATCTTTCAAATATTTGCCGGAGGTGACCAGGATGATCCATCCTCTTTCGAGAATGAGCAGCTAGATCATCTAAGTATGCCTCGATAATCTTTTTGATGTCGTGGAAGGCGTAAGACATGGCCCACTGAAAGGTAGCCCCAGCATTTTTAAGACCAAAAGGCATCTTCTTGTATGCAAACGTACCCCAGGGACAAATAAATGCAGTCTTATGTTGATCTTCAGGACGGATAGTAATTTGATTATATCCGGAGAAACCGTCCATGAAGGAGAAAATCTCATTACCGGCACACTCGTCAATGATCCGATCGATAAATGGTGTGGGGTAATTATCTTTAGGACATGCTTTATTTAGGTCTCTGAAATCGATGCAAACTCGAATCATTCCTTGCTTTTTATCTACGGGAACGGGATTTGAAACCCATTCAGTCAAAGGAACAGGGAAAATGAATCCCGCCTTAAGCAGCTTTTCAACTTCAGCTTTGATAGTTGCTGCCTTCTTAGGATTGACCGGACGAAGTTTTTGCCTCACCGGCTTAGCGTTTTCATACGTCTTGATCTCATGCTGGACAATAGATGGGTCTATACCAGGAATTTCCTCATAAGACCAAGCGAATACATCCCTATACTCTTTAAAGAGCTCGGTGTAAATTTGAACCTCTTCACGGGAACATTCAGCTCCGATGAAGACATTCTCGATAATATTGGGATCCCTGGAAATGTTCACCGGGATAGTAGGAGAGATCACAACCATGTTCCCTTCAGCATAAACCTGTGTTGGTGCCAAAGGGTTCAAAACTGGGTGAACAGGACCAGGAGACTGAGGACTTGGAAAACTTGTTTCAACTTCGTTCAAGTTAGGTAGGAAGTAAGACCGATGATGCAAGTCATCCCACGGTCTATCTATACCAGTCATGGCTTCCAGGATTGCCTCTTCAGATGGAAGAGTGGTATCAAGGCAATCCTGGGCCGAAGAAGAACTAAGCGTCCAAGCCGAAGCCACATCACCATCCAACTCTTCCGGTGAAAGAGGAGCTGGGATGGATTCTGCAGTGTCAACAATAGACTGATATGCAATCTCAGCTGCAGAAATCGGAAATGCCATTCCACCCACTTGACCTTCCGCCAATGTGGCCATAGGGGAAGGTAAGGTCCAAGGGTCCGAAAAATAATGAGTTCGAAAGAACTCTCTTCGAAGGGGAGCCTTGGAGGATGAAATAGCATTAATATGCACCGTAGGAGGAGGAAGATCGAAAGTACCCATCAAGGAAGAATACATTCCAACTCCTAAATTCTCAACAGACGCCTTAGTATTATCCAACTTCGGAACATATGAGTCAGAAGATGCATTCAGGTCTACAGGAGGACAGTCCAGTTGATCCACTGTAACGATCCTCCCTTCGTGGGGGAAACATACAATTCGAAATAATGAGGATGCAATGGCATCCATCTCATAAATCCAATTTCTCCCCAACAGAAGGTTGTAGTCCAAGGCTACATCTACTACCTCAACCTCTATATTGACAGTTTTGCCCCCAACACAGATGGGCAAAGCTGGGACAATACCATGGGGTCTGTGAGAATGACCATCGAACGCAGTAAGAATAGTGCTAGATGGAATAGCTTTGGGAGATCCAAGTGTCTTCCAACATGCGAGAGACATTACGCATGTAGAAGCACCCTCATCAACAACCGTTCGAAAGATATTGCACTTCCGATACGACGATTTAATATGAAAAGCCATGTGATGAGGAAGTCTCTTCTTAAAATTAGTCATATCAAAAGTAATCAGAAGAGAATTTTTTGGATCAATAGCCCCGATGGCAGTGAGAAAAGCACTGCGCTGAGTCGGAAAAGACTGGAGTACCTCTAAAGCTGACATAGCACAAGGACTCTGCGCCAGATCTTCTACACTCGAGTAGTTCTGGGTAGCCCTCGCATTTGGATTAATCGTTGACCGCTTAGAAGATGCTTTGGGCATCCGAGGCATAGACTCGACAGTAGGCTTCATAATGTGAAGCGTCTCAGTAGCATCAGGAACTTCCTTAGCTTTCGAAGACTCTTCTCCGCCATAATCACGGGATCTCGTAGCGATATCCGCGTGAGCACTCATCATGAAAATGTTCGATGGAATTTCCCCTTCCTGGGTGCTCCCAGAAGAAGCCCCAGGATTTTGGTTCGCGCCAGCAACTAATTGCTTCCCTTGGGTAAAAGGGTTTGTTAACACGGCCTGGGAACTAGAAGAACCCTGCTGAGCTAACAAGCGCTGAGCATCCTGAATTTTAGGGCAAAGGTGTGTGAGATGGTCTCCAGCACACAGCTTGCATGGAAACTTCACTTTCTTCTTCTCCTTTTGACCCTCACCAACACGCTCGTTGGTTTTATTTGCATTACCCTTCCCATTCTTGCCCTTCTTCTTGTTATTTCGTCCCTTCTTCTTCCCATCGGATTGTTGATTTCCTTTGGGATCAGAAGCTTGGACATCATTTATGGACAAAGACTGGGAAGGTGATGAATCAGCAGGCACAACCTGACCAGAAGGAGCAGATTGTAAAGACAACTGCTGCAGTTGAGAAAGCAGGCTGGCTGCACCACTATTGACCGATCCGACAAGCCCATCACCATGCGGACCAGGTTTAGTTTTCGACAAATCTAATTTGGAGCGAGGAGCATTGGGCAAATATTTATAAAGGACCCCAGACTAAGAATAGATCAGTTCTAGCTGCTGGGCCCTAAAAATGGCCTGCTCCTCAGAAAATACCCCAGATAGGGATACAACTTTTGAAATATCTGACTGCAGAGATTTCAGAAACCATTCGAGAAGGAATTCTCCTAGAATATGAGCTTTGATAAGCCTCTTCCTTCTCCTCCATTCCTGGATGTGATCAGAAATGTGTGTTGCCTCATCCTGCTTAAAATTAGCCAGGAGTTCGGTCCCAGCCTCATATCTGACAGGCAACTGAAAATGGTTTAGAAATGTGACAACCAGTTCTCCAAATGTGGCAAAACTACCCCCAGTGAGCTCGATATACCATTTGGCAGCGTTTCCAGTTAGGGTGCGTTGAAATAATCTCAACCTAATCGAATCATCGATCAGGGAGTTCGAAGAACACCATAAGTGGAAAGTGGTGATGTGGTCCACCGGATCCTCTCCATTCTTACCTTCAAACTTTGGAATGTCTAAAGGAAGTTTGGTCGGGACCGGAGGCCACCCCGGACTATAATGAATCGGGTCATTAGTCAACTTCGACAAATCTGGCAAGTTTAACGTTGCCAGAAAAGGTAAGCGAGGCGGAGCCTGAGGATTCCATCCTTGATGGGATGGATTCCCAACATTCTAAAAAGAATAGCCTGGATTTGATGAGGCACCAGGTTTCCAAAAAGGACTCGTAGAAAACGGAGAAGAACCTCCTCCCCACGCCGAGTTACCAAAGCCCAGACCAGTTCCCCCCGCTGAAGTATTGAATGAAGAGGAAAGCCCCTGATAGGGGTTCCAAGCATTAGACAAAGGAGAAAAGGTCGGATAAGCACTCGATGAAGGGAAAGAAGCATTCCCTTGATGACCTGCGTAAAACTGATTCCCTGCCCCCGCTGTAGTGAATACAGGGTTCCATCCTGTAAAAGTAGTCGAACTTTGCCCCCCAGACCAAGGGTTGAAACTCTGGGTCTGAGAAGTAAACGGAAAGGACCCTAAAGAAGGATTCGAACTAGGAATGTGTCCAGTTCCGAAGGGGAACCCTTGAAACGAAGTTGATCCACTAGCCATGTTAGACATGGGCGTAGATCCAGCTGAAGCAGCGGAAAAGGAAAAAGAGGGATTCCCACTAGAGGGCATCCCTGAACAGAAGGGACCAGAATGAGAAGCATGTGCTTGGGTGAAACCAGAGCCAAACACAACAGCACTAGAAGCAATCGAAGATGAAGCAATAGTGCCCCCTGCTTCAACAGAAGCAGGAGTCTGAATGCCTGCAGCACTCACAGCAGAAGCTGCGTTCCCAGTCGTGGCCATCGAAAGATAAGAATGATACGGAAGATCTTCTGGTCTCTTAGACTCAGGTCCGATGTATTGAACAACGAACGGATAATCAGGAGGAAGAGGATATGGACCTGTCGCAGGAGGCTCAAGTACGTCTTCGATTTGAAAATCTTCTTCCTGAGGAAACAAAACTCGCGAGGTGAGCGGAACGCTCCTCTCGGGACCGACACCAGAATCAGCTATGAAACCTTCAGACCTTTGTGGAGGATCTCTCTCCACTACGTCAGACGCCACAGGGTGGTAACCACCTGCTAAATCACTCCTATGCCTTCTCGAAGAAGGCTCTGGACTCTCGGGAGATAACCCCCGGATTCTCCTCGATCGTCGAGGCGCTTGATCAGCCACTTTTATAGATTTTAAATTAGACTCAAAAAAGTGAAAAGCTAGGCAAGCTAGGAGCAAAGAGCACTCACTAAAATAAAAATCCCTGAGATACAGTCAAGCAAACAACCTCCAAGTATTTCCGCTCCGGGTGATGAGGACCGGACACCAAAATACAGGAAAGCGAAGTATAGGACCTCCCGAAAGCAGTCTGGGATGATTAGGGCCTAGAACAACTAGCGAAGGTATCAGAAACAGTTACGCCGACCTCCTAACGACAGCCTTTGCCGGCTCAAGCACCCAAGCTTCGCAAGGGCACCCCCCAGAAGTACTGCTGAAAGTGATGCGACGTCTGCCTCAGGTACCACGGGTATTCCCCCCCGTAGTCACCTGTGTGGAACCTAGCAGTGGCAACTATGGGCACCAATCCGTGTCAGAAGCTGGGCGGAACGGTCTTGAGGTCAGATTCAGCTAATCAGAGGGGGGGTATCCCTCTTCTCAGCCTTCACTTCCCCTCGCGCTTGACTCTCTGGAGGAGAGCTTTCCCAGTCCACCTAACGGAGTTGGATTTCGCTCAATTAATCAACTTCTATGTTTGTTTGAGCGGCCTTGGAGAGTTAATGGAGAGTTAACTCTCCACTCACCTAATCTAAGGCCCTACAACCTAGCTAGTTGGTGTATGACACTTAGAAAACTTGCTAGTTGATTTTAGATTAAATCGCTTATTTTAATGGGATGTTATGTTAAGTCACAAGGATATGGAGATGAAACTTATGATGTTTTTTGACGCAGAAAGAAATTAATAAAACTTAACTACATGCAGATGCAGTTATTGTCTTTCGATGAAAAGAAATCTCTACACGAGTTCTACGAGATTGAAAAATTGTATTTTTTCTTTTCAAATAGCAAACTCACACTCATAAAAACTATGAAATTGACTAAATGTTTAAATGCACCTAATGCAAATCACTACAAGCATGCAAATCCTAAGATGTAAATCTCCTAAAGCAGAGTGAAATTTCCCAAAAAGTCCTTCAGTTTTAACTCTTCTTGGTTGTCCAGAAAGCTAGTTCCCGAAATCAAGAACTCTTAATATGAAGACACCAAAAATGCTTAAAAACAAGAAGAAGAAATGAATGACAATTCCCTTCCAATTATCAAGCCAAAAACCAAAAGCAAGAAACCTCACAAAAGCTTCAAAAGATATAGCAAAACGAAAACGAAAATGCAACAACAAAAGCAAATAACAAGACAAAATGTTTTTTGAGCCTTTGAAATGCAAAAACAAAAAGCAAAGCAAATGTTTTTTGAGCTTTTTAGTTTTATAAAGAAAGAGCTCGAAAAGACCAAGCACAACTATCAAAATCCAAACCAAACAAGACTGAATTTCAAGCACAAACTTCAACAATGCTCCAAATCTTATAAGGCTAACTCGTAGCAAGATCAATAAGAGCAAAAGAAGACAAGAGAACTCAGCCACTCAGCCTAGAAAAATAATGCAAACTCGTCGCAAACAAAAACTCCGAAGAAGCAAGAAAAACTCTTCAAAAGTTGCAACAAGACCTAGCCTATGGAACTCAAGAAAACCAATCAAGAAACGAGCAAAAATCGTAATGTGAAGCACAACACAAAGATAGGAGCGAGTAAACGAGCAGAAGCTCTCTGTTCTGATAAAGCAGAACATCCAAGAATGCTCATAAAGCAATCTTGGTACTCAAACCAGAAGTGCCAGCACCAGAAACAACACTTTGCCAAAAAGACTAGTTTTCAATCAAACGAAAGAGAAAAAAGACAAGAAACCACTTCCTCACAATCCAAAGAGTACAGAGACACTGTAGGAACAGGTCTCTACAGCCAGAAAGAACCAAAAAGTCAAGAAACCCAAAAATTCAAAATCTGCCTAGGTATACGCTACTTCACAGTTTAGCAACAAGCGTGCATACGCGACTGTGCTAAAGGAAACTCGCGTATACGCGGGTCCCTTTAGACAAACTTGCGTGTATACGCCACTGTGTGCAGAGAAAAGCGCGTATACAAAGGTAAATAATGAAAAAAACAAAGAGGACAAGCCTGGATAAGAAATCAGGACTTCAGACTGACTGAAAAAAAAAGTAAACTGGACTGCAAATGAAAGTTAAAACTGTCGGCAACCTATCAAACAGCTGAAACCACCCAACAGGAGAATCACAAGAATGTGATCCCCAGTGGAGTCGCCAGTTCTGTTTCGGGGAATATCACCCTAGAGGGGGTTACAACCTCCACAGAGCAGGGGCATGCTACTTAAGAAGGACTCACACAACCATGCATGTTCATAAAAAACTAAATAGAGTAGATCGAGGAAGTTACCTGTGGGTCCTACGGTTGAAGCAGATCCCGCAGGGTCCAAACCCCCAGCAACCGTCCTTCCTTCTTAACCTGAAAGACAAGAAGAAACAAGCACGAAGAACTGGTTGTACAGCATATATCTACTCTAAATGTTAGTGAAATTCATATAAAACATTAAATAAATCATAATGAATGCTTAAATAACAATTTTCACATATATATAAGCAACCACTAACACGTATATTTCGGGAACAAGATGGTACTTCTGTATTATAAATAGCATGTACAAAAGTAACGAGTGGAGAGATCACCTAAATCCTTCCACGATCTTCGAGCAGACTGTGGTCTGGATCCGTCCCGCCCTTGCCTCGCTAAGACTCCTTCCAAACTGGTGCATACGAGATGACATATAGGGAGATGAGCATCTCAAGGAAACAAGGGTTTCCTGTAATGAACTGGGAAAGTGCAGGAGGCACGGGGAATCAGACTTGGATAGGGAATACCAACAGAGTATAATATCAATAAATTCTCTCTCTCTCTTAGGCCATACACATGAGGGGTTTTTATACTCCCTCCAAGTAGTTTCAACAGTTGGAAACAGTTGGCCACGTGCTGGGGTGGTTGAACTACCTGAGTAACCATCAACCCAGCCCGAAAATAGGGAATTTTTATATATTTTTTAATCATTTTAATGGCATACACGGAAAAGTGCAGCTGGACTCGCGTATACACGCGGAAAAGTACGGGCATAGTCGCGTATGGGGATTTTTACACTGTTTTTAAGTGAATTTGTCCAAGTCTGTAGGAATGGGTGCCCAAATCCATAAAAGCGATCATATGAATCATGGGAAAGGTAGAAATGATGCTAGAACACTACCAGTTTTCAGTTTCACCTTATTTCTCCTTTTAGTTAAATGCCCTTTCCCATATCCTTACATTCAACAACAGAAAAATATTTTTTGCTGAAAACACAAATTCTGGAAAATTTAGAGAATGCTGGAAAATGCAGAAATAAAAAATCAGCAAGCATAAAACAGCGATTCAACACATTTAACACTGATATTTTTGGTCAACATGACCCTGGAAAAACCCCCTACAACTTTTGGGGAAAACCAGTTCGAAAGCTTCTCTTTTATTTTTCTGAATATTGCTTTTTACAGTGAAACAGGAAAAACTCAGAAAAAATTCCAGCAACCAATTTACAAACTTATCTCGATTTCCATGCTTGCACACCGCCTCGGAAATTGTGCCAAATCAGCAAAAACAGAAAACAGAAAATTTACAGCACCTTAGGACAGCATTAAATGCTGTACGGCCACATCGAACGTGTGGGAGCAGTAGTGCTATTTGTAATGCAATTTTAATACGGTTTGTGCGACAACCTCTCTCGAAATCCGTTTGCCAGCAATTAACAGCTTATGTCCTCTTCCTCGATTTTTGTGTTGGAAATGATAGCCACCCTCTTCCTTGAAAAACGTGCCTGATTTTTGTGCCTTGGAGTGCGTGCTTGCTGCTGTACCCTCTTCCTCGATTTATGTGCCTCCTCACTTGGAAACACTGCCTCTCCTTTGCTGTATGGATTTTCTGCCTCGGTATGTGTGCCAATAAATGTTGTTGTACCTTTGTTGAAATCTCTTCACTGCTGCCCTTCTTCTTCTCACTGCTCAGAAAAATCTCCAGCTCTCCTTCTCTCCTTCTCCCAATCTGCTCATGAAAGAATGAATGACCTTTTCCTCCTTTCCATCCTTTAACCTAACCCTAAGTGACTTTTGGGGAATCCCTAAATCCAATGGCTGAAATAGATTGAGATCTAGGGCTGAGATTAAACGCTCATTTAAATCTCACTTTCTATTTTTTAACTCACCCCACTTTAATAAAGACCCACTTAGTCATTTATTTCCAAAGTCACTTTTCCTTTCTAATTTTACATTGACTTTATTAAAGTCACTTTAAAATTAGACTTTAGTAACTTTATCACATAAAGTCATTTTTAAATTAGATTTGACTTTATAAAAATTATAAAGTCACTTTAGGAGAAAAATTAAATTCTTTTGGACACTTTTCCCTAGGCCAAAGATCAAAGCCTTAGGGAACCACCTGTCCTCCGGTAACCAAATTTCAACAAAGAAGCCATGTAATGAAGGTTGCTTTGGCTCCGGCCCAACCTGATCTCATCAATAAATAAAAAACTATTCGTTTCAGTTAAAAAAAAAAGTTAATTAAATTAAACATGTGATGAAATTGTCTTAAGTCACACGGATCAAGCTTTCTTTTAATATTAGCCATTGATTCAAGATCTGATCATGGTCGTTGGTTTCCCAACGAGAAAAGTATAAAGGAAAGGCTTGGGGTCATTTGTAAAGGCACACAGAGGCAGAGCACTGAAGCTAAGCTGAGATTCTAGGGCGGGTTTGCTAAGAATTCTCAGAAGTGTTTCAATTGCAGAGAGGGGAATTTAGGCCAAGGGGATGACCTGATCCCAGGGTCTAGAATTAGCAAGAGGCAGAGATCAGCTCAGAGAAGCAAGAGAGCAGCAGCAGAAAGGGAAGCAACTATGCTACGCAGGTGATGTGCAGTCCCTCCTAGGGTAGTGTGATTCAAATGGAAACCCTCAGGGGTTATGCAGAGACCCTAAGGGACAGCGTAAGGACTGCGTCACCTAGTCTGGGGTAACACATCCCTTTCCCAGCTAGCGCTGAGGGACGCAAGGGCTTCAGAGGCTGACGTAAGGGCTTCAAGGGCAGCGCTGAGGTTTCAAGAGCCTAATTTTGGCTGAGTCTTGTTAATCTCGTTTGAGGGTGTGGATCAGTCATTATTTTGGCTTTAGAACAGAGAGTGAGCTGCAAATCTTTTATCTCTGTTGATTTTTCCAGATCTGGAACCTAGATTTGTCGTACTCAAAAAATTCTTAATAATAAATCCCTCCAGCAGCCAGCAGACCGGTTTTCTCGCATTGGGTTTTTCCAAGGACTATTTGTCCAGAAAATCACGGTGTCACTTTGTCTATGTGTGCATGTACTTTTTCTAGATCTGGATTGGTGAAAGTCTATTATGCGTTCTGCTTCAATATTAATTTGAATTTTCAGCTTAAAAACTTAATTAAGTAGGAGGAGCATAACCAGATCTAACAGTAAGATTTTTGCATAAGTGTAAGATTTAGAAATTTTCACATGGTATCAAAGCAATTGCAGATCTAGGAGGGTCACCAACAGGAGACTAAAGGCTCTTGCTGTAGAAAGCAGCACAAAAAGGCAGCAGAAGTGCAGATCTAGAGGGACAGTGCAGTTTTCAGAGCTGCAGAAGTTAAGCAGAGGGCAAGGTGACGCAGTCCAACTCTGTCTCACAGCAAGCCCATGCAATTACTGCGCGGAGGCAGCGCAGAGAAAGCGTTGGGATTGTCAGAAGATAGCCAATGTGACACAAATCTGAATCTGTCAGATCCAGAAAAGCCTGAAGCATAGCTGCAGAAAATCAGAAGGTGCAGTGGGGTTAAATTTATGAAGTTTTCAGATTTTTAGCCTAGGCACAAGTGACAAAGAGCAAGAGGAGATCAGCTTCTCAGAGAGTTCCTAGCCAAAGAAACTTGCAGATTGATCAAAGGATCAAAGAGAGTTGAATCATTATTGATTTGGCAGATTTCCAAGGAGGGAAATCAATTGTCAGAGGGAGCAGAAGGTGCCTGTTTTGCCAAGGGCCTTAGATCCAGTTCTCTAGCAAAGAGAAAGGGAAGTTCTGATACATTTCTGAGCAAATGGCTCCTCATGGACTGCAGGATCAGGACAGATTAGATGCCCTATCGAACTTCTCAGTTTGGAAGGCTAGGATCCTGATAGTCCTAGAGGTGTATCATCTAAGAGACCATGCAAAGCAAACTCTGGCCACACCGACCGATGCAGTTTTCTTATGGATGCATAATGAAGCTGTTGGGCATGCCAAGCGGCTGATCATGGATGGAATTAAGGACCATATTGTCCCACACATAGCTGAAAAGAAGACAGCTAATGAGATGTGGAAGGCCTTAACTTCCCTATATGAGGGAAATTCTGTCCAAAGGAAGATGATGTTGGAGACATAGATGCGGTCATTCATGATGATCAAGGGAGAAGACATGGAGCATTTCCTCTTCAGATTGCAGTCAATCAGAGATCAGTTGATTGCAATGGGTGCTAAGGTGGAATATGAGCTGATGGTCAAGACTGCTCTCAACGAAGTCACAGATGAGTGGGAAACCTTTGTCCAAAGTATCTTGGGCAAAGCGGACCTCCCAAATTGGGACAGCTTGTAGGCAATTTTGCGTCAAGAAGAACTCCGCAGAATCACCAAGAAGCAGTACAACTCTGGATTGAGCAAAGTGAAGAAGGAAGATGAAGAAGATGCAACCTTAGCATCAAAGAGGCAGCAGGGAAAGAAGAAGAAGGATCTGTCTAAGATCAAGTGCTTCCAATGTGGTGAAATGGTACATTTTACCAACAATTCCTTATAAGAAAAAGGACAAGGAAGCTTCCTCTTCCAAGGTTGTTGTGGCAGATGATGGGTCGGAATATGATGCAACCATGAGCGCTCATGAACCACGAAAGTGGGGCAACATGGATCTATAGAGGAGCTACAGAATGTAGGGCGGGATCCTTGAGCAACTCATCTCATGGATCACAAGAGAGCTACGACAGCCTTAAGACAGTAGTGGGACAAGTGGAACAATGGGTGCATAGATAACGATTCAAGCAGAGGCAGATCTAAAGGCTGGAAGGAGAAGCGCAGTGCAGATGCAGCAGCAGCGTAGGGGCTTATGTGACTTCAGCAGCGCAGAGCAGAGTTGCAGTAATGTGGAGGCTTTAAGAGGACAGCGCAGTGCAGCAGCAGCGTGAGGGATTTCAACACAAGGGGTTGATGTGACTTCAACAATGCAGAGTTGTTTTTGTGCATCATCCTTCAGATGCCAGCACAAATCAGCAGCCTATGGAGCTTCAGTGATGAGGATGCAGCCCAACTGACTTGTCTGTCAAAGATTGGGCAGGAGATTCAGTTGTTTCTCTCAACAACTGAAGTTGCAATAGAGCAGATCAGTAGTGGCAATGCTATGAGCAGCACAGATGCAGCAAATTGAGAGGGAGCTGCAGTACAGATGTTGCAGTGGCAGTGGCAGTGGTAGAGTCATGATCAGCAGTACTGAATGGCAGCAGCAGTGCAAAGCTGAGTGGCAGCAAGCCAAGCATCAACAGCACAGAACCAGTACCCAAAATCTTGTAATGCATAGTGTGATGTATTACTAGAGTACACCGTTGATGCTAAGAGGGAGTGTTGAGATTTTGTGTATTTGGGGTAGCATCAGTTGTGCTCTAGCTCCCAAATTCTGTAGAGGGACTAGAGTACACTTGATCTACAAGACCCGGAAAGGGATTTGGGAAATTTCATCTGATTTGGAAGATATTTAATTAATTAAATATTTTGATGTGTTTCCTAAGTCTAAACTTAGGAAAATGAAATAATTAAAGTTAATTAAATTAAACATGTGATGAAATTGCCTTAAGTCACACGGATCAAGATTTCTGTTAATCTTAGCCATTGATTCAAGATCTGATCATGGTCGTTGGTTTCCCAACAAGAAAAGTATAAAGGAAAGGCTTGGGGTCATTTGTAGAAGACACACAGAGGCAGAGCACTGAAGCTAAGCTGAGATTCTAGAGCGGGTTTGCTAAGAATTTTCAGAAGTGTTTCAGCTACAGAGGGGAATTTAGGCCAAGGGGATCATCTGATCCCAGGGTCTAGAATCAGCAAGAGGCAGAGACCAGCTCAGAGAGGCAGCGCAGAGAAGTAGGAGAGCAGCAGCAGAAAGGGCAACAACTATGCTACGCAGGTGCTGCGTAGTCCCTCCCAGGGCAGTGTGATTCAACTAGAAACCCTTAGGGGTTACGCAGAGACCCTAAGGGGCAGTGTAAGGACTGCGTCACCTAGTCTGGGGTAACGCAGCCCTTTCCCAGCCAGCGCTGAGGGACGCTGGGGCTTCAGCAACAGCATTGGGGTTTCTAGGGCCTAATTTTGGTTGAGTCTTGTAAATCCCGTTTGAGGGTGTGGATCATTCATTATTTTGGCTTCAGAACATCTATTATTTCTCTGTCGAGTTTTCCAGATCTGGAACCCAGATTTGTTGTACTCAGAAAATTCTTAATAATAAAACCCTCCAGCAGCGAGCAGGCCTGTTTTCCAGCATTGGGTTTTTCCGGGGACTATTTGTCTAGAAAATCACTGTCACTCTGTTTATGTGTGCATGTACTTTTTCTAGATCTGGATTGGTGAATGTTTATTATGTGTTTTTCTTTGATATTAATCTGAATTTTCAGCTTAATAACTTAATTAAGTAGGAGGAGCATAACCAGATCTAACAGTAAGATTTTTGCGTAAGTGTAAGATTCAGAAAATTTCACAACTCCAACAAATTTTGAGGTATGCAGAGGAATTTGTTGGAGCCCCTAGAGACGGGAAGAGGGTACGGAGGCAACCTGACAGATACCAAGCACTGGTAGCTCAATTTGGAGAACCCTCTAGCTTTCAGGAGGCAGCTCAACATCATTTGTCGGTAGATGCCATGGTGGAGGTGTATAGCTCCATCATGACAAACGATGTTTGGGAAGTAGACCCAAGACCACGAGACAGATCAGTTGTAGGATCAAGGTGGATTTACAAGATCCAGTATGTTGCAGACGGCACCATAGAGAAGTTCAGGGCTAGGTTTGTGGCTAAGGGGTACACACAAAAATAAGGGATCGATTATGAGGAAACCTTCACCCCTGTAGCTCGGTACACTTGTATCAGATCCATCATATCTCTAGCAGCGCAGATGGGATGGGAGATTCACTAGATGGATGTCAAGAAAACGTTCTTGAATGGGGTGATAGAGGAGGAAGTGTACATAGAACAGCCAGAGGACTTCGAGACACATGTTTGTAGGCTTAAGAAAGCCTTGTACGGTCTAAAACAAGCCCCCAAAGCATGGTTTGGGCGAATTGATAGCTATTTGCAGAAGATGGGTTTCGTCAAGAGTGACGCAGATCCCAATCTCTACTACTTGAGAGTAGGGGATGAGGTGCTAATCCTGGTATTATATGTGGATGATCTGTTTCTTATTGGATCATCTAAGCTCATCAAGGACTGCAAGGGAAATCTGGTTACCGAATTCGACATGAAGGATCTGGTGCAGATGCACTGTTTTCTTGGTTTGGAGGTCTGGCCGCAAAAGGGGAAATTTTCCTTGGGCATAGAAGATACACTACAGAGATCCTGAAGAGGTTTCAGATGGAAGACTGTAGACCCATGGCCACGCCGATGATTACAAACTGGAAGAAGATAGATACAACAGAGGATGATGAGGCTGATCCCACCTTGTATAAGCAGCTCATCGGATCATTGATGTATCTGGTCAACACTAGACCAGACATCTGTCATGCAGTGAATTGTAGAAATTTCTTAATCTTAAATCTTATGCAGAAATTATTACTGTTAATCCAGTTAAGCTCCTCCTACTTTGATAAGTTATTAACTGAATAAATTCAAGTTGAAATCGAAGCAAAACACATAACAGATCTCTACCAATCCAGATCTAGAACAAGTTCATGCACACATTGATGAAGTGACATAGTTATTTCTGGACAAATAGTCCCCGGAAAAACCCAATGTGGGAAAATCGGTCTCTGGCTGCTGGAGGGTTCTATTATTAAGAATATTTCTGAATACACAACTCTGGGTTGCAGATCTGAAAAACCCAACAGAGAAAACACTAGATCTGCAGCTCACTAACTAATCTAGGGCCAAAATAATGACTGATCCACACCCTCAAACGAGATTTACAAAACTCAGCCAAATCTAATCCTAGAAACCCCAGCGCTGCCCCTGAAAGGCTCTTCATCAGCCTTTGAAGCCCTTGAAAGCCTCTGTGTCAGCCTTGGATGGCCTCCAAACCCTCAGCGCTGCTCCGGAAGGGACTGCGTTGCCCCAGAATGCGTGACGCAGTCACTACACTGCCCCTAAGGGTCTCTGCGTAACCCCTGAAGGGTTTCCTGAAAATTACGCTGTCCCTACTACTGCTGCTATTGTTGCCTTCCTCTGCGTTGTCCTTGAGCTAATCTCTTCTATGCCTCTTGTGTATTCTAGACCCTGGGAGCAGATCATTCCCTTGGTCTAAATTCCCCTCTCTGCAGCTGAAACACTTCTGTGTATTCTTAGCAAACCCTGCCCTAGAATCTCAGCTTAGCTTCAGTGCTCTGCCTATGTGTCTCTTCACAAATGACCCCAAGCCTTTCCTTTATACTTTTCTCGTTGACAAATCAACAGCCATGATCAATTCTTGAATCAATGGCTAAGATTAAAAGAAAGCTTGATCCGTGTGACTTAAGACAATTTCATCACATGTTTAATTAAATTCACTTTAATTATTCTATTTTCCTAAGTTTTTACTTAGGAAATACATTAAAATAATTAATTAATTTAATATCTCCTAAACCAGATGAAATTTCCCAAATCCATTTTTGGGTCTTATAGATCAGGTGAACTCTAGTCCTTCCTCAAAATTTGGGACCTAGAGCACAACTGATGCCACCCCAAATACACAAAATCTCAACACTCCCTCTTAGCATGAAGGGTGTGCTCTAGTAATACATCACACTATGCATTACATGATTTTGGGCACTGGTTTTGTGTTATTGAAGCTTGGCCTCCTGCCACTCAACTCTGCACTATTGCTGCCATTCTGTACTGCTGCCCATGACTTTGCCACTGCCACTGCAACTACTGTACTGCAGCTCCCTCTCAATATGCTGCATTTGTGCCGCTCATAGCACTGCCACTGCTGATTTGTTGCACTGCAACTTCAATTGTTGAGAGAAACAACTGAATCTCCTACCCAATCTTTGACAAATAAGTCAGATGGGCTACATCCTCATCATTGAAGCTTTATAGGATACAGATATGTGATGGCATCTAAAGAACGATGCATAGCTATAGCTCTGCTTGCGTAATCAGACACCCTCTGCACTACTGAAGTCACAGCAGCTCCTTGTGCTGAAATCTATCATGCTATTGCTGCACTGCGCAGTCCCTCTGAAGCTTTCTGCGTTGTTGCATCTCCGCATTGCGTAAGCAGCACTGCTTTGCGTTGCTAAAGTCACATCAGCCTCTGTGTTGCTACTGCTTTGCTCTGTGTTGTTCCTCCCAGCCTTCAGATCTGCCTTTGCTTCTGCCTCATCTGTGATCTATGCACCCACTGCTCCATTTGTCCCGCCACTATCTTAAGGCTGTCGTAGCTCGCATGTGATCCAAGGGATGAGTTGCTCAAGGATCCTGCCTTCTTCTATGTAGCTCCTCTACATGTCCATGTCACCCCACCTCCGTGGTTCATGAGCACTCATGGTTGCATCATCTCCTGACCCATCATCTACCACAGCTGCTTTGGAAGAAGATGCTTCCTTTTCCTTTTTCTTCTCCGGACAATGGCCGGAAAAATGTCCCATTTTGCCACACTGGAAGCACTTGATCTTTGAAAGATCCTTCTTCTTCTTCGGCTTCTTCTTTGATGCCAAGGCTGCATCTTCCTCCTCTTCCTTCTTTACTTTCCTCAACACAGGGCTATGTTGCCTCTTGGTGAATCTGAGTAGTTCTTCTTGCCGTAGGATTGACTACAAGTTGTCCCAATCTGGGAGGTCCGCTCTGCCCAAGATACTTTGGAAAAAGTTTTCCCACTCATCCGTGACTGCATTGAGGGCAGTCCTGACTATCACTGCATCATCTACGGTTGCACCCGTTGCAGTCAGTTGATCCGTGATTGCTTGCAATATGAAGAGGAAGTGTTCCATGTCTTCTCCCTTGGTCATCATGAATGACCTCATTTGGGTCTCCAACAACATTTTCCTTTGGACTAATTTTCCCTCATACAGGGAAGTCAAGGCCTTCCACATTTCGTTAGTTGTCTTCTTCTCAGCTATGTGTGGTACAATACGGTCCTTGATACTATCCATTATCAGCCACTTGGCATCCCCAGCAACTTCCCTATGCTTCGGTAGGAGATCCACATCTATCGGTGTGGCCAGAGTCTGCTCTGCATGGTCTCTTAGATTGTACGCCTCAAGCACAATCAGGATCCTTACTTTCCAAACCGAAAAGTTTGAGAGGCCCTCTAGCCTATCCTGATCACGCAGTCCATGAGGAGCCATCTGCTCAGATTGTGTTGGAACTTCCTTTTCTCTTTGCTAGAGAAATGGATCTATGGTCCTTGGTGAAATAGGCACCTTCTGCTCCCTCTGCAGAATTGATTTCCCTCCTTGGAAATCTACCAAATCAACTATGATTCAATGTCTTTGATCCTCTTGATCAAACTGCAAGTTTCCTTTGGCAAGAAACTTTCTAAGAAGCTAATCTCCTCCCAATCTTTGTCACTTGTGTTAAGGCTAGAAATCTGAAAACTTCAGAATTTTAACCCCACCAGCTCTCCTGAATTTCTGCAACTTTTCTGCAGATTTTTCTGGATCTGACAAATTCAGATTTGAATCACACTGACTGGCTTCAGACCCAACCAGCATTGTTTCTAAGCTGCCTCTGCGCAGTAATTGCGCGAGCTTGCTAGGACAGCGCTGGACAGCGTCACCCTTCCCTCTTCGTGAATCTGCTCCCGAAAATTGTGTTGTCCCTTCAGATTTGCTTCTCTGCTGCTTTTCCAGTTGCTTTCTGCAGCTAGATCCTTTAGATTCTTCAACTGGTGACCCTCCTAGATCTGCAATTGCTATGATACCATGTAGAAATTTCTGAATCTTAAATCTTATGCAGAAATTATTACTGTTAATCTGGTTAAGCTCTTCCTCCTTAGATAAGTTATTGACTGAATAAATTCAAGTTAAAATCGAAGCAAAACACATAACAAATCTCTACCAATCCAGATCTAGAACAGGTTCATGCACACATTGACAAAGTTACACAATTATTTCTAGACAAATAGCCCTGGAAAAACCCAATGTGGGAAAACCGGTCTCTGGCTGCTGGAGGGTTCTATTATTAAGAATATTTCTGAATACACAACTCTGGGTTCCAGATCTGGAAAACCCGACAGAGAAAACACTAGATCTACAGCTCACTGGCTGATCTAGGGCCAAAACAATGACTGATCCACACCCTCAAATGGGATTTACAGAACTCAGCTAAATCTAGGCCTAGAAATCCCAGCGCTGCCCCTGAAAGGCTCTGCGTCAACCTTTGAAGCCCTTGAAAGCCTTTGTGTCAGCCTTGGATAGCCTCCAAACCCTCAACGCTGCTCCGCAAGGGACTGCGTTGCCCCAGAATGGGTGACGCAGTCACTACGCTGCCCCTAAGCGTCTCTATGTAACCCCTGAAGGGTTTCCTGAAAATTACGTTTTCCCTGCTGCTGCTGCTGCCTTCCTCTGCGTTGTCCTTGAGCTAATCTCTTCTTTGCCTCTTGTGTATTCTAGACCCTGGGATCAAATCATCCCCTTGGTCTAAATTCCCCTCTCTGTGGCTGAAACACTTATGAGTATTCTTAGCAAACCCTGCGCTAGAATCTCAGCTTAGCTTCAGTGCTCTACCTCTGTGTCTCCTTACAAATGACCCCAAGCCTTTCCTTCATACTTTTCTCGTTGACAAATCAACAGCCATGATCAAATCTTGAATCAATGGTTAAAGCCTAAGATTAAAAGAAAGCTTGATCCGTGTGACTTAAGACAATTTCATCACATGTTTAATTAAATTCACTTTAATTGTTTTATTTTCCTAAGTTTTAACTTAGGAAATACATTAAAATAATTAATTAATTTAATATCTCCTAAACCAGATGAAATTTCCCAAATCCACTTCTGGGTCTTGTAGATCAGGTGAACTCTAGTCCTTCCTCAAAATTTGGGACCTAGAGCACAACTGATGCTACCCCAAACACAAAATCTCAACATGAATACCCTCATTCAGTTCATGGTGGAACCAAGGAAGGCACACTGGGCAGCAGCCAAACATGTTCTCAGATACTTGAAGGGGACAGTCGAGTATGGATTGAAGTACACCAAGGGCAATGAGGTCCAGTTGAGTGGGTTTACAGATGCAGATTGGGCGGGAAGCACAGTGGATCGGAAAAGTACCAGTCAATATTGTTTTAGTCTCGGATCAGGAATGAATTCTTGGTGCAGTAGGAAACAGAAGTTTGTTTTACTGAGCTCAGCTGAGGCAAAGTATATGGCAGCAAGCACAACTTCGTGTAAGGCCATATGGCTTTGTAAAGTGCTCTTAAACTTACTCAAGAAGAGGATGGAACCAACCGGAATTATGTGTGATAATCAGAGTTGCATCAAGCTCTTTGAGAATCTTGTGTTTCATGACCGGTCAAAACACATTATCATTCGGTGCCACTTCATCGGGGACTATGTCCAACGAGGAGTTGTGCACCTGAGGTACACTCCTACAGGAGAACAGGTGGCAGATATCCTCACCAAGGCTCTGAGTAAGATTAAGTTTACTTACTTCAGAGACAAGATGGGGATGGTCGAGAACCATTTCCTGTAAAGGAATGGGTGGTCTTCAGAGATAGAGGGAGTTGTAGTACAGATGAGGCAATGGCAGAGTCAGTGTCACAGGCAGCAGTACAGAGGGTAGCAGCGCAGAGTTGAGAGGCAGCAGCCAGGACATCAGCAGTGTAGCAGATGCTTTAGAATCAGAGCAGTACAGTTGGTACCTTGCTTGAACACTTTCCTCGCTAAGAGGGAGTGTTGATTTTTGTACCATTGGGAAGTGTTCCAGGTCTCAATTTTTGAGGAGAGGCTTGGACAGCAGTATTCCAAAGAACCCAGAAATCGTTTGTGGAAATTCCACACAGATTTTGTTTCATTAAAATAATTAATTATTTTAATGTGATCCCTAAGTCTAAACTTAGGGAAATTAAATAATTAAAGGGTATTAATAAAGCATGTTGAGATTTTGTGTATTTGGGGTAGCATCAGTTGTGCTCTAGGTCCCAAATTTTGAGGAAGGACTAGAGTTCATCTGATCTACAAGACCCAGAAATGGATTTGGGAAATTTCGTCTGGTTTAGAAGATATTAAATTATTTATTTATTTTAATGTATTTCCTAAGTTAAAACTTAGGAAAATAAAATAATTAAAGTGAATCTAATTAAACATGTGATGGAATTGTCTTACGTCACACGGATCAAGCTTTCCTTTAATCTTAGCCATTGATTAAAGATTTAATCTTGGTCATTGATTTGTCAACGAGAAAAGTATAAAGGAAAGGCTTGGGGTCATTTGTAAGACACACAGAGGCAGAGCACTGAAGCTAAGCTGAGATTCTAGGGCGGGGTTGCTGAGAATTCTCAAGTGTTTCAGTTGCAAAGAGGGGAATTTAGACTAAGGGAATGATCTGATCCCGAGGTCTAGAATACACAAGAAGCAGAGAAGAGATCAGGAAAGATAATGAAGAGGAAGGAAGCAGCAGCAGTAGCGCCGGCAATGACAGCGTGATTTTTCAGGAAACCCTTTAGGGGTTACGCAGAGACCCTTAGAGGCAGCATAGTGACTGCGTCACCCAGTCTGAGGTAACGCAGTCCCTTCCAATGACAGCATTGAGCATTTGGAGGTTTTCAGAGGCTGACGCAGTGTCTTTCAGGGGCAGATCTAGGGTTTATAGGCCTAGTTCTGGCTGAGTTCTGTAAATCCCGTTTGAGGGTGTGGATCAATCAGTATTGTTGGTCTTAGATCAGCCAGGGGCTGTGGATCTAGAGTTTTCTCTGTAGGGTTTTCTAGATCTGGAACCCAAAGTTGTGTATTCAGAAATATTCTTAATAATAAAGCCCTCCAGCAGCCAGAGACCAATTTTCCCACCTTGGGTTATTCCGGGGACATTTTGTCCAGAAATAACTGTGTCACTTTTTCTATGTGTGCATGTGCTTATTCTAGATCTGAATTGGTAGAGATCTGTTATGTGTTTTTCTTTGATGTTAACTTGAATTTATTCAGTTGATAACTTGTATAAGTAGGAGAAGCTTAACCAGATTAACAGAAATTATTTTTGCATAAGAATTAAGATTCAGAAATTTCTATAAAGCATAGTGTGAATCTTCTAGAAAACGAAGATCAAGTCATCTTTTAATCTGAGCCATTGATTAAACTTATAATCTAGGTCGTTGATTCATCAGCGAATAGACTAAAAGAGAAGGCTTAAGGGTCATTTGGAAATCAAACTGGGTACATTCTCAGTACCCGAAGGAAATCGATTATGAAGTAAAAGAATTTGATTTCAGTGGGTGAGTTTGTAGAGGCAAGGTTGCAGAGGCAGAAGGAGGAGGGACAGGTCAACAGAGTTAGAGAGGAAGAAGGCAGACGAGGAGGAGGCAACGCTGAGGAGCAACACTTGCCCTCCACGCAGACTTAGGTAGTCCAGGCAGGGACTACGCAGAGAGGCTACGTAGACTAATGCAGAGGGTGCAGAAGGTCATCCCGTGTGTCGAGAATTCTTCCGGAGTGTCCGGAAATTTTACATCAGGTGTATGCCATTTTATTCTGATCGTCAAGATTTCTGTAAACATTATTTTTCACTGCTGAAGATAAATACAAACCCTCATCTGTTGCACCGGCTTTCCCACATTGGGTATTTCTAGGGATAATTGTCCAAAAATAATTGTGTTCATATGGTGGTTTCTATTGTGCTATATGTGTTATTTCTCTTCTTCTGCTTTTGATTAGAGTGAAGTATTGTAGCTGTGTTTATTTCAAAATTTACTGAAGCATCTATAAATAACTTATCTAATAAGTAGGCGAAATAAATCAGTCACTGCAGTAATAATTTTTAGATTGAAAATTTCACAAAGGTGGCACATATGTCGAATCAGGCTCGCAGGCCAAAGGTGGCACACCCGCCAAACTAGCCTCGCATGCCGATATATTTTCATCAAATTTTACATCTCTTCTAATGATTACGTTTTTGGATTTGAGTTGAAGAAGTCGATATCCTTTGACATCTTCAAAACACCCAACAAAAATGCATTTTTCACTCTTAGGTTCTAAGGCTTTATGTTTCTCATTTGGAATATGAGCCCAAGCTTCAGTTCCAAAATCACGAAAGTGAATTACATCTGGTTTGATTGAGCTCCATGCTTCTTCTGGAGTGATATTCCTTAAAACCTTAGTAGGAGTGTGATTTACTATGCAATTTGCACAGTTAATTGCTTTTGCCCAAAAATTAAGACCAAGTCCTTTAGATTGAAGCATATAATTAGCCATTGCTTTTAGAGTGCGATTCTTCCTTTCAGCTACACCATTTTGTTGTGGAGTATACAAAACAATATGTTGCAATTGAATGCCTTACTCAGTGCAAAAATGGATAAATTTGTTGTTAACATATTCTCTTCCATTGTCAGATCTTAACTTAAGAATGTGATGTCCAGATTGTTTCTCAACAAAGGCCTTAAAGGCCAAGAACATGTTAAAAACTTCACGCTTGAGTTTTAAGTAGTATACCCAAGTGCGTCTCGAAAAATCATCAATGATAGCTAAGAAGTACTTGTAGCCAAAGAAAGAAACGATTGGAAGTGGACCACATAAATCACTGTGCACAAGCTGCAAAGGGGATGAAGTGTGCCAAGAGGCACATTTGTCAAAACTATCCCGATGATGTTTTCCGAGTAACATAAGGAACAAACACCATCTCGGCAAGATACCATAGGAAGACATGTCACCATATTTTCCTTACATAGAGTTTGAAGAGAGCGATAGTTTAAGTGACCAAATTGCTCATGCCAAAGTTTGCTCACTTCATCATTATGAGAAACAAAAACGAAGGGAAGACATGATGACCCAAAGTTATCAAACTTATACAACCTTATGGAATCATCAGCAATGCCAGTAGCTAGAATATGTCTATGATCTCTTAGGTCCTTAATTACAACATCATGAGGTGAGAATTCTATTGTTTTCCCTTCACCTGAATGAGTTATCTGATAAACAGATAGAAGGTTGCAGGACAAGGTAGGAACACATAATACATCATTAAACTGACCATTATCTAGATGAATGTTTCTAGAACCTACAACACTAAGAGATCATCACCAACATAAATGTTTTTGGTGTTACAATCATTTAAAGAAGAAAACATGGCTTTATTTTTGGCCATGTGGTAAGAGGCTCCAAAATCAATGAGCCACTCATGAGAATGAGAAGAAGAAGATACATTGAATGCATAACCAGATCTTGATGCTTGACAACCACAAGCAGAAAGTGTCATTCTTGAAGATGAAGTTGAAGAGTTCTCCAAATCGATGTGGTGCTTCTTCATTGCTTCTTCCAAGGTTTCCATCTTATTAAAATATTTGGACTCTACATGGCCATCACGATTACAAAAGTTGTAATGTCTTTTTTTCTTCCCTTTATTTTTATTTGCCTTATCAGTTTGTTGAGTTTCTTTTTCAGTTTGCGGCTGAAATTGCTTAAGACCCTTGTTTGGTTTAGAACCATTCTTTTTAGGATGATGCTTCTTAGGATTCTTTGGATATGGTTGTTGTTGGGCTGCTAAGGCTTTTTTAGAAGAGTTTCCAGTATTAATAAGACCAAGGTGTAAGAGTTTTTCTTGTTCTCTTATCAAAGAATCGCACAATGCATCAAAAGAGGGGGACTTGTAGGCTATTCCTTGAGAAATGAGAGCTTCTCCAATGGAATGGAAAGTGGAAACAACTACAGAGTATGTAGGGCCTAGCTTAGCAAGAATGGAATAGATAAGGCTACCATCTTCTTTTTTGACCTTACAACCTCATAAAAGAAGTCTAAGGGTCTTGAATTTGGACAAAAAATCTTCAATAGAGAAGAAATTATTGGGGTCCAAAGTAAGCAACTCATTATCAAGCTGGTGGGCTCTGATTTCTTAATGCCAAAAACAATACTTAGTTTTTTCATAGCTTCAGTAGGGGAGTCAATTTCTTGGATATGAAATCTAAGATCTTGAGCAATGGACATTCCTATCAACCCTCGTGCTTGATCTTGTTTATTTTCCCATTTAGTCGTTTTATCTCCATCAGTAGGGTTAGATTATTGTCCTATGGCTATTCTATAAATCCCTTTACTTCTAAGTAAGTCTACCATGTAGGATAGCCATTGGAAATAATTGGTGCTGTTAAGAATAATAGGGCATGCACTTTCCATTTTTTTAAAACACTGAAGCTAAAAATGTTGAAACTAACTACTCCATTGGAAAGATATCGAAAAATTAGGCTAGTTAAAAAAAAAAAAAGTGGTTCTGAAAATGGCTTCTGGATGAAGAAGTTATGCCTTTTTGAAGAAAAGTTGGAGTAGATGCCGAGTAGTCACGGATAGGTTGAAAGTTGATGATGAAGTTGTACTTTTTAAAAAAAATTCCCCCCATTTTCCAAACCTAATATAATAAGCTCACTTTAAAAAAAATACTACTTTATGTGACCCACTTTTATAAATAAGTGAGAGACACTTTTACAATGTTACTTTTACATGTGTTTTTTAAATAAAACCATTTTTTTTTAAAGGAAACTTGCCAAAAAACTTTTTAAGAAAATGTAACCTAACAAAAGGCTTTTTAGAAAAAGAAGCTTGACAAAGAGACTCAAACCCAAGACCTCTATTCTCATAAAGTAACTTTACACTAAGTGAGCTAGTAAAAAGATTCTGTAATTATTTGAAAGAAGGAAGGGGTTTTTTTTTCGCTCTTCGGTTTGCGTTTTTTTCCTGCAAAATAAAACAATCGTGCAAACGAAAAAAATACAAGCCTTAGGGCAGAACGTTAGATTTCTGGTTAGTCCGTCCGGAAACTATATTTTTTTTGTTATTTATGATTTCCCGAGATCACACAAAGTCGCGAGGAAAAAGCATACATAGCAGAAAAATCCTGTCTTCCTGTGTCTGGTTTGTCAGGTCGCACACAGCATAGAGAAAAGAGCATACGCAGAGAAGAGGGTATAGATCCGGTAATAAAAAAACTATAAACCGAAATAAACAGAGGGATTAATAAATATAACTGCAAAAAAAAACCTTTATACCTCCAGATATAAAATGACATAAGTTGGGCAACCAGAAACCTTTTCGCCTGAAACAAAAGGGGTTCCTCACTGTAACAGAGGCTCCAAACACAACAGAGCAGTTTTTTCGGCCCAAAAGTGGTCAGAAACAGTAGATCTGAAAAACGGCAGTCGGATGCAATCAAATCGGCTTCGGATTTGGTTCAACAATGGATGTGGCCCTCAAAATTGCTTTGATACCATGTAGGAATTTATAGGGTAAGTTCCTTAGATCAAACACCAAAGTTCACCGCTCACAAGTAGATCACGGATCAGTACACCAGTATTTGACGTGGTTAAAACCCTCGAAGAGGGAAACAGTCCACGGCCTGAGCCAACACAGTCACTTCAGACAATTTATTAATATAAAGAAAGAAAATTTACATAAGCTTCTCTCAGAAATGGTTACCAGACAAATGACCCTCCATGCTCTTTAAATATAGATCATGGACCAAGCGGGTGTTAAGCCACGGATCAAGTGTCGGTAATACCGAGGAGAGAGTGAACCGCAAAATCACTACATATCGTGACCGTCAGATTATAAGTTACAAATGTACATAGTAAAGAAACACACTTTACCTAACTCTACACTAGACCAAGTTATACTTAAATATTTCCTATGTGTCGGAATATCCTAACATCAACACATCAACAAGAGACACCAGATTTGGTCAAAGACCAGGGAAAACCCCAATAGGGGGAAACCCTTTGAAAAATTTTCTTCTATTAGATTGTCATAAAATGTTCAGCAGAGAGTACAATGAGCCTAATACAATATCATTCAATAACACAATAACATTTAGAAATATGTTTCCAACATAAAGATACATCAAAGACAACTTTTCATGTTTGCGATCAACTATAGTCAACTTCGATCAATGATCAAATTTCAGTCAAACTTCCTGATCGCATGGATGAGTTGTGTGTGCGACTAAAGGTTTCCAAACGCTCCCTTGAGCATGTGATGCCTGTGACTGTGATCGAATTTGCCCTGTGGCAAGCTAGCAACTATCACCCAAAAACCCTAAAATAGATGCGAACCTGAGACCCTATAATTTCAAACCTTTGTGAACTTCTTTTGTCGACCGAGCCTCAGACCTATGTGAAGCAATCAATGAAGAAGAGAAGAAGAAGATGATTGGTGATGTCCAAATGAGCTTGAGGTTGCTTGTATTTATAGGCTAACAAGGGTGACCATTTTCCTATTCGGGTCGACTTGTTCATGTGTGCATGTGTGGGCTTTTCTTCATAAATTCACTTTCCCTTGACCAATTTGATGATCTTTAGGTCGATTTTGGTCCTCTTGAAAAGAGGAATTCAACGTAATCATCATCTCCATCAAATGAGTTGTCCAAAGTGGAATTTGACTCTAGTTGCATAATTTAACAATAATTGCTTATATCATACATAACATTCTCTCATCTCCTGGAGCCTTAAGAAAACAAAAAAAATTAGGAAAAGGAAGAAAGCAAATGAAGAATTGTGGAATAACAAAGGTCGGGGTAACTCATGTATCCATGATTGCTCCCTCCCACATCTATACACCCAATTATGTATACATCCCTCATCATTACCATTCTTGAACCCATGGCATTTGGCTTTGATACCCTTGTGTCCCTATCCATCTCATCATTATTCATATGACCCTTATCAATTGAAAGAGGTACCTTGGACTTGTATTTCCCCTTAGGGGTTGGGAACACCGAATAAGGTTGTTTATTAGCCACTCCTATCTAGGGAGGTAACACTAAGGTGTTGAGAAATCAATAGGGCTACTAAGGAGGTGATTCGTCTTAGACTTAATAATTGCTTGTGATGTTCTTTTACTTTTCTTTATTATTAGCTTCTTCTTTTCTTACTATTATGTTGTTCTTATCATCAAATAGCTACCAAAACATGAAGATCAATAGTACCAAAACATGAAGATGTAGGCTGCAAGCCAGGGCCAAAACCTCTCCTCTTGAGAGGAAAACCCTTAAATCTCTTCTCTTCTTATAGATTCTTCAAATGATGAATTCCAAGACCTCTAGACCAAGACCAATACCCTTCCAAGTCCAAGTCAGACCTTCTTGATGTTGTGCTTCTTGTATCCAAGTCAAACCAAGTCAAATCTCTTCTAGCAACACAAATTCGACCCTCAGCTACAAATTTTCGGCCCCCACTGCAGGTCTAAAATTTTCGGCCCCCGGCTACCAATTGTTGCTTCACACGTGTGGGAGAATTAGGGCTTCTTAGAGCTTCTTCCTTCTCTTAGCATGCTTCTTCTTATATGCCTTATGAGAGATCAAATTGTCCAGTCTTCTTCCAACTTCAACCTTTTCCTTGCTCCTTGAGAATTTTGGCCTTGCTGCTGCAGAAACCCTAGCTTACCTTCGCACGTTTGAGAGAGAGAGAGAGAGCAAAACCCAAAAACTTTGACTTCCTTCTTCCTTCGCTTTCCTTCTTCTTTTTCTTTGCTTGAATGATGTGTGAATAGTGAGTTTGTCCAAGGAGGTCAAATACCCTCTTATATATAGGCTTCCAAGGAGGATGACATGCCCTAATTAGGAAGACTTCCTCTCTGCCAAGCCGACTTGGTCTTAGAGGGGTATTTTTTACACTTTGACTCAAAAATGATTCTTTGACATATTACTAAATGTCCAATGGGGTCTTTTACATATGACATAGACTCGTTGACTTCTTAACTTAATAACAAAAACATGGGAACACTCAATGGGTGCTTTGACCTAAAATAAAATGACCTTGAACATGAAACCCATGCTACAAATAATAATAATAATAATTTTCTTTTTCATTTTTATAATATGCAAGAAATAAGAGTACATATGAAGACCGAACCTAGTTACACTCTTCAACACTCCCTCTTAACTAGGGAGGTATTCATAATGGTACATGGACATTCTCATCCTAAAGAAATCTCATAAGAAGATTCGAATTGGTAAGCCATATCATAAGCTATTATTTCAGTTTATCTCATTGCATCTCATCATACCAGCCAACATTGTCATATAGCAAGGCCTTGACTAACAGCTCTATCTCTCCATAGAATAGAGCACAATGTTGGGGAGACAATGACTTATAGAAACCATCATCATTGTCTCTCTCTCAAGGCACGTACCCCATCCGGATGTTCACAAGGTATGTCCTTCTCGGACAATTCCTGTCTTGGATTAACACATCCTCAAGGAATTTCCTCTTCAACTACTCTTACCTATTGGATGCCCTACCTCATCCTCAAAGAGTATCGAAAACCAGATGCTTACCCAATCCTCCATTCTCTCTTCACAAAGTGAAGACAAGAAAGATGTGTCTATCTCTCCCTCTCAACTAGGGAGGAGATATCAACCAATCCAATGTTGTCTCTCAAATACACAAGCTTCTTATGAGGAAGATATTTTATCAAAATATCAGCTACCTGCTCATCGGTGCAAATATATTGTAGTTGCAGCGCCCCATCTTACACCAGCTTTCATATGTAATGATACTTGTTGTTTATGTGCTTTGTTTTTCCATGAAATACAGGATCTTCAGACAACTTGATGCAACTAGTGTTGTCACAATGTATAATGGTAGGGTCCATCGGTCCTTCAAACAAATCGGATAACAGCTTCCTCATCCAAAAGCTTCTCTACTGACTTCACATGCTGCAATGTATTCAGCTGCAGCACTACTCAAAGAAATTAATTCTTGTTTTCTACTCATCCATTAGATCATAGAGGATCCCAAGATAAAACATCCTCTGGTAGTGCTTCTTCCATCTGTCTCACTACCTCCCTAATCAGAGTCTGTATATCCTATCAATTGGATATCATTCTTTATATCATACTTCAAGAAGTAATGTATCATTCCTTGCAAATATCTCAATATATGCTTGGCTGCTATCCAAGTGATCATGTTTCGACTCCATCTGAAATTGACTGAGGATATTCTCTACAAAACAAATTTTTGGACATGTGTTCACAAGATACATCAGAGAGCCAACAAATTGTATATAACTTGTAGGATCCACGGGGCTTGAATCAGAACTTCTCAACCTTTTCAAGTTTGTGACCGGGGTGGTCATAGGTTTGCAGTACATCATGCCAAACCTTTGTAGCATCTTAATCACATGCTTTCCTTGACCTAGATATATTTCACTAGGTTTTTGCCAAACTTCCAACCACACATAATAGTGCATCAGCCCTAGATCCTTCATATCGAATTTCGCTACCAATTGTCTCTTGCATTCTTGAATACGACCTTCCACACTTGTCATGAAAAGATCATCCACATATAGAAGAATGATGACTGGTTCATCCTTCACTATTTTGATATATAGGTTTGGATCAGTAGAACTCTTTGAAAAGCCCAATCTTTGTAGATATGTGTCGATCCTAGCATATCAATCCCTTGGAGCTTGTTGGAGGCCATAAAGTGCCTTCTTTAATCTGCAACCGTGAGTTTCTCTATCTTTCACTTCAAATCCCAATGGTCGTTCGATATACACTTCTTCATTAATGGTACCGTTCAGAAATGTTGTTTTGACATCCATTTGATGGATGTTCCATCCCATAGATGTTGCCAAAGAGACCAACGATCTTCTAGTTGTGTATCTAGTTGTAGGTGCAAATGTCTCTTCATAGTCGATGTCTTCTTGTTTTGAGAAAACCCTAGCCACAAACCTTGCTTTGTACTTGTCAATGCTTCCATCTATTGCATGCTTAATTTTGTAGAGCCATTTGGAAGTTACAACAGATTTGTCATTCGGCCTAGGAATGATTTTCCAAGCTCCATTTTTCATTATAGATTGATATTCTTCATTCATAGCATCTTTCCATTCTTTATGATTGACAGCTTCTTCAAAGGTGGATGGTTTTGCTTCAATTAACTTTGTCATATAGGTTGCATACCCTGAATACCTTTTAGGCTTCTTGCTTTCCTTAAATGTACCTTTTGTTGCAATATGTCCTTCAGCTTCTTAAAGAGTATACTTTAACCAATTTGGTCTCTTTCGATTTTCGGGGATTATGACATGCTACACAGGTTCACTGGTACCTTCTTCTTCATGATTGGAATCTTCTTCCTCCCTTGAATATTATTCAAATATAGCTAGTTCCTCATCATTGGAATCAATCGGGAGATCTTTGGACTTCTTATATGCATGCTTTCATCAAAGATCACATCTCTACTAACTTCAATTCGGTGCCCTTTCTTTATGTAGGTTTTATATGCCTTTGAAGAGTTACTATAGCCAACAAAGATGCCCTTCAAGCTTGTAGGATCCAAATTCTTCCTTTTATCTTTTGGAATGTGAATGTAGATAGGGCAGCCGAATATTTGGGGATGATCCACATATGGTTTTTGTTGGAAATTGTAACTAGGTTCGGTCTTCATCTAATGTATTTGAGTCATCATGAAATGTACTTGACAAAAGAATAAAGAAAAGAATTTTGATTATTGTAACAATGACTTATTAAAGCATGGGTTTCATGCTTAGGTCATCATTATATTAGTCAAAGTCCCCATTGTGGACTCCTAGGATTAATACTGAGTTTATAGAGTCATTGTACATTCAAAGACACCCTTCTCGGGCTTTTGAATCATGTAAAAAGGTTAAGAATTGATATAATATGATTTATGTTTCCTCCACACCAAGTCGGCCTAGAAGAGATCAAGTCGGCCTAAGGACACTAATTCGACCCACAAGAAGCCTATAAATACAAGCTAGTTGAAGTCATTTGGATTATCATTTCTCAAGCTAGTTCGATATCTCAAGTGTAGCTGGAGAAGTTTGAAGTCTGTTGTTGGGAAGCCGAAGGAAGTGCGAGTTTGGGGAAGTCTAAGGAGAGGAAGAAAATTGAACTTTTGGTGCCTTTCTCTCTGTTTCGTGCCCTAGATTAGGAGATCGAAGTCTTCCAAGTTTCGTTGTTGCCGAAAGCTGCTTGTTGCTGGAAACTGCTACCTAGTCGAGGTTGTTGGAAAGGGGTCGAATATATGGGAGGTTGACTTGGTGTGGAGGGGAGGTCTGGTATATGTCTGGGGTGAAGAGTCTCAAAGAATACTATTGAAAGGAAGAATTATTTTGACTAGGTTTTCCCCTCGAAGGGGGTTTTCCCCTGGCATGGTGCCTACATCTAGTGTCTCTTGTTTTGTGATCTTCATACACACATAATATGGTAATTGATTGATGAAAGATAAGATAATAAAGAAGTAAAAGAAGCCAATCCACTCACAAGTAATTATCAAGATCGGCAAATCAAACCCTAATATAACCACTTTGATTTTCCAACATGGTATCGAAGCTAAGGTCAAGAAGAACTGAAGATCACTTTGTTGGCATGGATTCTCCCTCTTTGATGAACTACATAAGAATGGGTATCAACACTACTGGAAGCTGGATCAAGAAGGTCATCTATTACTTATTCAAGAAGGTCAAAAGTCAAGGATTCTCGGTTGCTCTTACAGGTTCTCTTAATGATGACAGTGCATGGATCATTGATAGTGGAGCATCGAGACACATGACAGGAGAAAGTAAACAACTTCATACATTATCAAAGGAGCCATCTTCTCATGTAGTAGAATTGGTGACAACAAAAGCTATGTTGTTAAAGGCCTGGGATCAACATTGTTGAAGCTAGTTAATGGATCAAGGTTGCACCTCAACAATATTCTATATGTTCCAGGTTTGAAAAAGAATTTGTGTTGTATTTCTTGTTTAGAAGAAAAAGAGGAAGGAATTGCTTTTGTTGATGGAAAAGTATTGGTTTGGGGAAAAGACTCTAGCATTGATAAAGCTAGGGTTATTGGAGTTCGTGAAGGAAGTCTTTATGGATTCATTACACCACCTCCTCAAGTTTTGGTTCATATGGAAATAAGTCCCATTGAGCTATGGCATAGGAGGTATGGCCATCTACATTATAAGGTCATCCCTACTCTTATTCAATTGGTTCATGGTATTCCTAATATGAAGTTGGATCATGAAGGTGTGTGCAAGGGATGCTCTTTGGGAAAGCATACAAGAAAGCCATTTCACAATAGTGAAACTAGGTCTAAAGAGATATTAGACCTCATCCATTCTATTGTGTGTGGGGCCATGTCTGACAAATCACTTGGAGGTCATCTCTACTATGTGACATTTATTGATGACCATTCTAGGAAGACATGGCTCTACATTCTCAAAACAAAAGATTAAGTATTTGATAAATTCAAGGATTTTAGGGCTGAAGTGGAAACCCTAACCAAAAAAAAAAGATAAAAACTTTGAGGTCTGATAATGGTGGGGTTGGTTGCATATTGTAAAGAAGCAGGTATTAAGAGGGAGCTCATTGTTCCCTATTATCTTGAACAAAATGGATTGGCCGAAAGAAAGAATAGGTCAATTGAAGAAGGCATTCAAACTATTCTCCTTGATCAAGATATACCGAAGTTCTTATGGGGAGAAGCAGTGATGATAGTCATATACATTCAAAATAGAAGTCGTCATAAGAGTCTTGATAATACAACACCTGAAGAAGTATTCACAGGAAAGAAGCCAAGTGTGGATCACCTCTGAATCTTTGAAAGTCCAACATATATCCATGTTCCGAAAGACAAGTGAAAGAAGTTGGACTTTACAAGTATCGAGGGAATATTCGTTGGATATAGTCTCTCTTCAAAAGCATATAGAATCTACATCAAGGAAGGACGATATATTGAAGTAAGCAAGGATGTCATATTTGATGAGAATCAAGCATACAAGAAATCAAAGGATATTCATATTGATTTTGATGACGAAGAAGTTCCCATATTTAAAGAAGAAGAAGTTCATCATGAAAACACTACTACAAATCTCAAAGAAGAAGGACCAAGTGAGCCTCTTCAATCGGTGGTCATCCCAACCACAAGAAAGAGGCCAAATTGGTTGAAATCTATATTGGAAGATGTTGAAGGACATGAAGTTACTAGACCCTTCAGGGAAAGAAAGAAACCGAAAAGATATTCGGGTTATGCTGCATATATGACAAAATTGATAGAAGTCGAACCATCTACATTCAAGGAAGTTACGCATCAAGAGGTTTGGAAGAAAGCAATGCAGGAAGAATATCAATCCGTCATGAAGAATGGGGTTTGGGAAATCGTTCCTAGACCTAATGACAAATCGGTAGTCACATCTAAATGGATCTATAAGATCAAACATGCAGTTGATGGAAGTATAGACAAGTATAAAGCAAGATTTGTTGCAAGGGGTTTCTCTCAAAAGGAAGGCATTGATTTTTGCACCTACAGCAAGATACACTACTATTAGATCGTTGGTTTCATTGGCTGCTACAATGGGGTGGAATATCCATCAAATGGATGTGAAAACCACATTTCTGAATGGAACCATTGATGAGGAAGTGTACGTCGAGCAACCTGAAGGCTTTGAAGTTAATAGTGGGGACTCTCATGTTTGCAAACTTAAAAGCCCCTATATGGTTTGAAGCAAGCACCTAGGGCATAGTATGCTAGGATGGATGCATATCTACTTAGAATTGGGTTCGTAAAGAGTTTTGTTAATTCAAATTTCTACATCAAGGTCGTGAATGATGAGCCCGTCATTGTTCTACTATATGTGGATGATCTATTCATCACAGGTGTAAAGCAAAGAATTCAAGAATGCAAGAAGATGTTGGCAGCTGAATTTAAAATGAAGGATCTAGGACTAATGCACTATTACCTAAGTCTCGAAGTATGGCAGAGACCTAGGGAGATATATTTGGGGCAAGAAAAGTACATCATCAAGTTGTTGCAGAAATTTGGGATAATGGATTCCAAGCCGATGACTACTCCTATGATCACCAATCTCAAGAAATTGAGGGACTCTGACTCTAGTCTCGTGGATCCTACCTCCTATAGACAATTGGTGGGTTCCCTAATGTATTTGGTAAATACTATGCCAGATATATGCTTTGCAGTAAACATTCTTAGTCAATTTCAGATGGAGCCTCGTTATGATCACTGGATAGCTGCCAAACACATATTGAGGTATCTTTGTGGCACTATATATCACTGCCTAAAGTATGATAGTAACGAAGTCAAGCTAATTGGCTTCACAAACTCTAATTAGGTTGGCAGTGAGACCGATGGAAGGAGCACTATCGGAGGATTTTTTAGTTTGGGAGCTATTATGATCTCATGGATGAGTAGGAAGCAAGATCCCATTGTGTTGAGTAGTGTCGATGTAATATTCTGGATAGAAATAAACAGCAATATAAAGCACATAAACAAGAAACTATAGCAACTATAGAGACATCACATGAACAAAACACAATATGGAGAACGCTGAGCCATTTTATTAAATACTGAAAGATAAAATGGGTACAAAGGTGATCAGAATGATGGCACCTTGGCTTGCACTAGGCAAGCGTAGAAATACTCTCAGAATATATCATGGAATGGTTGCTCCCTCAATGACTTGCGTAATCTCCAAGCTGCTGGTGTTGCTGCCATGCTGCTGCTACTGTTGGAATAAACTGAATCTTTGGGGCTGCTCCCCACCTCAGAAAATTATGAAACTTTGGAAATGGCCTCTCCACCCAATACCTAGAAAATCCCAAAGAGCTTTTCGAAAATGGCTGACCTCTGAAGATGACCTCCATTAAGGTACCACGTTGTCCCGATGATAAACATTGGCCCTCAATGATTTGTTGCAAAAGATGGCCTCCAAATCTACCAAAATGATGGAATAGGGAAGGGTTGACGTCTTTCCAACTCTCCCGGGCTGAATCCCCTAATAAACCCTCAATCCGGAATCACCTCCTCCAAAGATTGCGTCCTCCCTCTCACTGACTGCGCTGTCGCTGCAAGTGAACAATCCCAGTTGTGGCTACTTCAACTCTCTCCGGCAAAACGTGGATAGAACTCCTCACCCGAGCAGGCACTCGATGTCCCCCGGGGCTGAGGTTGGGATCTCCGCACGGAGACACCCGGTGTGCTGAACAACACTTGCAGACTTTGTTCAACAGCAAAAGCGTGCTCAATGTCAAAAGACAAATAACATAGATGCATAATCGAATGACCCAAATGAGAAGCCTCTCTCCCTTTTTATGTTTGGAGAGCCTTGCTCTCTCCTAGGCCCCACCACCAACTGCGCTGTCTCCTTGAGCCATGTTGTCCCTCTATCTCTACACTGACTTGGGCCCACACTGCCCACGCTAACATCTCCTCCATGCTGCCACTTCGTCCTCTAGGCCCCACGATGCCAAATAATCATGTCTCCAAGTGACTTTAGGAAATGTTATCCTAAGTGTGAGTTAAGTGTCCCTCTTCACCCACTTTATTTCTAACTTAACTTTATTAAAGTGAAATAGTCAAAAATTAATATTTCCAATTAGCTATTACTAATTAGGAATATTACAGTCCTCCCCGGCAAAACATTGCTTGTCCTCAAGCAACTGCAATGATGGATGTTGTAGAATTTTCTCACTCTCCCAAGTGGCATCCTCATCCGGTAGATTCCTCCATCTCACCAGATATTCCCTGACTATCCTGCTCTGCAAATGCCTCTCCCTAGTGTCAATAATGGCCTCCGGCTGCAGCACCAAATGCCCCTCATCATTTGTGGGCGGAAGCTCCTCAGTTGCAATCACCTGCTGTCCCAGTGCCTTCTTCAAGCATGACACATGGAAAATATTATGAATCCTGCTACCAGTGGGAAACTCCAACTCATATGCAACCTCCCCAATCCTACGTGTCACCCTGTATGGTTCCTAAAAGTGGGGCTTGAGCTTCTCAACCCCTTTCTGCTTCAGCGTGGATTGCCGATATGGTTGCAATCATAGGTAGACCAAGTCCCCTACCTCAAACTGCCTCTCAACCCGTCCCCTGTCGGCACACTGTTTTTGTTGATTTTGTGTTGTAGCTATGTTATCCTTAAGAGCCGGAAGTATATCATGATTCTCTTGGATCCAATCCTTGGCCCTAGGGGCCTTACTAGCACCAAACATCACGTCAGCAAAAGATAAAGTATGATACCCATATAAAGCATAGAATGGAGACATACCGATAGACATATGTTGAGTGGTGTTATAACAGTACTCCCCCAAGTGCAACCATCGTAACCATGCCTTTTGTTGTCCGCTGACATTTCGCAAGTAGCCTTCCAGCCACTTGTTCACTATCTCCGTCTGTGGGTGATAACTAGTGCTCGGGGTCAACTCGATGCCCACCAAATGGAAAATCTCCTGCCAAAACCCGCCCATGAAGTGGCTATCCCTGTCACTAATAATGGTCTTTGGGAGACCATGCAATCTGAAAACATGCCTGAAGAACAACTCTGCTACCTGTGTTGCAATGTATCGTGCTGATATAGCGAAGAAGTGTGCATACTTTGTCACCGATCAACGACTACAAATATGCAATCTTTGCCCTGTACAGTGGGAAATCCCGTGATGAAATCCATCGAAATACCCTCCCATTTTCCCTCTGGTATGGGAAGAGGTTGCAGTAAACTCGTCAGATGGTTCATCTCCCCCTTATTGCGCTGGCAAACTTCGCACTCCCTAACATGTCAGAGTACGTCCTCCTTGAGGCCCTTCCATGAGAACCTCTCTCTGATGGCCCTATAGGTCTTAGTGAACCCCTGGTGGCCTAATAGTGGCGAATCATGTGAGGTGTGCAATATCTTCTCCTTGAGCTTGGAGCCCTCGGTCAAGAAGATCCTGTCCCTGAAGTAGATCACCTCATCCATCACCTTGTACCTGTCATCTGTAACCTGTCCATCTAACACCTCACAAGCAAAACGTTCCTTGGAGTACTCTACCAACAGCTGAGCCCTCTAGTCCGTATCTAAACTCATCAAAGACAATGCTGCCAGTCTACGCGAAAGTGCATCGGCCACCACGTTGTTCTTCCCCTTGACATACTCGATGTCGAAATCATATGCCTAGATCTCGCTGACCCACTTCTGTTGCCTCTCCTGCAACTGCTTCTACTCTAGAAAGAATCAGAGGCTGTTGTGGTTAGTCCTCACTCTGAACCTGTTCCCCACCAGGTACTATCGAAACTTGGCCAATGCATGCATGATGGCCAACATCTCCTTGTCATATATAACATACAACCTCTCATGTGGCAATAGCTTCCGGCTCTCAAAAGTTATGAGGTGGCCTCCCTGCATCAAAACTGCACCTATCCCCTCCCCTGATGCATCGCACTCTAGGACAAAGGGCTATGTGAAATCTGGCAATACCAAAACTGGACAACTGCTCATCACCTCCTTGAGCCTGTCGAAAGCCCTTTGCGCTGTGTCAGTCCAACTGAATGCCCCCTTTTTGGTAAGGTCTTTAAGGGGTGCAGCAAGTTGGGGAAATCTCTTGACAAACTTCCGGTAGTAGGTGCAGATACCTACAAACCCCCAAAGCTCTGTCACATTCTTCGGCTCTGGCCAATCCCTTATGGCCATGATCTTCTCCTCGTGGACCCTCACTCCATCCACACCAATGATGTGCCCCAAGTAGAGCATCTCTGTTAACCCAAACTCGCATTTGGAGAGCTTGGCATAAAAATGTTGCTCCTCCAATATGTGCAATACAACCTCAATATGTTGTAGGTGCTCCTCCCATGTCCTGTTGTAAATCAAGATGTCATCGAAAAACACTAACACAAACTTCCTCAAGTGACTGTAGAAGATGTGATTCATGCATGATTGAAAAGTGGTCAGAGCATTGATTAGCTCGAAGGGCATCACCAAGAACTCAAAGTGACCGTAATGACATTTGAAACCGGTCTTGGGAACACCCTGATCCCTCACGCAAATCTGGTGGTATCCGGATCTCAAGTCAATCTTCGAAAAGAACTTTGAACCCCGCAGCTCATCCATCAACTCATCTATCCATGGAATGGGGTACCAGATCTTCATGGTCTTCCTGTTGAGAACCCGGTAGTCAATGCACATCCTCAGAGTGCCATCCTTCTTCTTCACCAAAATGACTGAAGAAGCAAAGGGGCTAGTGCTAGGACGGATGTGCCCAAGAGCTAAGAGCTCATGAATAGCCTTCTCTATCTCATTCCGGTAGGTCTTAGGATACCTATAAGGTGTAGTGATCACAGCTTGGATGCCTTGCTCCAGCTCAATCGTGTGCTCAAAACCCCAATCTAGTGGCTTCCCTGGTGGTATATCTCCAAAAACCATGGCATATCTGTCTAAAATGAACTGCACATCTGGGTGTACAGCCTACCCTGTAGACCCTACCTCTAAAACATGCAGCTCCACTACCCACTTTGTCTCCCTTCTAGAAATTTTCCTCCATCCGGTGTGCTGGAACTGTCTGTGGCGGGTAGGTGTGCATACCCCGAATCTTCTTGTGTCTCCCAGTCTTCTTGTCCGTCCACTCCATCTCCAAGGTCTCCCAATCTGTGGTGACCCTCCCCAGCGTGATCAACCACTACACCCCCAGTATCACGTTGGTGTCCGGAATGTCCACCACAAAGAAGTGATATGTCAGGGTGTAAGTCCCCATAGTCACTGCCAAGGTTGGCACATACCTGGCACACTGCATGGTCCTGTCCCTTGGAACCAATACCGAAAACCCATCAAAACTCTCTGTTGGTATGCTCTTCCGCTCTACCAACTGAGCATCAATAAACTTGTGGGTGGCCCCACTGTCCACTAATACTAAAACACGTTGTCCCCGCACAGTACCTCAGACACGCAGTGTCAAGTATTTTGGGAACCCCTCGCAAAGAAGCAAGGGCTCCCTCGGTAGGTGCAAATGCCGCACCTCCCGCTCTTGGTGGTGGAGGTGGCGGATGATCTCCTCTCTACGTTGTATTGCTGCCTCCTGCCTCTATCTCCTCATACTCCTCCTCTTCCCCACTACTGTCAGAGAAAACCTCAATGTAATGCGCCTTCCCCGCGGCACAACGGTGTCCTAGTGCCCATGGCTCATGGCATGTGAAACATAGCCTCTTCCACCTCAGATCTCTCCTAGTCTTGTCATCCAAAGGCCCTCTGCTTTGGTTCCCCTTTGGAGGCGGAACCCTCATGTCCTTCCCCTTCGGCTGAAATGTCGATCTCTGGGGGAAAGGAGCTCTAGTCCGGGGTAGTGCATCCTGCAAGTCTCGAGTCCTCCCAACTGTGTCACGGAGTGTAGCTGGCCTCGTCGATCTGACTAACCCCCGAAGAGGCTCTGCTAATCGATCGATGAACATGTAGATCATCCTGGTTGAGGATAAGTCAGGCACCATCACGGAGAGTCTCAAAAACTCTGAAATGTATGTGTCCAGACTCGCGGTCTGCTTGAGCTTATTCAACTCAACAAAGTGCTCCCTTGGATCCCTCTGATCAAATCGCTCTATCAGCCTCCGTGTAAACTCGGCATATGTTGTCACCCCTGAGTGCCCCAGCGTAGCCATCCCGTGAAACCACTATTCATGGGCCTCACCCTCCAAGTGCAGCGTTGCCACCTTGATGGCCTTTGTCTCTGCCATCTGGCTAAGCTGGAAATATATATCCAACTTCTCCACCCAAGCCTTTGCCGAACACTTGGATGACCCATCAAATGTCGGTAAATAAAATCTGCCTACCGTGCGCTGTACATCCCCATCCTGTGAATGTTTGTTCCCCCTGTGATGGTTGCAGGGTATGTTGTCCCTCTTGAGTTGTACGAAGTCATGGAATGTGAGGACATCTTTGAACTCCTATCCGTAGGACTGATACTCGGCAAAGTAATCTCCCATGTGAGCCAGTTCCTACTCCTGTTGTGCTCCTGCCCCAGTGTCTGCGACAAGAAATGTGGGCATCGTGGAACGTGGAGGTGTATGTGATGCCATCTGTTGCGCTAGGTGCTCCTACAAATGATGGGATGTGCCCGATCCCTCTCCGATATGTAAACCTCTTGGGGTTTCACGATGTCTAGATTCTGCAGTGAACGTTTACCTCATCTCTTTTATCAGCCTCGACAAATCCTGCACTGATTTGAGGAGAATTTCCTCGAACTCCTTCCCGACATCTCTTTCCTCTGCCATTGGTTGCTCTCCTTCTACATCCACTACTGGAACGCAGTCACCTTCCCTGAAAGTGATCTCTAACTTCCGCTCTTGGTCTCTATACTTCCTTCCTCTGCAACAGATGTATGGTTTTCGTGCTGATGTCATAGACAATCTGCCCCACAGGCTGAGCCAAGTCTATGAGCACTGATACCACTGTAATATTTCGAATAGAAATAAACAGCAATATAAAGCACATAAACAAGAAACTACAACAACTATAGAGACATCACATGAACAAAACACAATATGGAGAACGTTGAGCCATTTTATTTAATACTAAAAGATAAAATGAGTACAAAGGTGATCAGAATGATGGCACCTTGGCTTGCACTAGGCAAGCGTAGAAATACTCTCAGAATATATCATGGAATGGTTGCTCCCTCAATGACTGCGTAATCTCCAAGCTGTTGGTGTTGCTGCCTGTTGCTGCTACTGCTGGAATAAACTGAATATTTTGGGGCTGCTCCCCACCTCAAAAAATTATGAAACTTTGGAAATGGCCTCTCCACCCAATACCCAAAAAATCCCAAAGAGCTTTTTGAAAATGGTTGACCTCCGAAGATGACCTCCCTTGAGGTACCACGCTGTCCCAATGATAAATGATGGCCCTGAATGATCTGCTGCAAAAGATGGCCTCCAACTCTACCAAAATGATGGAATAGGGAAGGGTTGACCCCTTTCCAACTCTCCCGAGCTGAATCCCCTGATAAACCCTCAATCCGAAATCACCTCCTCCAAAGACTGCGTCCTCCCTCTCACTGACTGTGTTGTCTTTGCAAGTGAACAATCCTAGCTATGGCTTCAACTCTCTCCGGCAAAACGTGGATAGAACTCCTCACCCGAGCAGGCACTCGATGTCCCCTGGGGCTGAGGCTGGGATCTCCGCACGAAGACACCCGGTGTGTTGAACAGCACTTGCAGACTTTGCTCAATAGCAAAAGCGTGCTCAATGTCAAAAGACAAATAACATAGATGCATAATCGAATGACCCAAATGAAGAGCCTTTCTCCCTTTTTATGTTTGGAGAGCATTGCTCTCTCCTAGGCCCCACCACCAACTGTGTTGTCTCCTTGAGCCACATTGTCCCTCTATCTCTGTGTTGACTTGGGCCCATGCTACCCACGCTACCACTTCGTCCTCTAGGCCCCACGCTACCAAATAATCATATCTCCAAGTGACTTTAGGAAATGCTTTTATCCTAAGTGTGAGTTAAGTGTCCCTCTTCACCCACTTTATTTCTAACTTAACTTTATTAAAGTGAAATAGTCAAAAATTAATATTTCTAAAGGATTAGTTACAATTGGGAATATTACAATCGAGGCAGAATATGCTAATTGGGAATATTACAGTCGAGGCAAATCCGTACCAGAGCAGCGCAAAGACCCATCCAAGGTGATGTAGGCCCAATGTGAGCAAATTGTAGGCAGCTGTAGGCTCACTGCAGTGACGCAGCCAAGCCGCAGTTAATAGCAGAGGCGTTGTAGGCTTAAATAAAGACAGTGGCCACCCAGGCTGCGCAGAGCGCTCAATGCCAGGCCGTAGGGTTGATGCGTTGCCGAGAGAGGCATCGTTTGTGTTCTAGTGGGCCGTAAGGTTTGTTTTCGGCAGATCCGAAGGTGTGAAGCCTCACCGAATCACCCATATTTTTTGTCTCCAAGTGATAAAGGTACAGAGGTACATCTGCCGTGATTTTCTCGGTTAGGGCAAACCATGTCTGGTGCCCTTGAATGTATTCAGAATTCTGCATAATAATAAAACCCTCTAAGAGGTATTGCACCGGTTTTCCCACATTAGGCTTTTCTGGGGACATTTGTCCGAAAAATATTGTGTGTCCTTTGTCATGTGGGCTTTATTTTTCAGTACTTGATTTGTATGTATGTGTAAGCTGTAGTAGTGTTTACTTTGATGTTTTACGGAATATTTCGGAAAAATAAAATAAAAATAAAATAAAATAAAATAAAAAATTAACTTTTTAATTAACCCAAAACAAGTAGGCCTATCAACTCAAAGACTGCAAGAGGAAGGGTTTCTGTAATTTGGATTCAAAAAATTTCACATGGTATTAGAGCCATTGTAGATCAAGGGGAGTTGAGCCGTTAGTGAAGTGATGAAGATTTTTTCTGCAGGAAAGCGGCTGAGACAGCCCAGATCCAGAAAGAGGCAGTGCAGCACCTAAGGGCAGCGCAGACCTAGCAGGGATAACGCAGAGCCTGTCTAGCTCACGCAGCGCTGATGCAGAGGTTAACGCAGGCCCAAGAGGGTGGCGCAATCCCAGAGGGGATGACGTTGTGCCATTTGTTGTCGCTGGAGGTACAGTTTTTGATCTTCAAAGTTGCTAGTGGGGTATAGTTTCTGTCGGTGCAGAGAAGAGTCTAGCAGGGTTGACAAAGTAAGGGGAAGCAGTGCCTCAACAGACTTTCTAGCCAAGAAGTCTGAGATCCGATCACTAGTTAGAGGGAGCGTATTCTCTAGAGGGTTTTCTATCGCCAAGGAACCCAGATTCGGTCTGTTACTGAGAGCAGTAGTAAAAGAAGGGAGAAGAGCATCCGCTTCAACACCATTGAGCAAAGATGACCTCTCATGGATTGAGGGATCAAGACAGGTTAGATGGAGCATCTAACTTCGTCATCTGGAAGGCCAAGATCCTATCTGTCCTAGATGAGTATCGCATCAAAGATTATGTCGAGAAGGTTGTGGTTGTCCCAGTCAATGTTGATCTGTTAAAGAAGTATGAGGAAGCGCAAGCAAGGGCCAAGGCGCTTGATAATGGACGGGGTAAAGGATCATGTGGTCCCACACATTGCCAAGAAGAATACGGCAAGTGAGATGTGGACGACCTTGACCACATTGTATCAAGGTACTTCTGTCCAAAGGAAGATGCTTCTAGGGAATCAGTTGCAACTATTTCAGATGCACAAGGGAGAGGAGATCGATCCCTTCCTCATTCGATTGAAGGCAATTTGAGATCAGCTAGTTGCTATGGGGGCAAATCCTGACGATGGTCTCATGGTGAGGACTGCCCTTAATGCAGTCACCGATGATTGGGAGACCTTTATCCAAAGTATTTTGGGCAGAGCACAACTTCCAAATTGGGAAGACATGTGAGCAACTCTTCTTCAAGAGGAGATCAGGAGGATGTCCGAGATGGGCAACAACAGCAGAGGAGCCAACATCAAGAAGGAGGACGAGGAAGATGCGGCTCTCGCATCTAACGGACAAAGGCAGCAGCAAAGGAAGAAGAAGAAGGACCTCTCAAAGGTTTGGCGCTTCAAATGTGGCAAATCGGAACACTTCACCAATACTTGTCCTCAGAAGAAGAAGGGCAAGGAAGATTCAGATTCTAAGGCTGCGGTAGCCTAGGGGGATGATGGCAGTGATGATGATGTGGCCATGAATGCTCATGTACCTCAGTAGAGTAGGTGGGGCGACATTGATCTTTAGTTCTCTTGAACTGCAAAGAAGGGGCGGGATCCTTGAGGTGCCCAAACTCTTGGATCACATACGAGCTGCGGGAGCCCTTAAAGATAGTAGCAGGAGGACTGGAGTTAGTTGGTGCATAGGATCATGGAGGCACTTTGGCAGTGCTGGGACGCTGAAGACTGGAGCAACGCAAAGGAGAGTGTTAGGTCCCCATATTACTAGTATAGTCCCTTATTGTTGTTATTGTAACCCCCTTATTGTTATTATTGTACCCTTGTAACCCCCATATTGTTATTATTGTGCCCTTAAATGATTATTGTTAGGTCGGCTAGGATTACATTTTGGCCCCACTGGGATTACATTATGGCCCCATGGACTCCTATATATAGAAAGGAGGTTTTTTAATTTGTATTATCCAAGAATTTTTCATTCATGTAATGTATTAAACGTTTCCCCCTCGAAGTGGCTTATTTCTAAGGCGTTGATATCTCTTTCTTCTATTTTTGGAGTTGGTTTCACAACATTTGGTATCGTAGGTTTGGATTCTCAGGATTTCGCCGCTCCAAATAGGTCATCGCGTGGATTTTTCGCTTATAACTTTTTTTCTTCTACGGGTTGTTCGTAAGCTAAAAATTTTCGAGTGCGGCCGAAATCCGAAGGAACATCGTCACAAAATTTCCGCAGCTTGTCTCTGCAATAGTTTCAACCTTGTGGTCTCAGGAAGAGACTTCAGCCACTTCAGCCTCCGAATTTCATCCAAAGGGCATCACGGAATTTTTTCTATAATGTTGTTTCTACGAAGGTATAGAAGCTAAAATTTTAAGAGCACGAAGCCAAAATATTGTGAAACATCGTCACAAAATTTTAAAGCTTGGTTCGTAATATTTCAGGAGATATGATCTGTGGAAGTTAGGTCTTTTGCAGGCTCTCGAATCTCATCTCAAAGAGGTGATCGGGGGAAAATCTCCATAACTCTCTCTCTGAGCATCAGATTGGAATTATATAAAAATTGACTGGACGTACACGGACTGTAGTTTCTTGTCTATAAATTTCAGAGCCAAAGGAGCAAACAATGACACGTGGCAAGTCGTACAAGTTCCCTCTACTGAACTAGTCCATAATTAGGTCATTATGGGAGATTGGACATAACTTTTCCTTGAAGAATCCAAATCAAGTCATACCTGTGGCATTTGAAAGAAGCTTCGGAGGACTACAACAGGGCTAAATTTCAGATATTGAGGATCTACAAGTATAGAGATAAGTCAATTTCAATATCAAGCTCCTCAAAAGCAAGTAAAAGGTGTGTATTTTTATTTTTATTTTTCCCGAATTGCATAAGTCTTGTTTGAAGAATCAAGTTGAATTGATTCCACGTACACAGAACAAACATCATGTTGGACTCTCAAATGGCCCCTAAAAAGAATTAACACCCATTGCTTCCTTCAGAAGTCTCTACTATGACTCATGAAGATGAGGAAACACAACATGAGATATCAAAATTACAAGAGCAAGTGCACTAAATTTTCTTATCGTAAAGAGCAACAAAAATGAAATGGAAGTTTTGAAGAAAGGCATGGAAACTAAGATGGATGGTTTGAAGAAAGGCGTGGAAGCTAAGATGAATGGTTTGGAAGCTAAGATGGATGGCATGGAAGTGGGCATGGAAGCTAAGATCGATGAAAAAATGAAAGACAACATGGAAAAAATGAAGAATGATCTAAAAGTAGACATCGAAGGTTTGGAAAAGTTGATACAAGAAATGTTTCCTAATGGCGAAAAGATAGTAGAGGAAACTCATGATGAGAACAAAATAAATGTTAATCGTGATTTCATAAACTCTAATGTTGGAGGGAAGAACCACCATATTCCAAAAATGGATATGAGGAAGTTTGATGGAAAGGATCTTGTAACATGGATACTACAGATAGAGCAATATTTTGATCTCAATAATGTGCAAAACAAAAAAAAGGTATGCATTGCAACTTTACATTTAGAACAAAATACATTTGTATGGTATTGATGGCTTTGCTCCTGTAAAAAAATTGTCACTTGATCAATTTTTACGGAGGAAATGATAGCACATTATGAGGATACAAAAGAGCAACACTTTCATTAGCCAATAGATAAATCTCAAACAAAAGTGTTCAGTGGGTGAGCACATTGAGGACTTCCAAAAATTGAATATAAGGGTAACTGATATTCCAGAGGAACACAGGATTGATCTCTTCATAGGTACTTTAAAGGATAACATCCAACATGAAGTTTGCGCTTTGGAACCTGATTCATTGGAGATGGCATTCAGGTTGGCAAGAAAAATTGAATGTAAAATTATGGCGACAAAGAAGCCTACCACTCACTTCTATAAAGATGGAAGTGTTGCTACTCCTAGATTTCCACAACAGACAAGGTTGACACCACAACAATTAGAAGAAAAAAGAGAAAAAGGGCTTTGCTACAGTTGTGACAGCAAATACACTAAAGGTCATAAGTGTGCTGAGAATAACTTATTTTACATAGATTGTGAAGAGGAAGAAGAAAATGAACAAGAATCTTCAAAAAAAGAGGATATACACCAGGAACCAGCCCTAGAAGAGGAGGAAATGAGTCCGACCATATCGTGTAATTCATTGGCAGGAATTACCATTCCTCAAACTCTCAAGCTAGAAGGACATATCAAGAAGAAAAAGGTAATAGTGTTGATTGATTCAGGTAGCACCCATAATTTTATTCATTGTAAGGTAGCCAAGGAATTGAATTGTTTCCTATACCCAGCACCAGAATGTCAAGTGATGGTTGCAAATGGAAGAACTATAAATTGCTCTGGAAAATGCCATAATATCAAGCTAACCATGGGGGAATATGTGTTGACTAGTCCAATGCTTTCCATTCCTATGGGAGGTGCTGATGTTGTACTAGGAGTACAATGGTTACAATCTTTGGGGACGGTAGTTTTTAATTTTCAAGAACTTTTCTTGAAATTTTTTTCAGAAGGAAAGGAAGTCGAATTACGGGGTATTGAAGGGAAGCCAGGAAGGATAATAAGCTCTAATGTCATGACAAAGCTTCTAAAGAAAGAACAACGAGGCGTAATTGCACAATTATGCTCACTAGAAGTTCCAACATGAAAATCATCTATTTCTGCAGATCTCCAACAAGTCTTGGACAATCATTCCAAGGTGTTTGAAACTCCCAAAGGAATCCCACCTATTCGTGATCATGATCATGCTATTTATTTGATTCCAGGAAGTGTTCCTCCAAACATCAGGCCTTATAGATATCCTTATGTCCAAAAGAGCGAAATTGAACGTATGATTGCAGAAATGTTAGAGGCGGGTATAATTCAACCTAGTCAAAGTTCTTTCTCCGCTCCTATAGTATTGGTACACAAGAAGGATGGATCATGGCGAATGTGTCCGGATTATAGGGAGCTCAATAAGCTCACCATTAAAGATAAATTTCCCATTCCTATGATTGATGAATTATTGGATGAATTACATGGAGAAATTTATTTTACCAAGTTGGATCTTCGTTCAGGATATCATCAAATTAGAATGAAGATCGAAGATATTCCAAAAACAGCATTTCGAACTCATGAAGGTCATTATGAATTTTTGGTCATGCCTTTTGGCCTTACCAATGCACCTTCTACATTTCAAGGGTTGATGAATTCCATTTTCAAACCCTTCCTTAGAAAATTTGTGCTAGTTTTTTTTTATGATATACTAATCTACAGCAGGTCTTGGAAGGATCATGTTGAACATGTTGACAGGGTGCTCAAACTATTGCAGGAGAAACAATTATATGCAAAAAAATCCAAATGTTTCTTTGGAGTACAAGAGGTGGAATATCCGGGTCATATTGTATCTCACGAGGGTGTTAAAGTAGACCCTAACAAAATTAAAGCCATTAAGGAATGGAAAGTTCCCACAACCATAAAGCAGTTGCGAGGATTTCTCGGGTTAACAGGGTATTATCGCAAGTTTATTAAGAATTATGGGAGAATAGCAGCACCTCTAACAACATTATTGAAGAAAGATGCATTTTCATGGACTCCTGAAGCAACTAAGGCCTTTGAACATCTTAAATAGGCAATGTGCCTAGCACCAGTCTTAGCTACGCCAGACTTCACAAAAACCTTTATTGTGGAATGTGATGCCTCAGGAAATGGAATTGGTGTTGTTTTAATGCAAGAAGGAAGACCCGTTGCTTTTGAAAGTCGTCCAATCAAAGGAAAGTATTTACAGAAACCTATTTATGAGAAGGAAATGTTAGCAATACTGCATGCACTAAAGAAATGGAGAACTTACCTACTGGGAAGACACTTCAAGGTAAAAACTGATCATGATAGTCTGAAACACTTTTTGGAACAAAGACTATCTTCAGAAGAGCAGCAAAAATGGGTCACAAAGATGTTGGGTTATGACTTTGAAATAATCTATAAAAAAGGGAAGCTAAATGTTGTTGCAGATGCACTCTCAAGAAAGAATGAAGAGGTGGAAGCATTGCTTTGTGCCATTTCTATTATCCAACCAGATTGGATAACCCAAGCAAGAGATGAATGGAAGAAGGACAAAGATGTATGGACACTCATTCAAAAGTTGCAGCAAGATCCTAGTACATCTGATACATTTAGTTGGAAAATGATTCCTTATGGTACAAATATCGCTTATATCTTTGTAAGAATTCCCAACTAAAACAAAATATTCTTCTGGAATTGCACACTTCTCCTTTAGGAGGACACTCAGAATTTTTAAAAACTTACCACAGGGTGAAGAAAGATTTTTTTTGGGATGGCCTTAAATCTGATATTCAAAAGTTTGTGGCGGAATGTTTGGTTTGCCAACAGAATAAAGTTGAGACAATTAAGACTCCGGGACTTCTACAACCTTTATCCATTCCAAGTCAACGTTGGGAGGAGATTTCAATGGATTTTATCACAGGTTTACCTAAGCCCAAAGGAAAGAGTGTCATCATGGTGGTAGTTGATAGACTTACCAAGTATGCACACTTTTGTGCATTATCTCATCCATTTAAAGCAAGTACAGTTGCTACTACATTTATTGACACAATTCAAAAGCTACATGGAAACCCAAGGGTTATTGTGAGCGACAGAGATCCCATTTTTACTGGAAATTTTTGGACGGAGTTATTTTCTTGTTTGGCTACTCAATTAGCTCATAGCTCATCTTATCATCCTCAATCTGATGGTCAAACTGAGATAGTAAATAAATGTTTGGAAGGATATCTTCGTTGTTTTGTATCTGATAAACAAACACAATGGGTCAAGTGGTTACCTCTCGCTGAATGGTGGTATAACACTTCCTTCCATACTGCAGCAAAAATGACCCCATTTATGGCACTTTATGGATATCATCCACCATCCATCACATCACCTTTAAGAGAAAATTCGAAGGTTCAAGTAGTGGAAGATCATATCGAGCATCAACAAGAAGTTCTCCAACTCTTAAAGGATAACCCGAATTTTGCACAAAATCGAATGAAACAACAGGCAGATCAACATCGCAACGAGAGAAGTTTTGATGTAGGAGACTGGGTATTTTTACGACTACAACCATACAAACAAATGTCCCTCAAGAAAGCGAAGAAGGATAATAAATTATCGCCAAAGTACTATGGTCCTTACAAGGTGTTGCAAAAGATTGGTACTATGGCATACAAATTGGAGCTTCCTGCTTCTTCGCGAGTACATCCAGTTTTTCATGTTTCATGCTTAAAGAAGGTTATAGGTGAAAATCTTCCAGTTCAAACAATATTGCCAGAACTTGATGAGGAAGGAAAAATCATATTGGAACCAGAAGCGGTCATGGAAACAAGAACTCGACAAATACGGAATCGATCAATTTCAGAGTATCTCATCAAGTGGAAGAACTTACCCACTGAAGATTCTACATGGGAGGATGAGAATTTTATACAGAAGCACCCAGAGCTACTCAAGCATTGAGGACAACACTTTTTTGAAGGAGAGGGGCATGTTAGGTCCCTATATTACTAGTATAGTCCCTTATTATTGTTAGTGTAACCCCTTATTGTTATTATTGTACCCCTGTAACCCCCATATTGTTATTATTGTGCCCTTAAATTATTATTGTTAGGTTGGCTAGGATTACATTGTAGCCCCACTAGGATTACATTGTGGCCCCATGGACTCCTATATATAGAAAGGAGGTTTTGTAATTTGTATCATCCAAGAATTGTTCGTTCATGTAATGTATTAGAGGTTTCCCCCTCGAAGTGGCTTATTTCTAAGGTGTTGGTATCTCTTTTTTTCTATTTTTGGAGCTGGTTTCACAACAGAGAGGCAGCAGCGGTGTGGAAGTAGCAGCGCAGAGGCAGTTGCTTACGCAATGCAGAGCAGAAGACAGCGCAGAGCTTCAAAGGGTCACCACAGAGCAGCAATAGAGGGTTCTTCAGTATCGAGATGCAGCCAAACTGACTTGTCTGTCAGTGTTTTGGGTGATGTCCTTCATTTGCTTACTTCTCAACAACTGAGTTGCAATGCAGCAGTCAACAGTGGCAGTGCTATGGTCAACATGATGCAACATTTGAGAGGGAGTTGCAGTACAAATGAGGCAGTGACTGTGGCAGTCATTGGCAGCAGTGTAGTGGATGAGGGGCAGCAGTCAAGCATCAGCAACGCAGAGGACTGATGCCATGGATTAAAGTAACGCTTCTGGAGTGAAGTGTTGCTAGAGCAGATTCCTCGCTAAGCGGGAGTGTTGAGATTTTGGGTAACATCAGATGTGCTTTAGCTCTAAAACTTTGTGGAGAGGCTAGAACACATGATATCTCCAAGACCCAGAAATCGTTTGGAGAAATTCCACCCGAAACCTAAGTTATTCAAACTATTAATTATTTTAATGGAGACCCTAAGTTTAACTTAGGGAAATTAAATAATTAAAGTGAATTAATTTAGACATGTGGGTGAGAATGTTCCAAGTGACGTGGATCAAGTCTTTTCTAATCTTAGCCGCCGATTAGAGATTAGATCAAAGTCGTTGAATGTTCAAGGAGAAAAGTATTAAAGGAAGGTTGGAGTCAGTTGGAGGAGACACACATAGTAGAGCACTTGAGCTAAGTCGAAATTCTGGGGCGCGGTTTGCTAAGAATTTTCGAGTGAGCTTACAGTGTAGTGAGGGGCAGATTGGCAGTGGGATTTCAGATCTGAGGCCGAGGATACATTGGCAGAGAGGCAGATCCGTACCAGAGTAGCGCAGAGACCTAGCTAGGGTGACGCAGGCCAAGCCAGAGCTGCATTGACGCAATGTAGGCTCAACCAGGGTGACGCAGGGACAGCTTGTGCTACGCAGAGGCTCACGCAAGGTCGTAGGGTTGACGCAATGCCGGGAGAGGCAACGTTGAGGTTCCAATGGGCCAGAAAGGGCTCATTTTCAGCAGATCTAGAAGGTGTGAAGCCTCGACTGAATCAACCATATTTTTTGTCTCTGAGTGATAGAGGTACATTTGCCAATATTTTTTCTGTTTGGGCAAACCATGTCTGGTGCCCTTGAATGTATTCAGAACTCTACATAATAATTAAACCCTCTAGGAGCTATTGCACCAGTTTTCCCGAATTGGGTTTTTTTAGGGACATTTGTTCGAAAAATATTATGTCCTTTGTCATGTGGGCTTTATTCTTCAGTTCTTGATCTGTATGTATGTGTAGGTTGCAGTAACTGAATATTTCAAAAAAATAACTTGTTAATTAAATCAAACAAGTAGAAGTAAATCAGAATATTGCAGTAGGGTTTCTGTAATTTGGATTCATAAATTTTCACATCAAGATGTCTGGAGATCACGTGTTTCATTCAAGAACGAAGCATATCAATAATAAGTTCCACTTTATTAGGAACTTGGTGCAGGATGGAATTGTGAAGTTGGAGTATGTCTCGACAGATGAACAGGTAGCAGACATACTAACAAAGGCTCTTCCTAATAAGAAATTTGAGTATCTGAGAAATCTGTTGGGTTTGGTAGGCATTGTTGATTGTTTTGTTGATAAGGAATTGGAAGACATTTGTTGAGGCTTTGCAAGTGATGCATTGCCTGGGAGGATATTTGGTCGGCACTTTGTGTTGATGTCTAGATCACAAAGTAGGGAAGGGTGGTGTGGGTCATAGAGCTTTGACCATGGATACGCACCATGGACACTACTGGGGAGCATGAGCAGTCATTTGGAGTTGATGACAGTAGGCTGATTTGTATTCTAGTATGTGTGATGAGCAATCAGAGGACTCTATGGGAGATATTCAGGATGAGGAGTCATGTTTGATGATTCAGCCAGAGCAGCATATGGTGGAGCATGAGGCAGATGAGGAGGAGGCTATGCACATCATGCATGATAGTCCTTGGGGGGAGATCCAGATGGAGGCTCACATTGAGTCTGTGATGGATATGCGGCTAACCTTGGAGTCAGCCATTGAGGAGGAGTGGACAGATGCACGGGCATCTAGTATGGTGACAATAGTTGTAGATATTTATCCTTAGGAGATGTTGGAGGTTGATGGGATAGTTCTGCGAGAAGCTAGTAGACAGCAGGAGTATGACATTTCTGATCAGGAGATGGACGAGTTGTTGGAGATGGTCGTGCATCCATCTTTGGGCCGACCCATTGATGAGGTGTCGGTAGATGCACATACGATTAGCAGGACTGCAGTAATTTCAGGGAGCAGCACTCTCCAGGTGTACATCAATGGGGCTTGCAACACATCTTGCCCACTTTGGCATATTAGAGAGAGAGGGGCTTTCTTTTTCAGGAAGTTCTCGTTCACAGATGGGATAGAGCAGTTGAGTATGGGCTGGCGACAACACTCCAGACGTGTTCCGTATGCTGATGTCACTACATTGGATTCTTCTTCTGGGATAGATTAGCGGGAGATCATGAGTTGGTACCCTATTGATGGTACGATCTTCTGCGTAGGGAGCATAGCGGAGCAGGGACCCTTAGAAATGACAATTGCGAGAACTTCCAGTTGCCAGTGGGGCACATGTCAATAGTTCTTCAGGATTCCATCCCGACTTTGGGAAAGTAGGGTTAGCATTGGATTGAGTCAAGGGTTGGATTGGAGAGAGCTGATGAGTCGGTATGCAGTTGGTGGGGCAGTTGGTGGGGCAGCTTGTACAGTCAGAGCTACAGCACAGTAGGAGCCATGGAGCATTGATGCATGTTGGCAGTCTTCGCTTCACGGGGCAGTAGCTATAGCCAGAGGTAGTGTGCAGTCTGAGCCAGAGGACTTGGGGGATGATTGGCCATGGTGGTGTTGGGATCCGGGAAGATTGATTGATGACGGGTGCAATGAGAGATCAATTTGGGATCCCGGCATTGAGGGATCTGTTTCGGGTGACTCGACACAGGAGCATAACAACACCCAGGGGTTTGTATGGAATCCGGGCATTAGGTCTCAGTGGCATCGGGCCAATAGGGTGGCTCACATATTTGGATTGCTTGAGGGCAAGCAATCTTGGGGCGGAAGGTCTATAATATTCCTTTTTTTGGTGTCAACTATGACAGAGTTAGGATGGACTTCCAAAGTTAGGAGCAGACAGGTCATAGATACAGGTTGGTGTCCTCAGCGGGCCCAGAGGCTGTTTGGAGGAGTTTTGAGGAGTTTCTATGAGGACTGGTGGCATTCGCTTGATATATTCCATCATCTGCACCGTTTGCCTTTCGTTTCAGTGCATTCTGACAAATTTTGGAACATTAAGTTATTTTTGGGCTTAACTCAATTAATTACGCTCAAGGTGGCATTCCGAGAGGAATACATGATAGAACACCTTAGTGTAATAGCTCATTGGAACCGGGACGAGAATACATACATGATGGGGTGGTTGGACATGAGTTTCGGTGACCTAAGGAGACATGGTAGCCGATTTACTCTTTCCGGCATTAAAAAGGAATATTTTAATTGGAAAATAAGAGGGAAAAGTGCTCCATGATTAAAATAATAATAAAATAAGGCTCTAGAAGGATCCATGAGATCTATAAAAGAAGAGGAGGAAGCCATTGAGGAATATGTTGGATTTGATATATTTCTTGTATGTGAGGTTGAGAACACGGTTCTCTTCTCCATTAGTAGCCCCAGGACGGAAACACTCGAGTATGTTGAGTGTTGGACGGAAACCCAACTCTCTTTGAGGGGACTTCATTCAGAAGTTTCATGGAGCTTCAGGGATATTGGATTGAGGGTCATTCAAATCCTCAATTGGTGCTTAATTGATCCAGTTGATTCAGTGGCAGTTGTTGCCGAAGGGAGAGTGCAGTGGTTCAGTTTTGGGAGGCCAACGCAGTATTGTAGCAGATCCTTGAGGCCAATTCTATTTCAGCTATCTCAGCTATTTCTCATTTCAGCATGTAAACCCAGTTATATTATAATAAAGCTGAGTTATTTCCTGTGTTATGGTGTTATGGATTTGCATGTACTTGTATGTTTTATTTTACATGGCAATCTTCTGTTAAATGCATGATAATTTAATGGAGAAATTTTGGTTGAGTTAATTTCCGGCAAAATTCATAAAATATCCCATTTGGGATATTACACTCCATCAAGTCGGCATGCCCTCCATTCAAGTCTGCCTCATAAAGGGAACTCAACCACACAAAAGGCTATATATAGAAGTGCAACTTGACCTCATTTGAACACTCAAGCAAGTTTCAATCTGTAGTTGTAAGAGGAAGAATAGAAGTGGGAAATACCTAGAAGGAGAGGCTTACATCATCACAAGAGAAGGAGAAACATAGTGAATAAGGAGACACTTGTCTAGCAAAAGGAAGTCGAAATTCTCTTTTTTATTGTCACACGTGCGAATTTCTAGGTTGCAGAAGGGACCGAAGTTGCATGTCTGCAGTAAGGCCGAAATTTTGATGCAGTAGGGCCAAAATTTTTGGTTGATGTAGTATTGAAGAAGCTAATTGAAAGGACTATATTGGGAGGCTGACTTGGTGGATCAGAGGAGGTCTTTGTCTTAATCAAGAGTCTTGGTTGTCTCATTTGATTTGGTTCTAAAGGAAGGGAAGATAATTTTTGGGTTTTCCCCTAGGAAAGGGGTTTTACCCTTGCTAAGACCTCATAGTATGTGTCCTTGTTGTTTTGATCTTCATACACTTATGTTTTGGTAGTTGCTTGACGATAAGAAGATAAAATAAGACATAAAAGAATTTAATAAGATTGCTCAGAAATTACAATTAATTATTAAGATAAGAAAATATTTTTGCCTTTTTTTTATTTTACAACACTCGCAAGGTTAGGTTTCCAGGATAAAAATTTGTTATCTCTATTGTACATGGATGTCCCGCTGCATTTAATGTTGATATTTTCTAATGTGTAATTACTTAATGATATCAGTGGCATAACAAAATTGTGTGAAATCATTAGCAAGTAATTATCTGGTCGAAAATCGCATTCTATTGTGCATCTTGTAGAAAATTCAACATGTTATCAAAGCTTTGTTGAAAGGTCAACCATTGAAGTCATCCTTAGAGACAAGTGTTCAACAGCTTGATTGGATTTTTGAGATCCCTTGTCAAAATGGCACTAAATCTCAAAGTTGAAGACAAGTTAGATGTTGCCATCAACTTCAGATCTTGGAAGACTAGAATACTCTTTATCTCAGAAGAGAATGAGCTTCAGGATCATGTAGAGAAAGTCATTCCAAATCCAAAGGGAGCTGAGGAGAAAGCCATGTATAAGAAGAATGAAGCCAAGGCAAAGAGAATCTTGGTAGATTCCTTAAAGGACCACTTGATTCCTCATGTTGTTGCATTGAAGACTGCTATGGAAGTATATGATGCTCTGGTAGGGTTGTATGAGAACAACAACACTAGCAAAAAGTTAACCTTGAGAAATCATATATGTAGTGTCATGATGGCTAGATCAGATTTTGTTGTCTCTTGTCCTATGAGAGTCTCCCAGACCATAGATGAACTTGTAGCCATTGGAGATATTATTGATGATACAGAGCTTGCTATAGTAACTCTAAATGGATTTCCCTCCTCGTGGGAACCATTTCTTCAGGGAATTTGTGCACACGAAAAATTTCCCAAGTTTGATAAGTTGTGGATTGTTTGTGTCCGAGAGAAGACCAAATTGTGGTCCAGGAATAGCTTGTAGAATCCACGGGATGAAGAAACTCAAGCCCTTTCATCTCATATAAGGAAAGGAAGAGGAAGAAGGAACTTTGGAAAGTTTGATAAGAATAATACAAGTAGAAGAAGAATATGTCAAAGGTCAAGTGCTTCATAGGTCATAATTTTGGACACTGCCTCCAAGTGTCCTGAGAGGAAAAGGAAGGAAAAGTAGAATCCATCAACAACCAATGTTGATGATGATGATGATAAGCATCCACCTCAGAGGAAGTTAAAGGAATTCTTTCTTTAGGAACTACTACCAGTAGTGTTTGTGGATTGTTGTGCCTCTGGGCATATGACAAGTTTCCAAGGCTCTCTTACAGATTTGTCAAGAGTGTGAGTTGAAAATTCCTCAGCACTTTCCTCCTTAATCAAGAGATAGGTACTTCCAAACATATTTTTCTCCCTTTATTATTATTATTATTATTATTTCATCAGTCTCTTGTCCTTGTATTTCTTGCTTGGTTATAATTTTTCTTCCATGGCCTCCTAAATGGAGCTTGCAAAAAGGAAGAATAGGTCCTTTATGGAGACTGCCAAAGGCAATGATTCATGTAGCAGATGGCAACATCGAGAAGTACCAAGCGAGGTTTGTGACAAGAGGGTTCTCCCGGATAAATACGTATTGAATCCATTTTAAATTTCGAAAACGGCGGGTTTGGCTTCAAGCCATTTTTGACGTGTTTTGGTGGAAAAACCTCCCAGATCTGGTTTAGGGCAATATGTATTCGTTTGTTGGTAATCTGAATTGCCATAAAGCAATATGTATCCTGAGCTCTCCTTGTCTCTTCCCGCCGGGGAACGATGTTTTTGTTTTCTTGTTCATATTGAAGGTGTGAACCAAAACCGCCTGTTGAACCTCTTTGTTATCATTCGAACTGTGCCGACGAGTCATGAATGTTCAAACTTCAAAGACTGCCTAGTGCCGACGAGTCACAACTCTTCAGATACTGCCCAGTGGAGTGAGTCTCGATTGTGCAGAGAGTCAAGACTGTGCAAAGACTTAGAGTTAGTCGTCGCCGTCGCTGAGGAGTCCCGAGTCCCAACTGTGCAGAGACTTGTTAGCCGCCACCACCGACGAGGATTCCCGACTGTGTTGTAGTGTCTAGACTATAAGTCTCAAGACTCCATATAGTTTCCTGAGCATATACATATTTAGATTCTAGAATATTTTTTCTCCTATTGCTTTGACAAACACTGTGGTGAATGCTAGGAAAACATGTTATAAGGTGATTTTTCTTAAGATGTCAATTATGGACCAAGATAAGTTGGGAGCAATTCCTCAAAGGAAGAAATTTTTGCTATGCTTAGCACCATGCAAAATGGGAAGTCCCAAAACTTGGATGGGCTACCGTCTTAGTTGTATAAGGCTATGCTAAAGATAGTTGGGGATGGATTTTTGTTTTACAGTGTACTACTAATTCCTTTTCCATAGGAGGGTTTTTTACCAAATCCTTAAATCAAGGACTTGTTAACCTTACTCCAAAAAATGTAACCAAGGATTCCACAGGTGGGCAGAGCCCCATTCCTTTGCTCAACACTGACTACAAGAACTTGGCCAAGGTGGTGGCTCTTTGTATTTGCAATATAGCCAAGAAAGTGGTTTGTCTAGACCAAACAAAATTTATCTAGGGGAAATTTACATTGATTATAGTGGTCTCAAACTAGGTGGCCATGGAGTGGGCTAGAGAGTTCGATTAGAAAATGCTCCTCCTAAGATAAATTTTAACAAGATTTATCATTGGATTGACTAGTCCTTCATCATAGATATGTTGACATGCCCAAGGTTTGAACTATGTAAATCAAAAGTTTCCCTGTATTTTCTTTCTTTTGAAAAATATGTTTCATATTACAATGAGAAAATGTACATTTTTGTCAATTTGTCAATTTGATTTTGCAGTTTTCCAGTTTCATTTACATCATCATCATCATCATCATGGCAACTTCAAGCTCAACCATTCGTGAGGCAGAGGAAGTGGAACATGAAATTGAATTTGCCTCTAAAGTTGATCCAAAGTCACCACTTTGGAAATATGTAACTACTGTTGGGAAGATCCAAGGAGGGGTATCATTGGCATGGGTTTGCACTGAGTGTCAAAAGGAATTTAAGGGATCATACACATGGGTCAAAGCACATTTACTTGGGTTAAAAGGCAATGGGGTTCGAATATGCAGTGGCCCACCTAAAGAAAATGGGACAGATGGAAATGTTTAAGCAAGGCAAAACTTGCAAAATATCAGAAAGAACAAGACGAGGTGGATGCTAAAGCAAGTGAAGCAAATCCTACTTTTCAATTAAAACACCCAGCAAGGCTGGGAGCATCTTCATCAAAGTCTCCACTGCATTCTCATGGAATTGTTGGTTCAAAGCGGTCTAATTTGGGACCACTTGAAAGGATTTTTAATAATGATGCTCGAGAGATAGAAAATGCAGCTATGGTTCAATGCATTTATACAAATGGTCTTCCTTTTAACCTTGTGTGATCTCCTTCTTCGGAAAATATGATAAAAGCAGTGAATGAAGCCTTAAAAGGGTTTAAGAGCCCTGGATATGAGAAGGTCCACACCACAATGTGGAGTGTTGAAAAGTTAAATTTGGAGTCTAAATTAATCCCCATTCGTAATTCATGGTGCATTTCAAGGTAGTCCATCATTTCCGATGGATGGAAAGATCAAAGGAATACATCTTTGATCAATGTGATTGCTCAGAGCCCAAAGGTGTTGGGCGGATAAATCATTCTTGCGAACAAGACAGATCTCCCTAGTATCCTATGATAACTAGCAACAAACAGACAGATGTAAACTACTTTCTCTAGATTATATTTGATCTAGAATTATCTATAATGAAGGATTTAGGACTTACTTGTAGTCCAGTGCTGATTGTAGTCTTCTTTCCTATCGCTTTGAATACGTCTCCTTTCGGGATCTGCGATCAAAAAATATAAAAGAATCAGTAGCACCTGCATAATATAGACTAATTCATAAACCATAAATCTATCTTGATGATCAAGGAATTCAAGAAATAAGTCATTTAAATAAACAACTCATTGAGAAAACAGGATCTATTTGTATTATCTTTGATGAAAGAAGGAGCCTTACAACCGTGTTCGCCTTGATGTCATACAGGTCCTTCCAGGGTCCGGAACAAGCGTTTCCTCTACTTTGACAAGCCTTTGCACTCTATCGACTAACATACACATGAGTGTGTAATCATTCTCATATGGTAATCAGTTAAGAGACTTTGAGTTTTTCCAAAAATTCTCCTCAAAAAATCTCAAAGCCTAACTCCCTTTGAGGCTGAACTATGGCCTCAATTTATAGCAAAAGAGAAGAGGTTGCAACTCCAAATAAGAGGGGATAGAATCCTCTTTCAAAGGGATTAAGTTCCACATACCAAGGGGTAGGCTCCTTTAATGGAGGGATGAATGTACATGAAAGGATCGAACTTTCCACCAAATAATTGCTTCCAGAAGCTTCCAGATTCAACCAGCTGGGCTTCCAAATTTTACTTTCGCCTTCACCTTACCTTTTACAGGAATCTGCACCTTTAACGAAGAAAAAGTGCGGCCGGTTCTGCATGTTCTAGAACAAACAGATGCGGCACCGCAGGTAATACTAAGAGAAAGTGCGTTTCAAGTATTTTTACGACTTTTATAAGCTTTTCTCTCAATTTCAAGGCTTGGTTTTAGGAACTTGATGTTTGTAGACTTCTAAGGAAGTATTGTATGAGTAATGATGAACCCATACAGATAGTAAAACGTCATGGTGACAATTTGAGTGTAATCGATTGCCCCCTAAAGTGCGAAGTCTGAGACCATTCAAAGAGTGATGTGCTTTATCATTTCGAGGATTAGCTTGTGGACACCCCAGTCGGAATCTTGTAAAAACATTCAATGCAAAACATATATATATATATATATATATATATATATATATATATATATATATATCATCGTTGAGGTAGGCATTTCCATACTCAGATCAAACACTAACTAAAACTTGTTCTGATGTAGAAATGATCTTACTATCACATCAATAATGTAGACACAGTATGGACGCAGCCATCCGTTATGAATCGTCTACTGCATAATGAATAATAAAACTCCTCGCAGCCTGGATGGTGGAAACTAGATCCAGGGTCTTGATTTCCACTACTCGAACTAGTACGATTCTATCCATGTGATTGATTGTGTCGAAGTCGAGCATGGTAGAAACCACTTGATTATCAGTGAATGATGTGAACTGTTAACAAGTGTGAGAGAAACCACCAATAATGACAATGGCTCCCAAAGTACTCAGTACAATCCATGAAATATGAATAAATGATCTGAAGTCGAACATTTCACGGAATCGTTTGATCGAAGGTCAATGATGTAACCTGTCATCGAAGGCAAGAAATTTGCCATTAAGGCATGCAAATTCCAAGGCACTGAAGGATTCTAGATCAACTTCCTAGATGATGAGCTGTCGTCGATAGAAAGTGATATGTCGTAGGAAAACCCACGACATGAAACCATTAGATCAAGTTTTGTAGAAAATTTTTTGCAAGGACTGACTCAGGGATAATCAACGCGAATGGAGACACATGTTTGCAATGAATAGTTTATTTGAACTGTCCTCTTGAACACATAACGACACTGCAAATGGTTTGGTAACAATTGACCTAAAGCTAATACCCAGAAACCGGCTGAAGACTTTCAATATGATTTGATTAACTGATAGGCAAAGGATTTTCCCAACCCAAGTAGAAGTGTGACAAAAAGTGTCGTGTTCAAGAGTGGTAAACTGCTTTTAAACAAAGTTTAACAACTGGATTCATTTTCTCTCTTTTTCCCCCACCATTTCTGGCAAGTACCTCTTTATTTTTTACAAGCTTGAGGAAGATAACATTTGTTTGTTTGTGTAAGCTCATCCTTCGGATGAGTCCAACTTAGTATAAAATTGAACCCTAAGAAGGAGTGGTTCGTTCCTATTTGAAATCGACAGGCCCTTCACTGTTAAGTTTTAACGAGTCCAGTATAGGAGAAACTCGGTGTTTTTCAATTTTAGGGAGTCAGCGGAAAAACTTAAAGAAACTCCTTAGGTGTACTTTTTCGTAGATTTAGTCTCTCAAGCCTGAAAAAAGGATAAAATAATATATGAGAGAACTCTATTGACCATGATTAGTCAACGTATACCTTTTTCGTAAATAGTCCATTTTAGTCCGGAAAAGGGGTAAACTTATACTGAAAGGACGACACTTCATTTCCTTTAATGAGTTCGAATAGTCAAGTACTCAGCAATCTTTTCATGTTTAGAGAGTCTGAAAAGGGCTTAAAAGAGAACTCCAGGGTTTCACTTTTTCGTAAGTTTTAACGAGTTTGAAAAAGGGATAAAAATGTACTCATAGTTTTCGTTTTTTCGTAAATTTTAATGAGTTCGAAAAAGTGATAAAAAGTGTACTCATATGGTCGACTTTCAATTTAATTTATGAGCAGGAAAAGACGGAAAGAACTCGGCATTTTCATGTGTTTTACGAGAAAGAAAAATAGAAAAATAATCTCGGGATTTTCATGAGTTTAATGAGTCTTGAAAATAATAACCAAAATGGACTCAATATATGTTTCATTTTTACACAAGCTTGAAACAGAGAAAACTTTGCTTGAGAGTGGTTTCATTTTTACACAAGCTTGAAACGTAGGGAAACTATGCTTGAAAATGGTTTCATTTTTACGCAAGCTTGAAACGTAGGAAAATTGTGCTTTAGAATGGGTTTGTTTCATTTTTACACAAACTTAAAAGAAAGGAAAAATCATGCTTGAGATAAGTTTGAATGCCCCCCAAGCGTAACTTGCTAGAGCACATGCCCCCCAAGTTTAATTGCATTCAACTAAGTAGACTACTAGTTACTAATAGCTGGATGGAATGAAACTGCATTTATGAGATCAGATGAAAGACTCGACTTTGACTAGGAGAGGATTTGTTTCATTTTTTAATGAGCTTGACACAGGAAAAGAACTATGCTCATCAGGGACCGGTTTCATTTTTTAACGAGGTTGACACAGTAACAGGAACTATCCGCATAGACATGTTTCATTTTTAACGAGATTGACACAGTAAAAGGAACTATCCCCATTACCCACTGATTCATTTTTTAATGAGGTTGACATAGTAAAAGGAACTTTCCTCTTTAATCACTGATTCATTTTTTAACGAGGTTGACACAGTAAAAGGAACTTTCCTCCTGGGGACTTGTTTCATTTTTTAATGAGGTTGACACAGTAAAAGGAACTATCCTCATGATAAACTGATTCATTTTTTAACGAGGTTGACACAGTAAAAGGAATTCTCCTCATTGCCTGATTCATTTTTTAATGAGGTTGACACTGTAAAAGGAACTATCCTCACGGTAATGTTTCATTTTTTAACGAAGTTGACACAGTAAAAGAAACTATCCTCATGGTATTTGTTTCATTTTTTAACGAGGTTGACACAGTAAAAGGAACTATCCTCGCTAGTGACCTTGTCATGGCTTCCAACTGGAAGAAATGTATGTCAAGGGACACTCCTCGATCATGGCTTCCAAAAGGTTTTCATCAGATGGAAGAACAATTCTCTAGAAGGAACACATGTCAAGGGACTCAAAAGGGATAGGAACATCGCATTCAAATAATCCCATAGAGTTTTCCATGTCAATTACCGGATCTAAGTCAAAGGAAGTCGAGCAAACAGTGAGAGGCTCGCATCGGTAACTGAAAACATGGGATTGGTTGCCACATAATTAACCCGTGGCGGGGTAGATACCACTTCCGTATAAGGAACATTTAGGGGTGTCAAATTATTGGTAGTCGAATCAAGACTAGCGAATGAAAGTTGATCAACAATCACAATGTTTCCGTTGTGAGGGAAAGACATCACGCGAAAGAGTGTCGATACGACAACTTTCATTGCATAGACATAGTCTTGCCCAAGGATTAAATTGAAATCCAAGGGGCCTCGAACTACCATAAGATCAATACAGACAGTTTTAGCTTCCAAGGTAATAGGAAACTTAGGAAGGATCCCTAAAGGTTCACTAATGGTTTTTTTAAAAGCTGACAGATTTTGTGTAACAGGCACAAGCTGAGGGGAACCCAAAGCTTTCCAAGCAGTTGAGGATAAAATACTAACAGAAGCACCTTCATCTACATGTATGCGGCATACATTCGTACCACAAGCCTTCACAATGATTTGGAAAGGGATGGAGGAAGGAAGACAAGGTTATGTCAGTCTATTCCAATCAAAGGAAAAGACCTTTGTACTTGGAGGGGGTTCTGTACAGGTGAAATGCCCCCTGCCGTAGAAGAATCTGATGTAACAAGAAGAACTTGAGCGGTATGAAGTTCACTCTCTATAGGGAGAATGGGATCGACCGAATGTGAAATTGAGTCGACCACTTGATCAACTAATGGATCATCAACCTGAGTGATATCAGTTTCACTCTCTAATGGAAAAGTGGAATTGACTGTACTTGGAATTAGATCAATCACTTCGTCAGTTGACGGTAGGTTGGGAGAAAGTTGACGGTAACTGGTTGGAAGTTTTTGCTGTGGAACAGTAAGGTTTTCCAACAATTTTGAGGCTTCATCCATGTGAGGGCAAATGTGAGTTTGATGACTCCCTTTGGATAACCTACAAGGAAACCTAACTTTACCCTTTTTCCCAGGAACCTGACTATCACTGGTTGATGGGTCAACAGTAAGTTGATGGGATTTTTCTGACCATACTTCCAAGACCTTAGGAATACCAGGACAATTGATAAGGAAGTGGTCACCCTTACAAAGCTTGCAAGGGAATTTGGGTTTACGATGCATGTTGGAGGTTTCCTCAACACTACTAACACTTACAGCCATGGTTGACTGGTTGACTTCTTTCTTATCTTGCTTCTTCTTCTTCTTCCCTTTCTTCTTCTTCTTAGCCACCTGGTTACTAGCGTCAAGGCTTTTCCCAAGCGAAGAGGAAGAAAGGGAGGAAGACATATTGGGCGAAGAAGGTAAAGGGTCAACATAAGGTTGTTGATCTTGAGATGGTGAACTCTGTTGAGGTGAAGCATTCGGTTGAGGTGGAATAATTGGAGTATTCGGGGCCAACGAAGTTGAAAATAACCATATCGGTAAACCTATTGTAAATCCAGGTAATGACAATGTAGCCATATAAAGAGGACCAACATTTCCAAAGCAAGGAAAAGTACTAGGATTCTCATTAAGAGGGGTTCCTTGGTTGGTAAATTCCGGAACAGTTGCCATTAGATTCAACTTCAGTGAAATTTAAAAAAAATTCAAAAATAAAATTAACAATTCACAATTCACACCTATGGTCTCTAAAAAGTAAAAAAAAACAAATGAACACGCGCTAACAAATCTAGGAGTCAAACCACACACAAACAGTAGATTCCCGCACTAAAAACACTAGTTGGTGATGAAATCCAACATCGTAGAATTTTAATGCAAAAATGGCGGTTGGAACAGTTACCTCGACAACCTGCTTAATGAAACAGACCGGTGCAAGTTTCTCCACTTAAACCATATCGAGTGAAGAGAACCCTCCGGAGAGTCCAAGTGAGTCTAGTCGATGTCTGCGCCAGGTACAGTGGGACCTTCCCTCCATCGTCACCTTGGGAAATAATTCTAAAGTATATAGCCACTAAGATCACCAATGGGAACGAATATACCTGGGGGAACAGTCTACGATCCGACACACACGCAAGGGCAGAGTAACAAATCTCAATCCCCTTGAAGGCTCCTTGACATAATCCAAGGTTTACTGACAAGTGACCCCAGGCTCCTCGACAATGGTCAATCCGAGGTTTACCGTTGTTAATACGTGTATATCTTCTATCGTTCTCAATGAGGAAGGATTGATTACTTCACCGGTTCGGATATGATCTCATGCTTAACTCCTTTAGGGGGAGCTTCCCGTAGCATACATGCTACTATTGGAATTTTCCTACCGCAAGATCGACTACTTGTTTGTTTTAATGTCTTGGAGACTTAACTAAAACCTATTCCAAGACACTAGCCTGAGCTATGTTGGTGGAAAGAGCCCTAAAAATGTAAAAATTACTAAATGAATTTTATTAAGCGCTGTGTTATTTGGGTTGTTATTACTCAAAGGGTAAATGGATATGAAACCAATGGTGTTATAACCCGACCCAAAACTGAATGCAATCGAATATGATAATGTAATCTTTTCAATTTGATGAATCCTAACTAAAGTAAGGAGAGAGTTTCCATTCACTTCCAACAATGGAAAAATTGATCCAAAAAAAAAAAAAAAAAAATCTCTAATGCACTAATTTCATCAAGAAAAACTAATGCTAATCAATTCTAAATTTTTATTTTTATGTTTTAAAACAAGCATAAAAACATGTAAATTAAAATCAAAGAAAACTTATCTAAATCTACGATTGATTTTTTCATAATGTAAACTATGCAATTGTAATCTATGCACAATTCACTTTGAAAAGTATGCAAGTGTAATCTATGCACATTTTTCATTTATATTCTGAAAATGAGAATTCTAATTATGCAAATATGATTTATGCAAGAGAATTCTCAAACACAAGATGATTCTAACGTAATCTAAGAACCAATCAAGTGTAAGTAAAGAAAATTGGGTGAGAGTTCCAAAGATCAAAATTAAAAAACACTCAAAGGCGATTGTGAGAAATCATGGTGATTGGCTAAAGTGATTGGTTGTATTCTTAAAAGTGACTAGCTTTTATCGGAATAAATATAGTGGTATTCACAAGATGTGTGAAACAATTGCAAAAATAAGAAAATTATATTTACATCTTTATTGGAGTGCTTGTAGAGAAGGGGACTAGAAATTTTCCCACCAAGACTTTCAAGCGTTTATAAGCCCTTCACTGTTCTCTTTACTAACGGAATACATTGTTCTCTCGTTCAGGTGTTGATGGGCCCTTGGGGAAATGGATGGATAACACTAAAACTTGTAAGGAAATTGGTTGGGAACCAAAGTATCCAAGCTTTGCCCAATTTCTTGGAATTATAGAGTGAATACTAAACACATTGTTATGAGCATTTTCAATTTTTTGGTATATTTCAATAGGGCAGTATATCTTCAACTTTCACATTACCAATGATACCATGTTTCGTACCATGTTTCTTCCCCAAGGGATCCCATTCTTATTCAATGTAACATAAATACCTCACCAAAGATCCTCTTCGGTCATTCGGTATGGACTCACAAGTACAAAGATTAAGGCTATATTTTTGCGCCTTTCACATCCTTGCCTATGCATGTGAATGCTTTTCTTTTCTTTTTCTTTTTTTGGTACATAATCATTTTTTTTCACATAATTTATTAGATGCAGATAGATGTCTCAAACTCGTCTGATTACTGTGTTTTAGAAGTGAATTGCCAAGCAATCTTGAGGTTCCCCAAGCCATTTTAGACGTGATTGTTTGTTTCTTTTAGGTTTATATAGGAGCTTGCAGTCTTATTAGTTAAACTTATTTGATTTGAACCCAATTTCCTCTAAACCACTCCTAAACTACGAACATTAAATCTTTATGAAACCACCACCATTTTCTTCAGCATATGATGCTTCACGGAGGTATACTCGTTTTAAATTAATATATATCACTTCAAATAAACCATTTAGATACCCTCACAAAAAGATTATAACCATTTTATTAAATCATGTTCGATGCATATAAATCATTTGCATATGGTCTTACGAAAAATATGATCTCTTACCTTTGAAATGATTAAACATTTGATAACTTGAAGTGATATGAGGAAATGCTCGAGGTCATTCAAGTTCTATACTTGCACAAAATTTGTGGAATATTGGAATTTTATTTTGTTTAATGCTTTGGTAAGTGGAATATTGGAATTTTATTTTGTTTAATGCTTTGGTAAGTGGTTTGTTTATGTTGAAAAGTGTAATTAGGTTTGATCTTCATAATGACATGTAATTCTGATTTTATGTAATTGATGAAAAGAAGAAAATAAAATTATTTTTGTAGCACTTGATTCATGGGTTTCATAATGAAGGAATTTTATTTAGTTAAGGTTCCCATGTGAACCTTTAATTTTTGTCATCTAGTCATAAAAGTCAAATTGAGTCAATGTCATGAATGAAGGACCCTTCTTGGGCAAATGAGGGGGAATTTTTTTTGCAAAAACAAAAGCAAAAAGATGCAAAATTGTTAAGAGACTAAGACAAACCTCGAAGTAATGACCAAAGGAAATCAAATTAAGAATTTCTCCAAAAAAGAAACTCAAAACACTCAATTAACTTAACAGAGGCTGATGAGACCGTAAAATTGTTGAAAAGAAATTCACACAAGGCTTGGACAATCAAGACAACTCTGGGGAAATATAGAGAATCATGTAAGTTGGTTCCAGAAAATAGAATATTAAATTTTAAAAAAAATTTCTTGGGTCCGCAAGTTTCAGTATAAAAAGGTGCGGTACTGCACTGTTTACACAGAAAACCTGCAAAGGTTACGGCACTGTTTTCGAAGAAAAAGTGCAGAGACCAGAAAACATAAAGAAAAATTAAAAATTCTAAATCAAACATTTCAGGGATTCTAAGGCTAATTAACCCAAACCAGTACAGACTAATCAAAATCAGAAAAATACATTCAAAAGTCAAGCTCAAAGAAAAGAAAACTAAGTTCTATTTCCCCAGTGGAGTCGCCATTTTGTTGGGCGGATAAATCGTTCTTGCGGACAAGACAAATCTCCCTAGTATCCTACGATAACTAGCAACAAATAGACAGATGTAAACTACTTTCTCTAGATTATATTTGATCTAGAATTATCTATAATGAAGGATTTAGGACTTACCTGTAGTCCAGCGCTGATTGTAGTCTTCTTTCCTATCGCTTTGAATACGTCTCCTTTCGGGATGTGCAATCAAAAAATATGAAAGAATCAGAAGCACCTACATAATATAGACTAATTCATAAACCATAAATCTATCTTGATGATCAAGGAATTCAAGAAATAAGCCATTTAAATAAACAACTCATTGAGAAAACAAGATTTATTTGTATTATCTTTGATGAAAGAAGGAGCCTTACAACCGTGTTCGCCTTGATGTCGTACAGGTCCTTCCGGGGTCCGGAACAAGCGTTTCCTCTACTTTGACAAGCCTTTGCACTCTCTCGACTAACATACACATGAGTGTGTAATCATTTCCATATGGTAATCAGTTAAGAGACTCTAAGTTTTTCCAGCAATTCTCCTCAAAAAATCTCAAAGCCTAACTCCCTTTTAGGCTGAACTATGGCCTCAATTTATAGCAAAAGAGAAGAGGTTGCAGCTCCAAATAAGAGGGGATAGAATCCTCTTTCAAATGGAGTAAGTTCCACATATCAAGGGGTAGGCTCCTTTAATGGAGGGATGAATGTACATGAAAGGAGCGAACTTTCCACCGAATAATTGCTTCCAGAAGCTTCCAGATTCAACCAGCTGGGCTTCCAAATTTTACTTCTGCCTTTACTTTACCTTTTATAGGAATCCACACCTTTAATGAAGAAAAAGTGCAGCATGTTTCGCATGTTCTAGAACAAACAGATGCGGCACCGCAAGTAATACTAAGAGAAAGTGCGGTACAAGTATTTTTATGACTTTTATAAGTTTTTCTCTTAATTTCAAGGCTTGGTTTTAGGAACTTGATGTTTGTAGACTTCTAAGGGAGTATTGTATGAGTAATGATGAACCCATACAGATAGTAAAACGTCATGGTGACAATTTTAGTGTAACAAAAGGGGGCAATGTTTTTAATGGCAGTGGATTGTGAGGGGCAGATGAAAGATTCTCAATTCTTTGCTCACATCTTGATTGTAACAATTGAATTGGTGGGGTTAGAAAATGTTGTCCAAGTAATAACTGACAATGCAACAGTGTGTAAAGCAGCAGGTCTAATTATTGAAGGCAAATATGAGCATATTTTTGGACCCCTTGTGCTGTACATTTATTGAACCTCATGTTGTACAAGATGAGGAAGCAAATTGAGTGGATCCGTGTTATTTTTTAAAAGGCAAAAGAAATTCAAGCCTTTATCACAAACCACCACATTTCCAAGCCATCTATAGGGACTTTGCGTGTTGGAGCTCCTTAAGGTACCTAAACTTTAAATTTTATTTTACAAATTCTAATTTCTATGACTTTAAATTCAAATATGTAAATTGGATTCTCAAATGTCATGATTCGTGAATCATAATAATTATTTAATCAAATTATGATTTTTAATTTATTGAAACATTGACAATTTGGCAGCTGCAAGTTGCCCAGGCTCGATTTGTTTCTCACATTATAGTATTAACAATGCTTATATTGGTCAAAGATGCATTAAAATCAATGATATGCAGTGCTCTTTGGAATCAATTAAGGCAATCCCAATCTCATAGAGCACAAGCAGTGAAAAAGTTGGTTGTTGATGATGAATGGTGGGATAAGGTAGATTACCTCTTGCCATTTACCAAGCCAATTGTAGATTTGCTCCGCATGTTTGACACAAATATGCTTAATTTGGGAGCGGTGTATGAGGACATTGATTCCATGATAGAGAAGATAAGAGTGTGTTATGAATATTTTATTAATTATTAGTTAGATATAGTTATATTAGGTTTTATTAACTGAAAGGGCATGATCAAAGATCATGCCTCTTCGCCAAGGGACACCTTGAGGCTATATTTAAAGCCTAGGCGATCCCTCATTGTAATCATCTCATCTTTCATCATTAATAATATATATTTATCAAGTTTTACCAGAGTTTTTACACTCCATTGGTATCGGAGCCATCGCTCTTTTGGGATCTGTGTGATCACCCCGAAATTACGGAATTCCAGAACTGCAAATTCCAGAATTGCAGATTTTTTCAAGATCGTGAACATAAAAGAATTCGGTGAAAAACCACAACAGTTCAAGGAGGCTGAGGAGGAATATTTCTTTGTGTTTGGTACGGATTCTAGGAGCAACCTAGCTGCAGATCTGAGACAGACCACAAAAAAATTGTGTGGACAGAACAGGCAAACTTGGATTGTAAGAGGTCTCGTGTTTAAATCTGGACGACTGTTTAAATCTGGACGGACTATCGATATAATTCTGAGCATATATATTAAAATCGAATTGTCAAAAGAAAGAACAATCAAACTTGGATTGTGACTGCATTAAAATATCGGATTGACAAGTGCACTCCGCCCGTATAATATACATAACATTTTTAAACGGCAACAATTACACCCCATTGGTATATTCCATTGGTATTAAAACAGGTTTGGTATAATCGATTTGTAAAGTCGTGAACAGGTTACGTGGTAGCAGTTTCGGTGGTGGGTGCTGGGTACAGCGGCAGAGAATATTAAATATTACACTCCATTGGTATCGTGGAATATACATAACAGTTTTAAAACGTTTAATTTTATACCACGTTTAATTTTAACCGTTCCCGCTGTGACCGAAGGCAATTCCACTTTTATCATTGGCTGGCCGTCTATATAATATTCACCGCTGTATATCATTGTGGCCAGATAAAATACGATACAGTGTGTAAAGAAACGATACAACGTTTAAAATAACGATACAGGGTTGATACGGTATAGTGATAGTATACTACGGGTAACATACGTCTCGTTTTTTTTATACGGTAGAACGCTTAAATACGGTGATATCGTTTTTAAACCGGACGGGAATATTTTATAAGCGGACGGGTAAAGTTTGGTAACGGGTTCATCGACATTTATATATATAATAAATATATATGTATGACTATAACTTAATTTTTATATAAACTTTAATTCAAAATTAAAATTATATAAAAATTAGTTATAAAAAAATAAAAATAATTAGTATTGTTATATAATAATTATATAAATTATTTATATATTATATAATTTTCAAATAAATAATTATATAAATATAATAATTATATAATTTATTTTAAAACAATAATAATTATTATTATTCAAAAAAAAAAAATTATTAATTAATTAATTAATTTAAAAAAAAAAAAGAGGAGAAACTGGCAGAAAGGTATTCCCCACCTCATACACGCTCGATGTCGTCGTCAATGTCGATGGCGGAATTCCAGAAGAAATTAGGAGATCTTGAGAAACAAATCAATAACAATTCCGAAGAATTCGGAAAAGGATTAGTCAATCTGGAAGGTACAGTTTCAGGGCACTCCAACGACATAAAAAAAATCCATGATACAACAAATCGCATAGAAAGACAAATGTGGCTAAATCATCACGAGACTACAGAAGCAATGAACAAGCAGAACGAAACAATGAACAATATGACAGAACTCTTCAACAAGCTAAATGATAAAATAGATAAGTTGGGTCAGACACAATCCCCAACATCTCCTAACAGGGAACCAAATCAACAACACAGTACCGCAGATTCAGGGAACTCGGGAGAGCATCAGGAAAAAACCGATTCCCCACATCATCAAGAAAATAGTAATGCAGATTTTCAAAACAGGCAGCTCTGGAATGCATTCGCCAATCAATATCCCCTACTTGTTCCACCATTAGCATATCAGCGCAAAGCCAAGATCGATCTACCCAAATTTGATGGTAATGAAAAAAATAGTGTTGCATGGCTTAATAAGGCAGAAGAATATTTTGAAATTTATGACATTACTAGTGATGATGAAAAAATTAAACATGCTTCCATGAAAATGGAAGGAGAAGCATATAATTGGTATATGTGGTGGAAAAAGACGACGCTCGCTATCAGATGGAGGAAATTTAAGGATGCGTTCTTCAAAAGATTTCAAGGCATAAAAGAAGAAAAAATCTTTTCAACGTTTATCAAATTACGCCAAAAAGGAGATGTGGATGAGTACACGCGAGAATGGGAGACTTTGGCAACACGAGTACCCGGATTGTCGGAATCTCGTCTAATCCAGTCTTACATCTCGGGACTTAAAGTCCACATTCAAGAAGAACTAGAACTACATGAAATCACGTCTGTAGAAGTAGCAAGGCAAAAAGCAAAAGCTGCTGAAAAGAAGTTTGAAAGATTATTAAAACCAGAAAAAGTGTATTCGAGACGACGGTTTCCTCAATCTGAAAATGTAGTTGACACAACATATGTCCCTGTCCATCCTCGTGAAGACGAAAAATCTAGTCTAGAAAAACAAAGAATACGAGAGGGCAAGTGCAAACGTTGCGATGAAAACTGGGACCCTAAGCACAGATGTGCTAATGGAAAAGCAAAAAATCTATACATTTGTGAAGCAACTAATGACACTAACAGCACTGATTCGTGTATAGAAGGATTAGAAGACAATTTAGAGTTCTCTCCAGAAGTGGAGGGCGAAACTATTCCGCAAGTGTCCTTATCAGCTATGACAGGCATATTACAACCTCAAACCCTAAGGTTAAGAGGACATATTAAGAATAACAATGTAATGGTTCTAATAGACACAGGTAGCACGCACAATTTTCTAGATTCCACCATGGCCAAAAGACTCAACCTCTTTACTTTTCCCATGCCTAATATGAAGGTAATGGTGGCCGACAGTAAGAAGATTGAACAAGTAGGAAAATGCCATAAAGTCAAATTGCAAATTACAGACTTTCATTTAGAATCTCCGTTCTACACCGTTCCATTACGAGGAGTAGATGTGGTCTTAGGAATTCAATGGCTACGAACTCTAGGTACTTATTCTGCCAACCATCAGAAGCAGTTTATAAGTTTTAAGTGGAAAGGGCATAAATACAAGTTGTATGGATTCCAAACCCCAGGGAATCAAGTCGTATCTACAGTACAATGTCAGCGGTTAGAAATGTTATCTTCAAAAGGGAGCCATGAAGAGTCTCCAGAAATCAAGACAGGATCCGACTCTATCGATATCAGATATTTTCACTATCCAGATCAACAACAAACTGAACTCGAGAATATGCTCCATGACCTTTTTAAAATATGGGAAGCAAGAGCTCGTCGTTCGCGGAAATCAGACATTTGTCAACGTTGTCCGTCGATTACATATGCTTTGAGGACAAAGCATCTTTAAGAGAGGGGCAATGTTATGAATATTTTATTAATTATTAGTTAGATATAGTTATATTAGGTTTTATTAACTAAAAGGGCATGATCAAAGATCATGCATCTTCGCCAAGGGACACCTTGAGGCTATATTTAAAGCCTAGGCGATCCCTCATTGTAATCATCTCATCTTTCATCATTAATAATATATATTTATCAAGTTTTACCAGAGTTTTTACACTCCAGGGTGGTTATAAATGCCAAGGAGAATGACCCACATGAATTCTTTTACAGATAAGTAAAAGATATATTGACCAAAAGGTGGAACAATATGACCACCCCATTGCATCTTTTGGCCTATGCAATGAATCCAAAATATTATGCTGCAGAGTTGCTAAGTGATCCAGAAAGAACCGCACCAAGCAAAGACCCAGAAGTCTCACAAAGATTTAAAAATATTTTTAGAAAGCTTTTTGTAGATCCTGAAATTGGGCTTCGGATTCGTTCAGAGTTTGCTCATTTTGTGGGATCAAAGGGTTGGGGTTCTAATATTGATTGTATGTGGGACAAGAGGGCAACGAGTCCAATTGAATGGTGGAACTACTATGGTGGGGAACTTCCACATATCCAAAAATTGGCCATCAGGATCTTGTCACAGATTGTTAGTTCCTCTTTAGGAGAAAGGAACTGGAGTACATATGGTTTCATCCATTCAGTGAAGCGAAACATATTGGGCTTTAAGAAGGCTGAGGAACAAGTGCATGTTCATTCAAAACTTCACCTTCTGTCACACAAGAGAGACGAATACAAATTTGGGGCCGTCAAATTATGGGATGCGGAACTTGAGTTCCCTGACTTGGATATGATGTTGAATGCCAGGTCTCATATGACTTTGTTTGATGCAGAGTCACCAATTGGTGGATCTTCAAGTGGACATGGCAGCAATGTTCCCACTTCTCGAGAGGATGTGGAGCTTCTTAGTGACAGGAATGAGCTTGAAGACATATTTGATGATATGTAATGTAATTTATGTTGATGACTGAAATTTGAAACAGAAACTTGATGATATGTTGAACTTGAAAGTTGAATCATGAATGTTATAATAATCATTTGACATTAATGATGATGACAATGTTTATGTTGAATTGATTATGATGATAATTGATTATGTAGTTTTAGATATAATCTAGATTCTCAAACTTCAAAGATGAATGGTAATATGAAATTCTTATATGTGTGTGTGTGTGTGTGTGTGTGTGTGTCGTTTTCTGTCGTATCGTATCCAGAGTTTTTGAAAAATTGCACGTATCCGCTTCAAACCCCGTATCTGTATTCGTTTCAGTGCAACTTAGGTAAAAATCTATTGCCTCTATTGTGCATGGTTGTCTTTCTATGATCTTTATTGTTTCCGCTGCATTTACTATTGATATTTTCTGAAGCATAATTGCTTAATGATATCAATGGCATAAGAATTATGTGTGAAATCATTAGGAAGTAATTATCTGGTAGAAAATTGCATTGCATTGTGCATCTTGTAAAAAATCAACATATTTCGAATATTATTATTATTTTTAAATGTTTTTTTGAAAGAGACCCACAAATCTACAATGTTTTTTAATTGCATCTATGGAAACATTGATTACAATGTTTTTTAAGCAGAGAATCCCCCACCAACCACCAATTTTGGGGTGTTTTCACCCTGTTCTGTACCAGTTTCCATGGGGATTGAGCGTTTTCAGTACCTTAGATGAGTGTATATGTCTATTTATACACACGTGCACTAGTAATACTCCATGGCAAACAATTGTTATAATAGAATCGTCTTATTGACTTGCATACCTCAATATTTTATTGGATTTAACATACATGGATGAAATTTAACTACTGCGAGTACAATAAATTTCTAAATGTATTCAATCATCATGAATTTTCAATCGATGGTCAAATAAGCTGATTACGTGCATATACGTCTTTTCTTTATACTGGGGGTCCACAAATTTGTTTGACTACCGTGTGCGTTACTGTGGACTCAATTTTCCTTGTCCCCGACTTAGAGATGATTTTAAAGTGTTACTATCTAAAATGTTAGATTTCATGTTTCTTGAGATATATGTTTTGTGAGAAATCATGGTGATTGGCTAAAATGATTGGTTGTATTCTTAAAAGTGACTGGCTTTTACCAGAATAAATATAGTGGTATTCACAAGATGTGTGAAACAATTGCAAAAATAAGAAAATTATATTTACATCTTTATTGGAGTGCGTGTAGATAAGGGGACTAGAAATTTTCCCACTTGAGAAAACACCCATAATCTGCAATATGCATATCATGGAATGTTTCCAAGACTTTCAAGTGTTTATAAGCCCTTCATTGTTCTCTTTACTAACAGAATGCATTGTTCTCTCATTCAGGTGTTGATGGACCCTTGGGGAAACAGATGGATAACACTAAAACTTGTAAGGAAATTGGTTGGGAACCAAAGTATCCAAGCTTTGCCCAATTTCTTGGAATTACAGAGTGAATACTAAACACATTGTTATGAGAATTTTCAATTTTTCGGTATATTTCAATAGGGCAGTATATCTTCAACTTTCACATTACCAATGATACCATGTTTCATACCATGTTTCTTCCCCAAGGGATCCCATTCTTATTCAATGTAACATAAATACCTCACCAAAGATCCTCTTCGGTCTTTCGGTGTGGACTCACAAGTACAAAGATTAAGGCTATAATTTTGCGCCTTTCACATCCCTGGCTATGCATGTGAATGCTTTTCTTTTCTTTTTCTTTTTTTGGTACATAATCATTTTTTTCACATAATTTATTAGATGCAGATAAATGTCTCAAACTCGTCTGAGTACTGTGTTTTAGAAGTGAATTGCCAAGCAATCTTGAGGTTCCCCAGGCCGTTTTAGACGTGATTGTTTGTTTCTTTTAGGTTTATATAGGTGTGTGCAGTCTTAGTAGTTAAACTTATTTGATTTGAACCCAATTTCCTCTAAACCACTCCTAAACTACAAACATTAAATTTGTATGAAACCACCACCATTTGCTTCAGCATATGATGCTTCACAGAGGTATACTCGTTCTAAATTAATATATATCACTTCAAATAAACCATTTAGATACCCTCACAAAAAGATCGTAACCATTTTATTAAATCATGTTCGATGCATATAAATCATTTGCATATGGTCTTACGAAAAATATGATCTCTTACCTTTGAAATGATTAAACATTTGATAACTTGAAGTGATATGAGAAAATGCTCTTGAGGTCATTCAAGTTCTATACTTGCACAAAATTTGTGGAATATTGGAATTTTATTTTGTTTAATGCTTTGGTAAGTGGTTTGTTTATGTTGAAAGGTGTAATTAGGTTTTATCTTCATAATGACATATGTAATTGTGATTTTATGTAATTGATGAAAAGAAGAAAATAAAATTATTTTTGTAGCACTTGATTCATGGGTTTCATAATGAAGGAATTTTATTTTAGTTAAGGTTCCCATTGTGAACCTTTAAGTTTTGTCATCTAGTCATAAAAGTCAAATTGAGTCAATGTCATGAATGAATGACCCTTCTTGGGCGAATGAGGGGGAAATTTTTTTGCAAAAACAAAAGCAAAAAGATGCAAAATTGTTAAAAGACTAAGACAAACCTCGAAGTAATGACCAAAGGAAATCAAATTAAGAATTTCTCCAAAAAAGAAACTCAAAACACCCAATTAACTTAACAGAGGCTGATGAGACCGTAAAATTGTTGAAAAGAAATTCACACAAAGCTTTTGACAGTCAAGACTGGGCAAATACAGAGAATCATGTAAGTTGGTTCCAGAAAATAGATACTTAAATTTTTCAAAAAATTTCTTGGGTCCGTAGGTTTCAATACAAAAAGGTGCGGTACCGCACTGTTTACACACAAACTGCGGAGGTTACCGCACTGTTTTCAAAGAAAAAGTGCGGAGACTAGAAAACATAAAGAAAAATTAAAAATTCTAAATCAAAATTTTCAAGGATTCTAAGGCTAATTAACCCAAACCAGTACAGACTAATCAAAATCAGAAAAATAGTTTCAAAAGTCAAGATCAATGAAAAAGAAAACTAAGTTCTATTTCCCCAGTGGATTCGCCATTTTGTTGGGCGGATAAATTGTTCTTGCGGACAAGACAGATCTCTCTAGTATCCTACGATAACTAGCAACAAACAAACAAATCTAAACTACTTTCTCTAGATTATATTTGATCTAGAATTATCTATAATGAAGGATTTAGGACTTACTTGTAGTCCAGCGCTGATTGTAGTCTTCTTTCCTATTGCTTTGAATACGTCTCATTTCAGGATGTGCAATCAAAAAATATGAAAGAATCAGAAGCACCTGCATAATATAGACTAATTCATAAACCATAAATCTATCTTGATGATCAAGGAATTCAAAAAAAAGCCATTTAAATAAAGAACTCATTGAGAAAACATGATCCATTTGTATTATCTTTGATGAGAGAATGAGCCTTACAACCGTGTTCGCCTTGATGTCATACAGGTCCTTCCAGGGTCCAGAACAAGCGTTTCCTCTACTTTGACAAGCCTTTGCACTCTCTCAACTAACATACACATGAGTGTGTAATCATTCCCATATGGTAATCAGTTAAGAGACTCTGAGTTTTTCCAGCAATTCTCCTCAAAAAATATCAAAGTCTAAATCCCTTTGAGGCTGAACTATGGCCTCAATTTATAGCAAAAGAGAAGAGGTTGCAGCTCCAAATAAGAGGGAATAGAATCCTCTTTCAAAGGGATTAAGTTCCACATACCAAGGGGTGGGCTCCTTTAATGGAGGGATGAATGTACATGAAAGGAGCAAACTTTCCACCGAATAATTGCTTCCAGAAGCTTCCAAATTCAACCAGCTGGGCTTCCAAATTTTACATTCGCCTTCACTTTACCTTTTACAAGAATCCGCACCTTTAATGAAGAAAAAGTACAATCGATTCTGCATGCTCTAGAACAAACAGATGTGGCACCGCAGGTAATACTAAGAGAAAGTGTGGTACAAGTATTTTTATGACTTTTATAAGCTTTTCTCTTAATTTCAAGGCTTGGTTTTAGGAACTTGATGTTTGTAGACTTCTAAGGGAGTATTGTATGAGTAATGATGAACCCATACAGAGAGTAAAACATCATCGTGACAATTTTAGTGTAACAAAAGGGGGCAATGTTTTTGAAGGCAGTGGATTGTGAGGGGCAGATGAAAGATTCTCAATTCTTTGCTCACATATTGATTGAAGCAATTGAATTGGTGGGGCCAGAAAATGATGTCCATGTAATAGTTGACAATGCAACAGTGTGTAAAGCAGCAGGTCTAATCATTGAAAGCAAATATCAGCACATTTTTTGGACCCCTTGTGTTGTACATTTATTGAACCTCATGTTGAGCAAGATGGGGAAGCAAATTGAGTGGATTCGTGTTATTTTTTAAGAGGCAAAAGAAATTCAAACCTTCATCACAAACCACCACATGTCCAAGGCATCTATAGGGAATTTGCGGAGTTGGAGCTCCTTAAGGTACCTAAACTTTAAATTTTATTTCACAAATTCTAATTTCTATGACTTTAAATTCAAATATGTAAATTGGATTCTTAAATGTCATGATTCGTGAATCATATAATTATTCAATCAAATTATGATTTTTAATTTATTGAAACATTGACAATTTGGCACCTGCAGGTTGCTCAGACTCAATTTATTTCTTACATCATAGTCTTAACAATGCTTATGTAGGTGAAAGATGCATTAAAATAAATGGTATGCAACTCTCTTTGGAATCAATTGAGTCAATCCCAATCTCATAGAGCACAAGCACTGAAAAAGTTGGTTGTTGATGATGAATGGTAGGATAAAGTGGATTACCTCTTGCCATTTACCAAACCAATTATAGATTTGCTCTGCATGTTTGACACAGATATGCTTAATTTGGGAGGGATGTATGAGGGCATTGATTCCATGATAGAGAAGATAAGGGTGGTTATAAATTCCAAGGAGAATGACCCAAATGAACTCTTTTACAGAGAAGTAAAAGATATATTGACCAAAAGGTGGAACAAGATGACTACCCCATTGCATCTTTGGGACTATGCAATGAATCCAAAATATTATGCTGCAGAGTTGCTAAGTGATCCAAAAAGAACCGCACCAAGCAAAAACCTAGATGTCTCACAAAGATTTAAAAAGACTTTTAGAAAGCTTTTTGTAGATTCTGAAATTGGGCTTCGGATTCGTTCAGAGTTTGCTCATTTTGTGGGATCAAAAGGTTGGGGTTCTAATATTGATTGTATGTGGGACAAGAGGGCAACAAGTCCAATTGAATGGTGGAACTACTATGGTGGGGAACTTCCACGTATCCAAAAATTGGCCATCAGGATCTTGTCACAGATTGTTAGTTCCTCTTTAGGAGAAAGGAACTGAAGTACATATGGTTTCATCCATTCACTGAAGCGAAACAGATTGGGCTTTAAGAAGGTTGTGGAACTAGTGTTTGTTCATTCAAACCTTTGCCTTCTGTCACACAAGAGAGACGAATACAAATTTGGGGCCTCAAAATTATGGGATGCGAAACCTGAATTCCCTGACTTGGATATGACGTTGAATGCCAGGTCTCATATGACTTTGTTTGATGCAGAGTCACCAATTGGTGGATCTTCAAGTGGACATGGCAGCAATGTTCCCACTTCTGGAGAGGATGTGTAACTTCTTAGTTACATGAATGAGCTTGAAGACATATTTGATGATATGTAATGTAATTTATGTTGATGAGTGAAATTTGAAATAGAAACCTGATGATATGTTGAACTTGAAAGTTGAATCATGAATGTTATAATAATCATTTGACATTAATGATGATGACAATGTTTATGTTGAATTGATGATGATGATAAATGATAATTGATTATGTAGTTTTAGATATAATCTAGATTCTCAAACTTCAAAGATGAATGGTAATATGAAATTCTTATATATATGTGTGTGTGTGTGTCGTTTTCTTCCATATCGTATCCAGACTTTTTGAAAATTTGCACTATCCGCTTCAAACCCTGTATTTGTATTCGTTTCGATGCAACTTCTATTGCCTCTATTGTGCATGGTTGTCTTTCTATGATCGTTATTGTTTCTGCTGCATTTAGTATTGATATTTTCTTAAGCATAATTTCTCAATGATATCAGTGGCATAAGAATTTCTGTGAAATCATTAGGAATTAATTATCTGGCAGAAAATTGTATTGCATTGTGCATCTTGTAAAAAATCAACATATTTCGAATATTATTATTATTTTTAAATGTTTTTTTGAAAGAGACCCACAAATCTACAATGTTTTTTAATTGCATCTATGGAAACATTGATTACAATGGTTTTTAAGTAGAGAATCCCCCACCAACCACCAACTTTGGGGTGTTATTCACCCTGTTTTGTACCAGTTTCCATGGGGATTGAGCGTTTTCAGTACCTTAGATGAGTGTATATGTCTATTTATACACACATGCACTAGTAATATTCCATGGCAAACAATTGTTATAATAGAATCGTCTTATTGACTTGCATACCTCAATATTTTATTGGATTTAACATACATGGATGAAATTTAACTACTGCGATTACAATCAATTTCTAAATGTATTCAATCATCATGATTTTTCAACCGGTGGTCAAATAAGTTGATTACGTGCATATATGTCTTTTCTTTATACTGGGGGTCCACAAATTTGTTTGACTACCGTTTGCGTTACTATGGACTCAGTTTTCTTTGTCCCTGACTTAGAGATGATTTTAAAGTGTTACTATCTAAAATGATAGATCATATGTTTCTTGAGATATATGTTTTGTGAGAAATCATGGTGATTGGCTAAAGTGATTGGTTGTATTCTTAAAAGTGACTGGCTTTTACCGGAATAAATATAGTGGTATTCACAAGGTGTGTGAAACAATTTGAAAAATAAGAAAATTATATTTACATCTTTATTGGAGTGCTTGTAGAGAAGGGGACTAGAAATTTTCCCACTAGAGAAAACACCCATAATCTGCAATATGCATATCATGGAATGTTTCCAAGACTTTCAAATGTTTATAAGCCCTTCACTGTTCTCTTTACTAACGGTTTGCATTGTTCTCTCGTTCAGGTGTTGATGGGCCCTTGGGGAAACGAATGGATAACACTAAAACTTGTAAGGAAATTGGTTGGGAACCAAAGTATCCAAGCTTTGCCCAATTTCTTGGAATTACAGAGTGAATACTAAACACATTGTTATGAGCATTTTCAATTTTCTGGTATATTTCAATAGGGCAGTATATCTTCAAATTTCACATTACCAATGATACCATGTTTCTACCGCGAGGGATCCCATTCTTATTCAATGTAACATAAATACCTCACCGAAGATCCTCTTCGGTCCTTCGATGTGGACTCACAAGTACAAAGATTAAGGCTATATTTTTGGGCCTTTCACATCCCTAGCTATGCATGTGAATGCTTTTCTTTTCTTTTTCTTTTTTTGGTACATAATCAATTTTTTCACATAATTTATTAGATGCAGATAGATGTCTCAAACTCGTCTGATTACTGTGTTTTAGAAGTGAATTGCCAAGCAATCTTGAGGTTCCCTAGGCCGTTTTAGACGTGACTGTTTTTTTCTTTTAGGTTTATATAGGTGTTTGCAGTCTTATTAGTTAAACTTATTTGATTTGACCCAATTTCCTCTAAACCACTCCTAAACTACAAACATTAAATTTGTATGAAACCACCACCATTTGCTTCAGCATATGATGCTTCGCGGAGGTATACTTGTTTTAAATTAATATATATCACTTCAAATAAACCATTTAGATACCCTCACGAAAAGATCGTAACCATTTTATTAAATCATGTTCGATGCATATAAATCATTTGCATATGGTCTTACGAAAAATATGATCTCTTACCTTTGAAATGATTAAACATTTGATAACTTGAAGTGAAATGAGGAAATGCTCTTGAGGTCATTCAAGTTCTATACTTGCACAACATTTGTGGAATATTGGAATTTGATTTTGTTTAATGCTTTGGTAAGTGGTTTGTTTATGTTGAAAAGTGTAATTAGGTTTGATCTTCATAATGACATATGTAATTGTGATTTTATGTAATTGATGAAAAGAAGAAAATAAAATTATTTCTGTAGCACTTGATTCATGGGTTTCATAATGAAGGAATTTTATTTTAGTTAAGGTTCCCATTGTGAACCTTTAAGTTTGTCATCTAGTTATAAAAGTCAAATTGAGTCAATGTCATGAATGAAGGACCCTTCTTGGGCGAATGAGGGGGAAATTTTTTTGCAAAAACAAAAGCAAAAAGATGCAAAATTGTTAAGACACTGAGACAAACCTCGAAGTAATGACGAAAGGAAATCAAATTAAGAATTTCTCCAAAAAAGAAACTCAAAACACCCAATTAACTTAACAGAGGCTGATAAGACCGTAAAATTGCTGAAAATAAATTCACACAAGGCTTTTGACAGTCAAGACAAGTCTGGGCAAATACAGAGAATCATGTAAGTTGGTTCTAGAAAATAGAATCTTAAATTTTTCAAAAAATTTATTGGGTCCGCAAGTTTCAGTATAAAAAGGTGCGGTACCGCACTGTTTACACAGAGAAACTGCGGAAGTTACCGCACTGTTTTCAAAGAACAAGTGCGGAGACCAGAAAACTTAAAGAAAAATTAAAAATTCTAAATCAAACTTTTCAGGGATTCTAAGGCTAATTAACCCAAACCAATACAGACTAATCAAAATCAGAAAAATACTTTCAAAAGTCAAGCTCAAAGAAAAATAAAACTAAGTTCTATTTCCCCAGTGGAGTCGCCATTTTGTTGGGTGGATAAATCATTCTTGCAGACAAGACAGATCTCCCTAGTATTCTACGATAACTAGCAACAAACTGACATATGTAAACTACTTTCTCTACATTATATTTGATCTAGAATTATCTATAATGAAGGATTTAGGACTTACCTGTAGTCCATCGCGGATTGTAGTCTTCTTTCCTATCACTTTGAATACGTCTCATTTCGGGATCTGCAATCAAAAAATATGAAAGAATCATAAGCACCTACATAATATAGACTAATTCATAAACCATAAATCTATCTTGATGATTAAGGAATTCAAAAAATAAGCCATTTAAATAAACAACTCATTGAGAAAACAGGATCTATTTGTATTATCTTTGATGAAAGAAGGAGCCTTACAACCGTGTTCACCTTGATGTCGTACAGGTCCTTCCGGGGTCCGAAACAAGCGTTTCCTCAACTTTGACAAGCCTTTGCACTCTCTCGACTAACATACACATAAGTGTGTAATCATTCCCATATGGTAATCAGTTAAGAGACTGAGTTTTTCCAAAAATTCTCCTCAAAAAATCTCAAAGCCCAATCCCTTTGAGGTTGAACTATGGCCTCAATTTATAGCAAAAGAGAAGAGGTTGCAACTCCAAATAAGAGGGGATAGAATCCTCTTTCAAAGGGATTAAGTTCCACATACCAAGGAGTGGGCTCCTTTAATGGAGAGATGAATGAACATGAAAGGAGCGAACTTTCCACCGAATAATTGCTTCCAGAAGCTTCCAGATTCAACCAGCTGGGCTTCCAAATTTTAGTTCCGCCTTCACTTTACCCTTAACAGGAATCCGCACCTTTAATGAAGAAAAAGTGCGGTCGATTCCACATGTTCTAGAACAATCAGATGCGACACTGTAGGAAATACTAAGAGAAAGTGTGGTACAAGTATTTTTGTGACTTTTATAAGCTTTTCTCTTAATTTCAAGGCTTGGTTTTAGGAACTTCATGTTTGTAGACTTCTAAGGGAGTATTGTATGAGTAATGATGAACCCATACATATAGTAAAATGTCATGGTGAAAATTTTAGTGTAACAAAAGGGGGCAATGTTTTTGAACGCAGTGGATTGTGAGGGGCAGATGAAAGATTATCAATTCTTTGCTCACATTTTGATTGAAGCAATTGAATTGGTGGGGCCAAAAAATGTTGTCCAGGTAATAACTGACAATGCAACAGTGTGTAAAGCAATAGGTCTAATTATTGAAGGCAAATATCAGCACATTTTTTGGACCCCTTGTGTTGTACATTTATTGAACCTCATGTTGAGCAAGATGGGGAAGCAAATTGAGTGGATTCGTGTTATTTTTTAAGAGGCAAAAGAAATTCAAGCCTTCATCACAAACCACTACATGTCCAAGGCATCTATAGGGAATTTGCGAAGTTGGAGCTCCTTAAGGTACCTAAACTTTAAATTTTATTTCACAAATTCTAATTTCTATGACTTTAAATTCAAATATGTAAATTGGATTCTCAAATGTCATGATTCGTGAATCATAATAATTATTCAATCAAATTATGATTTTTAATTTATTGAAACATTGACAATTTGGCACCTACAGGTTGCCCAGACTCTATTTGTTTCTCACATCATAGTCATAACAATGCTTATGCAGGTGAAAGATGAATTAAAATCAATGGTATGCAGTTCTCTTTGCAATCAATTGAGGCAATCCCAATCTCAGACAGCACAAGCAGTGAAAAAGTTGGTTGTTGATGATGAATGGTGGGATAAGGTGGATTACCTCTTGCCATTTACCAAGCCAATTGTAGATTTGTTCCGCATGTTTGACACAGATATGCCTAATTTGGGAGGGGTGTATGAGGGCATTGATTCCACGATAGAAAAGATAAGGTTGGTTATAAATGCCAAGGAGAATGACCCAGATGAATTCTTTTACAAAGAAGTAAAATATATATTGACCAAAAGGTGGAATAATATGACCACCCCATTGCATCTTTTGGCCTATGCAATGAATCTAAAATATTATGTTGCAGAGTTGCTAAGTGATCCAGAACAGAGCCGCACCAAGCAAAGACCCAGAAGTCTTACAAAGATTTAAAAAGACTTTTCGAAAGCTTTTTGTAGATCCTGAAATTGGGATTCGGATTCGTTCAGAGTTTGTTCATTTTGTGGGATCAAAGGGTTGGGGTTCTAATATTGATTGTATGTGGGATAAGAGGGCAACGAGTCCAATTGAATGGTGGAACTACTATGGTGGGGAACTTCCACATATCCAAAAATTGGCCATCAAGATCTTGTCATAGATTGTTAGTTCCTCTTTAGCAGAAAGGAACTGGAGTACATATGGTTTCATCCATTCAGTGAAGCGAAACAGATTGGACTTTAAGAAGGCTGAGGAACTAGTGTATGTTCATTCAAACCTTCACCTTCTGTCACACAAGAGAGACGAATACAAATTTAGGGCCGCCAAATTATGGGATGCGGAACCTGAGTTCCCTGACTTGGATATGACATTGAATTCCAGGTCTCATATGACTTTGTTTGATGTGGAGTCACCAATTGTTGGATCTTCAAGTGGACATGGCAGCAATGTTCCCACTTCTGGAGAGGATGTGGAACTTCTTAGTGACAGGAATGAGCTTGACATATTTGATGATATGTAATGTAATTTATGTTGATGACTGAAATTTGAAACAGAAACTTGATGATATGTTGAACTTGAAAGTTGAATCATGAATGTTATAATAATCATTTGACATTAATGATGATGACAATGTTTATGTTGAATTGATTATGATGATAATTGATTATGTAGTTTTAGATATAATCTAGATTCTCAAACTTCAAAGATGAATGGTAATATGAAATTCTTATATGTGTGTGTGTGTGTGTGTGTGTGTGTGTGTCGTTTTCTGCCGTATCGTATCCAGAGTTTTTGAAAAATTGCACGTATCCGCTTCAAACCCCGTATCTGTATTCGTTTCAGTGCAACTTAGGTAAAAATCTATTGTCTCTATTGTGCATGGTTGTCTTTCTATGATCTTTATTGTTTTTGTTGCATTTACTATTGATATTTTCTAAAGCATATTTTCTCATTGATATCAGTGGCATAAGAATTATGTGTGAAATCATTAGGAAGTAATTATCTGGCAGAAAATTGTATTGCATTGTGCATCTTGTAAAAAAATCAACATATTTCGAATATTATTATTATTTTTAAATGTTTTTTTGAAAGAGACCCACAAATCTACAATGTTTTTTAATTGCATCTATGGAAACATTGATTACAATGGTTTTCAAGCAGAGAATCCCCCACCAACCACCAACTTTGGGGTGTTTTCACCCTGTTCTGTACCAGATTCCATGGGGATTGAGTGTTTTCAGTACCTTAGATGAGTGTATATGTCTATTTATACACACATGCACTAGTAATATTCCAAGGCAAACAATTTTTATAATAGAATCGTCTTATTGACTTGCATACCTCAATATTTTATTGAATTTAACATACATGGATGAAATTTAGCTACTGCGGGTACAATCAATTTCTAAATGTATTCAATCATCATGAATTTTCAACCAGTGGTCAAATAAGTTGATTACGTGCATATATGTCTTTTCTTTATACTGGGGGTCCACAAATTTGTTTGACTACCGTATGCGTTACTGTGGACTCAGTTTTCCTTGTCCCCGAATTAGAGATGATTTTAAAGTGTTACTATCCAAAATGTTAGATCGCATATTTCTTGAGATATATGTTTTGTGAGAAATCATGGTGATTGGCTAAAGTGATTGGTTGTATTCTTAAAAATGACTGGCTTTTACCGGAATAAATATAGTGGTATTCACAATGTGTGTGAAACAATTGGAAAAATAAGAAAATTATATTTACATCTTTATTGGAGTGCTTGTAGAGAAGGGGACTAGAAATTTTCCCACTTGAGAAAACACCCATAATCTGCAATATGCATATCATGGAATGTTTCCAAGGCTTTCAAGCGTTTATAAGCCCTTCATTGTTCTCTTTACTAATGGAATGCATTGTTCTCTCATTCAGGTGTTGATGGGCCCTTGGGGAAACGGATAGATAACACCAAAACTTGTAAGGAAATTGGTTGGGAATCGAAGTATCCAATCTTTGCCCAATTTCTTGGAATTACAGAGTGAATACTAAACACATTGTTATGAGCATTTTCAATTTTTTGGTATATTTCAATAGGGCAATATATCTTCAACTTTCACATTACCAACGATACCATGTTTCTTCCCCAAGGGATCCCATTCTTATTCAATGTAACATAAATACCTCACCGAAGATCCTCTTCGTTCTTTCTGTGTGGAATCACAAGTACAAAGATTAAGGCTATATTTTTGCGCCTTTCACATCCCTGGCTATGCATGTGAATGCTTTTCTTTTCTTTTTCTTTTTCCGGTACATAAACATTTTTTTCACATAATTTATTAGATGCAAATAGATGTCTTAAACTCCTCTGATTACTGTGTTTTAAAAGTGAATTGCCAAGCAATCTTGAGGTTCCCCGGGCCATTTTAGACGTGATTGTTTGTGTCTTTTAGGTTTATATAGGTGCTTGCATTCTTATTAGTTAAACTGATTTGATTTGAACCCAATTTCCTCTAAACCACTCCTAAACTACAAACATTAAATCTGTATGAAACCACCACCATTTGCTTCAGCATATGATGCTTCACAGAGGTATACTCGTTTTAAATTAATATATATTACTTCAAATAAACCATTTAGATACCCTCACGAAAAGATCGTAACCATTTTATTAAATCATGTTCGATGCATATAAATCATTTCCATATGGTCATACGAAAAATATGATCTCTTACCTTTGAAATGATTAAACATTTGATAACTTGAAGTGATATGAGGAAATTCTCTTGAGGTCATTCAAGTTCTATACTTGCACAAAATTTGTGGAATATTGGAATTTTATTTTGTTTAATGCTTTGGTAAGTGGTTTGTTTATGTTGAAAAGTGTAATTAGGTTTGATCATAAAATTATTTTTGTAGCACTTGATTCATTGGTTTCATAATGAAGGAATTTTATTTTAGTTAAGGTTCCCATTGTGAACCTTTAAGTTTTGTCATCTAGTCATAAAAGTCATATTGAGTCAATGTCATGAATGAAGGTCCCTTCTTGGGCAAATGAGGGGGGGAATTTTTTGCAAAAACAAAAGCAAAATGATGCAAAATTGTTAAGAGACTGAGACAAACCTCGAAGTAATGACCAAAGGAAATCAAATTAAGAATATATCCAAAAAAGAAACTCAAAACACCCAATTAACTTAACAGAGGTTGATGAGACCGTAAAATTGTTGAAAAAGAAATTCACACAAGGCTTTTGACAGTCAAGACAAGTCTGTGCAAATACAGAGAAACATGTAAGTTGGTTCCAGAAAATAGAATCTTAAATTTTTCAAAAAAATTCTTGGGTCCGCAGGTTTCAATATAAAAAGGTGTGGTACCGCACTGTTTACACAGAGAAATTGTGGACGTTACTGCACTTTTTTCAAAGAAAAAGTGCGAAGACCAGAAAAGATAAAGAAAAATTAAAAATTATAAACCAAACTTTTCAGGGATTCTAATGCTAATTAACCCAAACCAGTATAGACTAATCAAAATCAGAAAAATACTTTCAAAATTCAAGCTCAGAGAGAAAGAAAACTAAGTTCTATTTCCCCAGTGGAGTCGCCATTTTGTTGGTCGAATAAATAATTCTTGCGGACAAAATAGATCTCCCTAGTATCCTACGATAACTAGCAAAAAACATACAGATGTAAACTACTTTCTCTAGATTGTATTTGATTTAGAATTATCTATAATGAAGGATTTAGGACTTACCTGTAGTCCAGCGCTGATTGTAGTCTTCTTTCCTATCGCTTTGAATATGTCTCCTTTCGGGATCTGCAATCAAAAAATATGAAAGAATCAGAAGCACCTGCATAATATAGAATAATTCATAAACCATAAATCTATCTTGATGATCAAGGAATTCAAGAAATAAGCCATTTAAATAAACAACTCATTGAGAAAACAAGATCCATTTGTATTATCTTTGATGAAAGAAGGAGCCTTACAACTGTGTTCGCCTTGATGTCGTACAAGTCTTTCCGGGGTCCGGAACAAACGTTTCCTCTACTTTGACAAGCCTTTGCACTTTCTCGACTAACATACATATGAGTGTGTAATCATTCCCATATGGTAATCAGTTAAGAGAGACTAAGTTTTTCCAGCAATTCTCCTCAAAAAATCTCAAAGCCTAACTCCCTTTGAGGTTGAACTATGGCCTCAATTTATAGCAAAAGAGAAGAGGTTGCAGCTCCAAATAAGAGGGGATAAAATTCTCTTTCAAAGGGATTAAGTTCCACATACCAAGGGGTAGGCTCCTTTAATGGAGGGATGAATGTACATGAAAGGAGCGAACTTTCCACTGATTAATTCCTTCCAGAAGCTTCTAGATTCAACCAGTTGGGCTTCCAAATTTTACTTCCGCCTTCACTTTACCTTTTACTGGAATCCGCACCTTTAATGAAGAAAAAGTGTGGTCGGTTCCACATGTTCTAGAACAAACAGATGCGGCACCGCAGGTAATACTAGGAGAAAGTGCGGTACAAGTATTTTTATGACTTTTATAAGCTTTTCTCTTAATTTCAAGGCTTGGTTTTAGGAACTTGATGTTTGTAAACTTATAAGGGAGTATTGTATGAGTAATGATAAACCCATACAGATAGTAAAACGTCATGGTGACAATTTTAGTGTAACAAAAAGGGGCAATGTTTTTGAAGGCAATGGATTGTGAGGGGCAGATGAAAGATTGTCAATTCTTTGCTCACATCTTGATTGAAGCAATTGAATTGGTGAGGCCAGAAAATGTTGTCCAGGTAATAACTGACAATGCAACAGTGTGTAAAGCAGCAGGTCTAATTATTGAAAACAAATATCAGCACATTTTTTGGACCCCTTGTGCTGTACATTTATTGAACCTCATGTTGAGCAAGATGGGGAAGCAAATTGAGTGGATTCATGTTATTTTTTAAAAGGCAAAAGAAATTCAAGCCTTCATCACAAACCACCACATGTCCAAGGCATCTATAGGGAATTTGCGAAGTTGGAGCTCCTTAAGGTACCTAAACTTTAAATTTTATTTCACAAATTCTAATTTCTATGACTTTAAATTCAAATATGTAAATTGGATTCTCAAATGTCATGATTCGTGAATCATAATAATTATTCAATCAAATTATGATTTTTAATTTATTGAAACATTGACAATTTGGCACCTGCAGGTTGCCCAGACTCGATTTGTTTCTCACATCATAGTCTTAACAATGCTTATGCAAGTGAAAGATGCATTAAAATCAATGGTATGCAGTTCTCTTTGGAATCAATTGAGGCAATTCCAATCTCATAGAGCACAAGTAGTGAAAAAGTTGGTTGTTGATGATGAATGGTGGGATGAAGTGGATTACCTCTTGCCATTTACCAAGCCAATTGTAGATTTTCTCCGCATGTTTGACATAGATATGCCTAATTTTGGAGGGGTGTATGAGGGCATTGATTCCATGATAGAGAAGATAAGGGTGGTTATAAATGCCAAGGAGAATGAACCAGATGAATTCTTTTACAGAGAAGTAAAAGATATATTGACCAAAAGGTGGAACAAGATGACCACCCCATTGCATCTTTTGGCCTATGCAATGAATCCAAAATATTATGTTGCAGAGTTGCTAAGTGATCCAGAAAGAATCGCACCAAGCAAAGACCCAGAAGTCTCACAAATATTTAAAAGGACTTTTAGAAAGCTTTTTGTAGATCTTGAAATTGGGCTTTGGATTCGTTCAGAGTTTGCTTATTTTGTGGGATCAAAGGGTTGGGGTTCTAATATTGATTGTATGTGGGACAAGAGGGCAATGAGTCAAATTGAATGGTGGAACTACTATGGTGGGGAACTTCCACATATCCAAAAATTGGTCATCGGGATCTTGTCACAGATTGTTAGTTCCTCTTTAGCAGAAAGGAACTAGAGTACATATGGTTTCATCCATTCAGTGAAGCGAAATAGATTGGGCTTTAAAAAGGCTGAGGAACTAGTGTATGTTCATTCAAACCTTCGTCTTCTGTCACACAAAAAAGACGAATACAAATTTGGGGCCGCCAAATTATGGGATGCGGAACCCGAGTTCCCTGACTTGGATATGATGTTGAATTCCAAGTCTCATATGACTTTGTTTGATGCGGAGTCACCAATTGGTGGATCTTCAAGTGGACATGGCAGTAATGTTCCCACTTCTGGAGAGGATGTGGAACTTATTAGTGACAGGAATGAGCTTGAAGACATATTTGATGATATGTAATGTAATTTATGTTGATCACTGAAATTTGAAACAGAAACTTGATGATATGTTGAACTTGAAAGATGAATCATGAATGTTATAATAATCATTTGACATTAATGATGATGACAATGTTTATGCTGAATTGATGATGATGATAGATGATAATTTATTATGTATTTTTAGATATAATCTAGATTCTCAAGCTTCAAAGATGAATGGTAATATGAAATTCTTATATATATGTGTTTGTGTGTGTGTGTGTGTGTGTGTCGTTTTCTGCCGTATCTTATCTAGACTTTTTGAAAATTTGCACGTATCCGCTTCAAACCCCATATTCGTATTCGTTTCAGTGCATCTTAGGTAAAAATCTATTGCCTCTATTGTGCATAGTTGTATTTCTATGATCTTTATTGTTTCTGTTGCATTTACTATTGATATTTTCTGAAGCATAATTTCTCAATGATATCAGTGGCATAAGAATTATGTGTGAAATCATTAGGAAGTAATTATCTGGCAGAAAATTGTATTGCATTGTGCATCTTGTAAAAAAATCAACATATTTCGAATATTATTATTATTTTTAAATGTTTTTTTGAAAGAGACCCACAAATCTACAATGTTTTTTAATTGCATCTATGGAAACATTGATTACAATGGTTTTTAAGCAGAGAATCCCCCACCAACCACCAACTTTGGGGTGTTTTCACCCTGTTCTGTACCAATTTCCATGGGGATTGAGTGTTTTCAGTACCTTAGATGAGTCTATATGTCTATTTATACACACATGCACTAGTAATATTCCATGGCAAACAATTGTTATAATAGAATCATGTTATTGACTTGCATACCTCAATATTATATTGGATTTAACATACATGGATGAAATTTAACTACTGCGAGTACAATCAATTTCTAAATGTATTCAATCATCATGAATTTTCAACCAGTGGTCAAATAAGTTGATTACATGCATATATGTCTTTTCATTATACTGGGGGTCCACAAATTTGTTTGACTACCGTGTGCATTACTGTGGACCCATTTTTCCTTGTACCCGACTTAGAGATGATTTTAAAGTGTTACTATCTAAAATGTTAGATCACATGTTTCTTGAGATATATGTTGAGAGAAATCATGTTGATTGGCTAAAGTGATTGGTTGTATTCTTAAAAGTGACTGGATTTTACCAGAATAAATATAGTGGTATTCACAAGATGTGTGAAACAATTGGAAAAATAAGAAAATTATATTTACATCTTTATTGGAGTGCTTGTAGAGAAGGGGACTAGAAATTTTCCCACTTGAGAAAACACCCATAATCTACAATATGCATATCATGGAATGTTTCCAAGACTTTCAAGCGTTTATAAGCCCTTCACTATTCTCTTTACTAACGGAATGCATTGTTCTCTCGTTCAGGTGTTGATGGACCCTTGGGGAAACGGATGGATAACACTATAACTTGTAAGGAAATTGGTTGGGAACCAAAGTATCCAATCTTTGCCCAATTTCTTGGAATTACAGAGTGAATACTAAGCACATTGTTAAGAGCATTTTCAATTTTTTGGTATATTTCAATAGGGCAGTATATCTTCAACTTTCACATTACTAATGATACCATGTTTCATACCATGTTTCTTCCCCAAGGGATCCCATTCTTATTCAATGTAACATAAATACCTCACCGAAGATCCTCTTCGGTCTTTCGGTGTGGACTCACAAGTACAAATATTAAGGCTATATTTTTGTGCCTTTCACATCCCTGGCTATGCGTGTGAATGCTTTTCTTTTCTTTTTCTTTTTTTGGTACATAATCATTTTTTTCACATAATTTATTAGATGCAGATAGATGTCTCAAACTCGTCTGATTATTGTGTTTTAGAAGTAAATTGCCAAGCAATCTTGAGGTTCCCCAGGCCATTTTGGACGTGACTGTTTGTTTCTTTTAGGTTTATATAGGTGCTTGCAGTCTTATTAGTTAAACTGATTTGATTTGAACCCAATCTCCTCTAAACCGCTCCTAAACTACAAACATTAAATCTGTCTGAAACCACCACCATTTGCTTCAGCATATGATGCTTCACGGAGGTATACTTGTTTTAAATTAATATATATCACTTCAAATAAACCATTTAGATACCCTCACGAAAAGATCGTAACCATTTTATTAAATCATGTTCGATGCATATAAATCATTTGCATATGGTCTTATGAAAAATATGATCTCTTACCTTTGAAATGATTAAACATTTGATAACTTGAAGTGATATGAGGAAATGCTCTTGAGGTCATTCAAGTTCTGTACTTGCACAAAATTTGTGGAATATTGGAATTTTATTTTGTTTAATGCTTTGGTAAGTGGTTTGTTTATGTTGAAAAGTGTAATTAGGTTTGATCTTCATAATGACATATGTAATTGATGAACAGAAGAAAATAAAATTATTTTTGTAGCACTTGATTCATGGGTTTCGTAATGAAGGAATTTTATTTTAGTTAAGGTTCCCATTGTGAACCTTTAAGTTTTGTCATCTAGTCATAAAAGTCAAATTGAGTCAATGTCATGAATGAAGGACCCTTCTTGGGCAAGTTACATTTTTGTATGAGTCATTAAAAGAGTCAAAAGACCCTCCAAGACAAGCACAAGTCACCTCCTGCACGTTGGCTTCAAAGTAGAATAAATAACCTCCTCCAAATGACATGTCAGCTCACCCTCCTTCAAGTCGGCTAATTTGAGGGGGAAACCACTATAAATAGGAAACTCGACCTCAATTCAATAGAAATCATTTTAGACAAGTTCACCACTGCAATAAGAAGTGCAAAGGGGTAAAAGAAGAAGCCTCCCAACAAGTGAAGTGAGGAGAAGGGAGAGCAAAGTGGTTATAGATATTTTTGGGTTTGTTTTAAGGGTTGTAAACCTCCACACGTGAAAGGAATAAAGAGGTTTGATGCAGCAGTGGGAGCCAAGGAAAATTTCAGTCCTCCTAGGGAATCGAATTGGAAGAAGGGACAAGTCAAGACAATGCAAGAGGATACTTTATCGTAAGCAAGGGTATCAAGAAGAAGGTTTCAGAATTAGGATTGCAGACCTAATTCAAGGAGACCGAAGGTCTGAAGCAGAAGGAGGTTGAGGTTGAAGAAGAAGTCGAGAAAAATGGAGTATAAGGATCGTGAACTAAGGATCTCATCAAGGGAGCTTGTGTCTTGGTCTTGGAGTGGCAATTAGGTATTCGCCAATTGAAGTCTCTATAAGAAGAAGAATTTGTTCGGGTTTTCCTCTCAAGTGGGAGAGGTTTTGGCCCTAGATGATCGCCTATATTTTGTCTCTTGTTTATTTATGGTTTATGCATTGGTAGTTGTTTGATGAAGAAGAACACTAATAATATAAGAAAGTAAAAAGCATTCACAAGCAGTTATCATAAGTAGAGAAATCTCTAATACTTGATGCCCTAGATTTATTAACATGGTATCAGAGCTAAGGTGACAAAGTCAAGGAAAGGCATCTTATCAAGGGACACTCAAAGATCAAATCTCAAGAAAGACATCAAATCAAATCGAAGGATATCAAAAGTGAAGTTGAGATTTACAACAAAATATCAAACCCTAGATCGAAGAAGAGGTCTACACCAACAAAAATTTTGGATCCTCCAGTCATCATCAAAAGACCACAAAGACCTTCATCAAGTTGAAGAGATCTACAAAGCAAGGTAGCCCGAAGTATATACATCCAAGAGAAGCACTTCAAGGAAAAATATCACATCATCATCTTGGAGAAAGTCAAAACCCTAGGAACATTTCTAGGATCTGCACTCAATCATCACCGAAGGAGTTTAAGTATCTTGAATTCCATTCATCCAAGGAAAGAAAGACCAAGAACGTTGTCATCAAGATTCTAAGGTGATCTCACTCTCTTTGAAGCAAGATCCCTACCATTAAAGACACCATCAAGAAGTCATCATTGATATTCATCAACAAAGAGTCCACCATCAAAGGATCCAAAGGGATCTCCCTCTATGTGGGATCAAGGATCACTATTGAAGAAAACTATCTTCGTCAAGGAGAAGTTTTATATTCTCTATATCATCAACAACATCAAGGACGCAGCAAGAAGAAGGAGCATCCTATCAAGTAATTATATTTATGTCCAAATATGAATCTGTCAAAATGTCTTTTTGCAAGGAAAGCAACAAATTGGTTGGGGCTTCAAACTATCTTGCATGGAAGGAAAGGATAGATTTTAATCTCACTGAAAATGAGGTTATGGAACATGTCAAAGGATCTATCACTAAACCAAGAAAGGAATATGCTCAAGCTCTTGCAAAATATATGAAAGGGGAAGTTAGGGCTCAAAGGATTGTCATAGAATCCATCAGGGATCCCTTCGTCCCATATGTATCTAAACTTGAAACTTCAAAAGAAATATATGAAAAACTAGTAGAATTATGATCCGTAAGCACTATTGGAAAATTCATCTCATTAAGGCAAGAACTCTATAGGATGAAGATGTCAAAGGAAGAAGGAATAGCCCCATACTTTATGAGGATATCTAAGATCGGGGATCAAATTCAAGATCTAGGAGAAGTAATGTTTGAAAGGGAAATGACTACAATTATACTAAATTCACTATCAGAGGAGTGGGGTAACTTTACTTCAAGTATTTATGGGAAGAAAGAATCTACTTCGTTCCGTGAACTATGGTCACTATGCAAGATTGAAGAATCAAGGCTAAAGGAAAAATCTAATATGGGATCGGGTGAGCAAAATCAGGCATATGCTACAATGACAAAAAGAAAGGGAAATTTTGGAAAGTTTGGTCCTCCGAAAAAGAAGAAGAACGTGGCTAAGATTCAATGCTTTGTGTGTCAAGAATATAGGCACTATAAGAGAGATTGTCCCAAGCTCAAAAAGAATAATAACAAAATAGGAAGAGAAGAAGCCCATATCACCAAGGATGTGGAGGAAGTTGAAAAGAAGAAGTCCAAGAAAGAGGAAGTAAAAGATCTCTACTATGATTGAGATAATCTTCCTCGCCTAGTTCTTTTCAAGTTCTCCAGTTGTAAAGTATAACTATCATTAGGAGCATGCTAGGATGCATCATGTCATTAGAAGCAAGAGCTCGAGACATCATCATAGAGAAGCATGAAAAATGGTTGAAATTGAAATATATGGCAGTCAAATATGAAGGATATAGCTCATGGGAACCTCATTGGAACATAAATGGAACTTATGGAAAGAAAAGAGTCATCTAGAACAAAGCTCCTCATACATCAGTCAAAAGGAAACATTTGTTGAATGGGGATACTATAGCTCCTCAAGATTCTCTAATAGAATCTTCATCGGAAGGTTCACCGATCTAGAGATGTAGCAAGTGTTTCATCAGGAATTCCAACTTGTGGAATTCATGGGATGATGGTATGATGACATAAAAGGTAAAGAATATCAAGGGATTGAAGCTCTTTCAATCAAGGAAGTTGTTGCAGAAAGTTTGGATGACCCAAAGGAAAATGAGGTATGTATGCTTGTATTCGATATTGTAAATTCATGTCATGTGGTTGCAAGTAACATGGATCAATGTTCTATCTTGAGAGCATGATCAAAATAAAAAGGATCTCCTCCTCTGAAAGGATGAGTCATAGTTTGTCTAGGTGAAATCAAACTAATATAAACTCATGTGTAATATGAGGTGGTTGACAACAACTAGAGGAATTCTGATTGGAAATTCCTGGAAATGAAATGTGTGAAGAAAGGAAGGAAGAGATCATGGGATATGCAACCATGGAAAAGGAAATCATCATCCAAAGACCAAGGATATTTGACTATGATATCTCCATGAAAGATATGAAGACTTTGATGGGGTCTGAAAAATGGGAGATGTGTTGATATGTATGTAGGATGTTGATGCAAACTGGAAGATGTCATGATGAAAGACCACCACAAAGGTAATTTTGATTTAATGTTCATTTCCTATTTTTTAATAATATTTGGATGGGCTTATGCAGGGATGCCTTGGGAAGAGCTATGAATGTCTTCCACCGATGATGACCATGTAGTAGTCTGAAATATCCTTAAGGAAGCATGGCTTGAAGAAAGCAACATGGCATGAAGTAAGGCCATATATGGACTAATGAATCACTTTTTAATGAAATGAATGATGGCATGGCTTGAGGATGAAAGTGATGGATGGTTTGTGCCCTATATAGAAGTATAAAACGTGAAGACTCTTTAATAACACAAAGAAGTTCATGACATCGTGAGGAGGAGTTCTTCAAGCAGTTGGTCGTCTCATCATCTCCACCTGAGGAGTTGTTGTAGGTCCCTAATTAAGAGGGAGCCTATAAACAAGTTTCTTACTTGCTAGAAACTTGGAAGCAAAATTCCTAAGCCAAGAGGGAGCTTAAATACATTCCTTCCATAGGAGTGAGTACATTCCTTTATTGGAATAGATATGTCATTTCTAATTAAGAGGGAGTGATAGACACATCATTCTTACCTTCACTTGGGAAGACAGAATGGAGGGTTGGGTAAACATTTGGCATTTGATGCTCTTTGAGGATGTGTGAGGGCATCCAAGATAAGAGTAGTCATAGAGGACTGATATTCTTTGAGGACTGGGAATCCAAGATAATAATAGTCCTAGTGGAACACACCCATAGAACCCAGGTGGGTTATGTTCTAAGAGAGACAATGATGAGGGTGTATATACATCATTGGTTTTTCCAACATTGTGCTCTGATATTGTGGAGAGAGAATTGTTAGTCAAGGCCTTGCTATGTGACAATGTTAGTTGAAATGATGCTTAACAGATGGGCTACCAATCTGACTCTTCTTATGAGAATTCTTCGTATTGAGAATGACCAAGTACCATTATGAATACCTCCCTAGTTAAGAGGGAGTGTTGAAAAGTTTAACTAGGTTCGGCCTTCATAATGACATATGTAATTGTGATTTTATGTAATTGATGAAAAGAAGAAAATAAAATTATTTTTGTATTACTTGATTCATAGGTTTCATAATCAAGGAATTTTATTTTATTAAAGGTTCCCATTGTGAACCTTTAGGTTTTGTCATCTAGACATAAAAGTCAAATTGAGTCAATATCATATATGAAGTGCCCTTCTTAGGCAAGTTACATTTTTGTATGAGTTATTAAAAGAGATAAAAGACCCTCCAAGACAAGCACAAGTCACCTCCTGCAAATCGGCTTCAAAATAGAATAAATAACCTCCTCCAAATGACACGTCGACTCACCCTCCTTCAAGTCGGCTAATTTGAGGGGGAAACCACTATAAATAGGCAGCTCGACCTCAGTTCAAAATAAATATTTTTGGACAAGTGCGAGACTGCAGTAAGAAGTGCGAAGAGGTAAAAGAAGAAACCTCCCAACCAGCGAAGTAAAGAGAAGGAAGAGTGAAGTCCTTAGGGATATTTTTGGGTATGTTTTGAGGGTTGTAAACCTCCATACATGTAAGGAAGAAAGAGGTATGTTGCAGCAGTGCGAGTCGAGGAAAATTGTAGTCCTCCTAGGGAGCCGAATTGGAAGAAGAGCTAAGTCGAGACAAGCCAAGAGGATACTCTATCCTAAGCAAGGGTGTCAAGAAGAAGGCTTCTGAATTAGGATTGTAGACCTAATTCAAGGAGATCGAAGGTCTGAAGCAGAAGGAGGTCGAGGTTGAAGAAGAAGTCGAGAAGGATGGAGCAGAAGAATCGTGGACTAAGGATCTCATCAAGGGCGCTTGTGTCTTGATCTTAAAGTGGCAAGTAGGTCAAGGGTCTTGGTTCTGGTATTCTTCAATTGAAGTCTCTGTATAAAGAAGAATTTGTTCAGGTTTTCCTCTCAAGTGGGAGAGGTTTTGGCCCTGGTTGATCATTTATATTTTGTCTCTTGTCTCTTTATGGTTTATGCATTGGTAGTTGTTTGATGAAGAACACTAATTATCTAAGAAAGAGAAGACTCTAATCCAAGAACGTAAAAAGCATTCACAAGAAGTTAACATAAGTAGAGAAATCCCTAATACTTTATGCCCTAGATTTCGCAACAGTTTACACTACATTTCATTGGTAGGAAGCCACTTCATAACATCTGTTTTAAATTTTCTTTAAGGGCATTGCAGGTAAATGTAGTTTTATAAACTGCAACATGTAACCTTCTGAAGCAGCAACGAAATAGACTTGAATTACTTAAGATGATGTTGGAAATTGTAACCCCTACTTGTCTTTTCCGTGTGAACTCGTGTATGCATCTCTACTAATATGTTGGTATATTCACGTGTCATTGTTGGTGTGTGCTAGTGACTCTGAAACCACATTTGTATTTACATGTGATCTATACTAAATGTGATTGTCCTAAACCAGTATAGATTCATCTTAACATTTGTATTTACGTGTGATCTATATTAAATGTGATTGTCCTAAAAATTCATCTTAACATTTGTATTTACATGTGATCTATACTAAATGTGATTATCCTAAACCAGTATAGATTCATCTTAACTTTGGATGTACCAAGTGTTGAGAGGAATTAAATTTCTGAAGATGCAAACCTCTTTTTGAATGTAAAACTTGAGTAAAGGTCTACACCTCCGGAGATTTGATTCCTCTCAACGCTAGGTAGATCCGGAGTTAAGGTAGATCTATGTTGATTCTTAATAATATTTTTCATATTTATATAATTTTTACATCTCTATATATAAAATATATATATATATATATATATATATATATATATATATATATTTTTTTATTTAAGTCCGATAATAAATCCAGAGTTGAGATTAATATGTGTTGATTCTTATTATTTATATTTATATAAATTTCACATCTCTATATATAAAAATATTGTTATATGTTATAATTTTAATTATTTAATTATTTTATATGATAAGTATAGAGAGATAAATATATAACTGTCAAAAAAAATGTTGTTAATATTATTTTTTTATATTTTTACTAATTAAATTTAAATATGAAGTTCTAAATAATAATAATTACAATATAACAAATTGAGTTCCATTTATTTAATTTTTACTAATTTTTTAATTGAGTTAACATTAGGTTTTATTATTATTATTATTATTATTTGATCAAATGGTTAATGTGATATGCATATTATGATTTTTCTTGGAAAAGTTCCTAATTTTATTAATATAAACAAAATAAAATTGTAACAAATTGAATTGAATCTATTTACGTTTAATTACTTTTTTAATTGAGTTTTCATTATGTTTTATTATTAAATCTTTTTTTAATTACTTTTTTAATTGAGTTTTCATTATGTTTTATTATTAAATCTATTTATTTTTTATTACCTTTTTAATTGAGTTGTCATTATGTTATGTTATGTTTTATAATTATTATTATTAGATCAAATCCTTCATTTTAATTGAGTTGACAATATGTTTTATAATTATTATTGTTATTTGATCAAATGGTTAATGTGATATGCATATTATGATTTTTGTTGGGAAAGTTGTTTGTAATTTTATCAATAGAAACAAAATTAAAATATTGAATTGAATCCATTTACTTTTTACTATTTTTTTAATTGAGTTAACATTATGCTTTATTATTATTATTATTTGATCAAATGCTTCATTTTATAGACACTATTTGAGCCAACGTTTAAATGTTTACACTCATTTACAAGTACATCAGCTCCCCCATATTGGATTGTAGAGCATCTATCAGCATAACTAGCACGGAACTGATTAGGTAAAGGTGAGTGCTTCGTGGTTGCATGTGTTCAAGGGCACTTCCTCTAGTTGGACATGAGTTGTGTTATGTGGATGAGAATCCACTTGTATAAAGTACAAATTAGTTGTCATTAAAGTCTTGAGGTGATACAACATATATGCATGAATGCATTGTTGTGGAGATTGATATGTTTATCTTGATGTGAATTAGTGCATTGTTGTGGAGATTGACATGTTTATCTTGAGGTCAAGATTTGAGTTTATCTTGGATGTATAAATAAAACTATTGAAACTAATAAATATAACAATTTCATTGTGAAACATGAAGCATTGTTGAGATTGATTAATATATCAGCATTGTTGAAATCTCTCATTTTCAACATGGTATGAAAGTGGGCATGGGCTTGACTTTCTCACAAAAGGGGTTTGTGATTATGAAATTTTCATAGGGTTAATCCTATAGGTTGGAGGATCAAATGTAGGGTTTAGATGTTCTCGTTGAAAAAACCCTGCCATTTTCAACATGGTACAAAAGTAGGAATGGGCCAAGTCTCTCACAAAAGGGTCCCTGCTCATGAAATTTTCCATCTTAATCTTTCTAGGTTAGAGGATGTGGGGAGAAAATATGCTTTAATTTGAGAGTTTAAAAGCATTTGTTGATTCATGAAAGTGTTTGTCACCAAAAAAAGGCTTGTAGAACATACCAATTTGTTGTGTGCAGATATGTTAGATTTGTTGAAATGGTAGAGATAGATACACTACTCTAGCAAAGAATTTCCATTGTGGAAGGCCATAATTGACATGTTGGAGATTGTCTTTAATCTACCATGTGAGATCATCCTTATGACACTTTCATAGAGCATGGTGTCTATGAGTGGAAGAGCAATTACTATTTGTTATTGCTCAAGTGCATTGATCCACAAGTCTTGAGCCCTTGATCTAGTTGTGGATATTATTGGCCTACTTGTTGCAAAAATTTGTCAAATGTTGTGAGAAATAGGCAACTCATTGAATATGTAACACAGTGGAACATAGTTCATGTTGTGTATATTGTGGTCCATAAGTTGTAATGTCTATCTTTTCCTTCAAACAAATAAATAGATGAAAAGAGGAAGTAAATCATATTAGAGCATGACAGAGTTTATATACCCCTGAAACATATTCCTTTTGTAATTGACTCACTATGATGTGGCCAACTAGGAAGAGTAGAGAAATATGTTGTTGCTCATTGTTTATGTGTGATCTACTCATGAATTGATTAATCGTACCGTGTCTAACAAATTTAGAGTTTTCTAGTGAGACTCATCCTCAAAGACAAATTCAATCTAGTGGTAGATGCAGATTATAGTGTGCCCCATTCCACCATGCCAAGTGTGAAGGTTGTGTTCATTTTGCAGCTATGAGGAGATCCATGAAGGAAACAGTAAGGACTTGTCCTACTCATAATTCTCTTCCTTTTTTTCCCAGTCGAGTCATTAATATGTCGAGGAGCACATTGAGTGCTTGGAATATGGAGTGTAAAAACTCTGGTAAAACTTGATAAATATATATTATTAAAGATGAAAGATGAGATGGTTACAATGAGAGATCGCCTAGGCTTTAAATAGCCTCAAGGTGTCCCTTGGCGAAGAGGCATGATCTTTGGATCATGCCCTTTCAGTTAATAAAACCTAATATAACTATATCTAACTAATAATTAACAAAATATTCATAACATTGCCCCTCTCTTAAAGATGCTTTGTCCTCAAAGCATATGTAATCGATGGACAACGTTGACGAATGTCTGGTTTCCGCGAACGGCGAGCTCTTGCTTCCCATATTTTAAAAAGGTCATGGAGCATATTCTCGAGTTCAGTTTGTTGTTGATCTGGATAGTGAAAATTCCCCACATCACCAACAGATGGATCTCGAGAAGAGGTGCCTCCCACAGGTGGATTGTTCTAGTGTATTCCCTGCCACAAAGTCCAAGCATCAATTCTTTTGGAGGTGACTGTTATATAGTTTAAGGAAAGTTCTGTGATCCTGTAGCCTTTGTCCGAGCTTCTAGAAGAGCTAAAGTATACCCACTGAAACCTCAACCAGTCCACACTGCAATTTTCAGATTTCTGAGATGTTAAACCAAGCTACCCATCAAGCTGTGACTGTCCTCAAGAAGTTTTAACCCTAAAACAAAAAATCTTTTCAGCCCAAACAGTGATTTAAAAAATCCTCCTCGGCCTCCTGTCCTGTATCTTTGAAATCTTCACCGAATTTTTTTATGTTCACGATCTTGAAAAAATCTGCAATTCTGGAATTTGCAGTTCTGGAATTCCGTAATTCCGGGGTGATCACACAGATCCCAAAAGAGCGATGGCTCTGATACCAATGGAGTGTAAAAACTCTGGTAAAACTTGATAAATATATATTATTAATGATGAAAGATGAGATGGTTACAATGAGGGATCGCCTAGGCTTTAAATAGCCTCAAGGTGTCCCTTGGCGAAGAGCCTTTCAGTTAATAAAACCTAATATAACTATATCTAACTAATAATTAACAAAATATTCATAACAGAATATATATAAATGGCAATGATATTAGTACTCCACTTCATTGAATGTGTGGATATGTTGTGTGTTGATCTTGTTGATTGATTAATGAAGATAAAGCATGTGCCCAATGCTGCTCAATGTTGGTGTATCCATGGTTCAAGAGTGAGCATTATTGCTTAATACCATGGGCTGTAGCGTTTGATTATGGTGGTGCAATGTGGATCCGCAAAGTCCCTACATGGAAAAGTGTGTTTTAGAACGTGGATGAGAATCCAAACTCGACAGTGCATGTGCAAATGAGGGGTGTTGAAACGTTGTGCATGTTGATTGGTGGTTCCTTATTATTTGACTTGCATGTAGCTCATGAAATCATATTGGTTGTGTGGATGTTTCTCGAATCACAAAATGCTTATAAGAAAAGCCCTCTGAGATGAGATTCGTTAACATTGAATTGTTATTTTTCAACATGTCATTGAGATTCTCAAAACTTCCATCAACTTTAGATCCATGCTAAAAAAACCTAAAGTTCATGGAAAAATATTTCCTACATTTGAGAAGTAAATGGATCCAATATTGATAACACTAAAATATCCACATTGTTAATGTCATTGGATTACCAACATATCCAAGGGGAAATCCTTAGTGGAGCTCCACTAGTGTGCATGAGTCAATCAAGCCCTGCCTATGTGGGGCAAGGTGAAGAGAAGCATTCCAAGGAGCTCATAGAAACCATGTACGTTAATAGGAAAAAAAGGCTTGACAATGGTTGAAACAACCTAGATTACTAGGCTAGTGTCTTTACAATAAGAGAAAATATGTAAAAAATTCAACAAGTTGCTTACATGAAAATATTATGGAAAATATTATATGTATAAGAACCCACTTGTATCAAATACAAGGTTGTTTGGTTTCCATGAGTTTCAGGCGGCCACAAGTTGTCAAATAGATTAACATATTCATCTTTGAGACTCGGACTTGAGTTCAGCTTGCATAACTTCCACCATAAAATAGTTCTTCCAATTCAATGAATTGTCAAATAGATTAACATATTCATCTTTGAGACCTAGGCTTGAGTTCAGCTTGCATAACTTCCACCATAAAACAGTTCTTCCAATTCAAAGCAGTTGACTAAGAGGAGATTAACAATCAGAAAAAAACTTCCACATGGACACAGATTTATTAATTATTGCAAATAATAAAAATGTTTATAATGAAATTTCAATTCAAAGTAATTGATTGAGAAGAGATTGATAGTCAAAAAAACCTTCCACATACACCCATATAGATTTATTACTTACATATATATTTATTAATTATTGAAAATAATAAAAATATTTATAATAAGTCAAAAAAAAATTCCATACGCACCCATATATATATATATATTTATTACCTACATATATATTTATTTATATTTATTAATTATTGAAAATATATTATTTATATTTATTAATTACTGAAAATAATAAAAATATTTATTGATTTCATTATAAAGTCCACATAAAATTATTAATTATTAATTATTAAAAATAAAATAAAAATATTTATTAATTTAATTATAAGGTACAGAGATTTATTGATCATTAAAAATAAAAATAATTTTTTTTGCTAATTCCATTATAAGGACAAAATGTTAATTTTTAAAACTCAGATTGTGAGATACATAAAGGTATTTCCCATTATTGGTAATTGCCAAGATAACGAAAAAATATATCAACTAAAATTCAATTCTAGTAAGCATAGAAATACTATACGGTAAATGTTATTAAAACATCAATAAGAATACCGCTGTACACATTTAAGTCCCGTTAGTGCCTTTCCATCGTTGCCATTTTTCAACACCTACCAAAACTATATGAAAAAATAAAAAGGCATTTAACTGAAGTTCGTTTCTTAAAACAATCATAAGATAACCAATTTTGTTAATTCCATTCTGTTGAACCAATTTTGTTAATTCCATTCTGTTGCGACATATTTAAGTCCCATTAAATAACCTCTTGTTGAAATATAAGATGTTTTTTAATATAAATGTTTTTCCTTGCATGGAAATTATATATGATACCAGACTGCTCATTTTAAATGAGCAAATTTATTGAAAAGGAATCTAACATAAGCATCGTAGATCGTTCATGAACTAGACAGAATAATTGATAATTGTTGAAGCCAAACAACTCCCAGAATGCAGTCCAGATAGACATGAATCCCATGCCACTTGAAAATCAGCTTTTTATTTAATCAGAGAGGGAGATGGTCCTCTGTTATCAAACGGACCACAAACACAAGATTTTCCCATATACAGGCTATTATTGTTCAGGAATATTTCTCGTTCAAAATACTGTCTGTTCAGGTAAAAAAACCTAGCCCCTTGCCTATGCAAATTTTGGGCACTTATCCCTGAAAAATAGAAGGGTACGTATAACCCAGATAATCTTCGTGTTTGCAATGAACTCCCTCGAGCGCCATTCACTAAATATATTTCAAATGAACCAACGGGGAAAAAATTCTTGCCATAATGATTTCCATTACAATGAAGATCAACTATGTTAATCGTACACCAACCAATATTTCCCTAACATGAGCAATCACATCAACTCGATAAAAAAAATAATTAATATCAATCTAGACTACTACCAATTGAAAGGAGTGTGTAAGAGCATTTACACTCTCCTCTCTAATCAATTGTGTGCCCATCAAACAAAGTCTTCTCTACGTTCCAATGATGGGCGTTCCATATCAATAGCTGCAATTGTTTGACGAAGATTAAATTTGTTTGCTATAATTGGACGAACGTCGTCTACACCAACCAATGTCTCCAAGAAAGGAAGCAATGAAACTAAAGCACAGTCTGAACGATCATCAAACCAGCTTTCAATAGGGATGCCATTGTCTACTTGAAATCGAAAGGCCTGCAATAAACAGTCATGTCATTGATACTTATCACAATACAGGACCATATTTTAGAGATAAAAATTTGATATAAATAATGTTATAATGAGATCAGAAACACCCATATGAATGCAAAACACAATTTACACACCAGAGAAACCCATTTAGAAAATAATACCTGTGGCGAGTTGTCAATGATGGCGACCTTTGCAAGATCACGTCCCAAAACTGTCAGATCCTTCATATAATTACCATCTACAAACATGCATGATTCACGGTAAACACGATGGCGTATAAGCTTTTGCTTTGGATCAAGCTTATTTAAAAGTTGCTCTGCATAAATACTTTGACTGGCTGTGAACACTATTATTTCAAACATTTGTGCAACTTTCTCCATAAACACTTGAAGATAAGGTCTACATCGTACATATACAGTATGCTCCTTCAGATTAAAACGTACTTGAAACGTGAAGTCTGCATCATCACAGTACTCTAGGGTAGAATGCACGAGTGTTTCTGTACAAGCCCAATCAATCATAAAAGTATATAATGTTGTCAGTCATCGACAAAGCCAGAATCCATGATACTAGTGAGATAAAAATAAAATACATCGAACCATCATTTTCGACGGTGTAACTACCGTATAAAGCACAACATCGAACCATCATTTTCAACGGTGTAACTACCGTATAAAGCAAAAATGAACGAGTGTATCTAAAAATTTCAAATATCCAGGTGCTGTAAAATATTCATTTCTAGCATGTTCCGAACTTTAAGAGGCACGTAAATCTTAAGACTTTTGATCTCTAAAAGCATTCACTAGATACAAACAAAATTAAAATGTGTCCCGTGCAGACACTGGGGACTCTTTTCATTCTATATTTGGGCCGGTAAGTTTGGTGCCGAATTTCACTGAATCCTATCAACGAAATATCTTATCTAGTCTTGATATCAATATTATTTAAAAATGTGCAGTGATAAGCTTCCTCAAATAAAAACCCAAGGATGTGTGCTAAAAACACACTACCAGAGTGGAAAAGGGTCTTACCACTATAAATTAGCAGTGAAAATCAATGCAGTTGCAGTGTGCAGTACACAAACTTTTATTATTTTTCCTAATACGGACAGGTTCCTTATTAACTGCTACAAAAGATAACCAAGAATAAACTAGTCATACATTTGTATTACATCAATGCAAAATATCCATAAACAAAAGACAGTTTATCGTTCAAGTAACTATTTGTGCAATCATAACCATACCTCTAGAGGCAATTATATCAATTTTATATTTAATTTTATGGTCAAATTTGGTTTCAAGGTTGAAGCGTTGAAGCTTCCTACCACGGAATCATAATTTAAAAACTCATACCTGCAACCAACAAACATCTAGACAGCAAATAAAAATACATTGACAGACAACAGCGATGACCATAACCATAACATCAGATATTCATGAAAGAATGATGTGAACCTACCAAAAAATTCCTATAAGAAGACATTCACAAACCAATAAATATAGTTTGTGTTGAATTTCTTCTCGAGGACATTCAAATAAATATTGTGCACTAAGCTAGTCTATTATCCTTCATAGAAATAAATAAGTTGCAACTTCATTACATAGGAGAAAGGAGGCAATCCAGGTATGTGCATACAAATCAGTACAAGTCAACTGCAATCAACGTAAGAAAGATGACAACAGCCATACTTCTTGGTGGTCACCAACTGGGCTCAGAAAAGAGAGTTTCAGAACTGTTTGGGCCTCCAACTAGCTTTGCAAAAATAAATATTGCAGTTTGCAGTGAAATGAAAGGAAATCAAACTAAACTAAGCATCCCACAACAATAAGCTCCAACCATCATAACCAAACATGCATCCCATTCAATTGGATCTCTACCTATGATACTACAAAGAAAAGCAGTGGATGCACCTGTGATTTGCCGCAATCTTGAGCTCTCAGTTTTTTTCTCAAAGGAACAAGCTGAGCAATGAGTTGGAAGAACACCACCAGATCGTAAGGAGACAAGATCACAAGGGTATGGAGACAGAAAAGTGTACTATGGGGAGTATTTGAGCAAGCAGCACATGTAACAAAGTATTCAGCCAGCCATCAAAAACGATTAGACACTACATGCTTTCTCATGTATGCCTCAATCTATTTGGAACTGACGATTTCTCCACATGGCCTCATTTGACAAAGGAATGGACCAGCAGGAAAATGCTCAAGGATCAACCAAAAGGAATGGGCAACACTAAGTCAATACAGAATTAAAAGCATAATAACAAAAACGTCCCATCCAAATGATTCACTTGGGTGTCAAATTGGGTCAATTTATAAACAGAAGTTATGGTACATGCCAGTCCACAGAGGTCACAACACATCCCTGGAACTCGCGCTCTCTGTTGCACAACTATGGAGAGGCATGAACCTACAGATGGAACAACCTGGTAAGGCTAATTCACAAATTAGGTTTAATGACGACAAGAGGGTCAAACTTGAATGTAGACCATATAAGAAGCTATGGTTGTCCAAATACCTAAGTGGATGACAGTAAAAGGACAAGAGAGGCTCCAAAAGTGGCTAGAAGGACTAGGAAAAGAGGTACAAGGCAAACTTACAGTGAAAATGACTCCAAGGTCAAGTAAGACACTTCCCAAAACCTCTGTAATGTATATTCAAGTGTATGTTATGTATATATGGGCCTGATAAAGAGTTCTATTACACTACATATTCATACAAGATTATAATACCTAACATTTAGCATTAACCATTGATATCTATACTAGAAACTAGCACACCATATCTTTCCATGCAAGATACCAAAGGGAACAATAAGCAAACCCCATCTAACAAGTTTGGCTTGGAAATGCGGCTTACAGTCGCTTGAAGTTGTCCTCTGCATAAGAGTTTGTGCTATAAGGAGCATTTCTATGCAGTCAAAATCACCAGGTCTTATACGTAGCATCATCTGCACCTACTAAAAGCCTACTATTTTAGGACCACTTTGGAGCATAGCCTATTATGGATATTATATCATTAAAATACATGCACACCAATTGCTGCAGCCCTAAGTCACCTGACACGTGGACACGGGACACGATGGACAAGCGGATTCGAGTGTCGGACAAGGACACGGCGATTCCCCGGAACAGGACACGTCCGGACACGTTATATATTATTTTATTAAAAAAAAAAAAATATATATATATATATATATATATATATATATATATATATATATATATATATATATATATATATATATATATATATATTTCTTACACAAATTCATACAAATTCATTGATTCAAACATAGATCTTCATCTAAATGTAAGTTTTACAAAGATGCATCATACATCATACAATCATACAAAGTAATAGACATATTCATCGATGATCCAATAGGAGAAAGACAAGATATTGTAGTTTTCTCATTAAGTCATCAAAATCAAAATATGTTACATGAGTACTAGGTAGTACAATGCCAATGGCAAATAGAAATAGCAAATACAAAACAACTACAAGTCTACAAGACTACAAGCCTCAAGGCAGTGCCGCAGTAGGTAGCTCATGACTCATGAGTCATCAATTCTCATCACCATAATCAGCATCATTGTCTTCAACATGCTCGCCACTGCTCTCCGCTGCTGCATCCTCCTCATATGTATCCAATGTCATCTCTGCATCTGTTGGTGTGGAGGATGACCCCTCTACTCTATCGCCATCATCAAATATGATAGGCTCTAGCACTGGCTCATTGAGATCCAGTTGGCCAATGCCAAATCAACACTGTTGTCCAGACCCATATCATCAGGAAAGACATCCCACATCTTTGTCTTTCCCTTCAACCAATCCTCCCTCTACCTGTAAATAAGACGAAGGTTGGTGTGCACATACACCATTGTCTCTGCCCTGGACTGCTCAAGCCTGCTCTTCTTCACACTATACAAATTCCCATATGTGCTCTAATTCCTCTCGCAACAAGAAGATGAAGTCACTTGAGAGAGGAGCCTCATTGCTAACTGTTGTAGAGGAGGGCTTGTTGCCCCATGAGTTCCCACCAAGAATAGGGCTTCTTAGCCCCCCTGTCTTTAATCACATCATAGCCTGCAAATCGCCGAGTGCAAGTGGAAAACTCTGTGAAGGCACCCTCCACCTCATCAAGGGATGCCCTATCTTGAAAAATCCTTCTAAATGCATCTTTCCTCCCCTGTGAGATTTCACCATCCATGTGAGGAGGGAATCTGTGGGAAGGTCCACCATTCAGCCTTCCTCTCACAACAAGAGGATGAAGTCACCTGAGAGAGGGGCCTCATGGCTAACTGTTGTAGAGGAGAGCTTGTTACCCCATGAGTTTCCCACCAAGAATAGGGCTTCTTAACCCCCCTGTCTCTAATCACATCATAGCTTGCAAATCGCCCAGTGCTAGTGGAAAACTCTGCAAAGGCATCATCCACCTCATCAAGGGATGCCCTGTCCTAAAAAATCCTTTTGAATGCATCTTTCCTCCCCTATGAGATTTCACCATCCATGTGACGAGGGAATCTACGGGAAGGTCCACCATTCAGCCACTCATGGTTGTAGTATTTTGGGCCAAACAATGTAAAGGTGTGCAATTCTTGTCCCATCTGCTGACAAGAATATCCTGTATGCTAATGAAGAAGGCCTCTAGTGATGTCTCATACTCGGGACACTGAATATGTAAAATAAAGTTCCTCGTAAACTCAATCATGGAATCCCATCCCTCATAAACCTCTCCTAAGATGGGTTGGTCTGTATATGCAGATCGAAGCAAGGAAATGATAGGGTCCATGATCTGAATAAGTAGATCTACCCTCTCCCACCAAACATCATCCAACACTGTGTCCTTCACTCTTTTCGAGGTTGTTTGATCTGTCTTACTCCAAAAAGACCAAAACTCTAAAATAACCATGGCCCCAAGAGCGGTCTTGACCTCCCTCAACCTCTTCAACATGATGAATGAAGAGGCAAACCGTGTATCTGCAATCTTCAACAATGATAGATTGGTGTACTCCTTGTAGATAGTGACAGCATTTGTATGGTTTTGTACAAAGTTGTGGATATGTCGTGCATCCTCAATAATGCTTCCAATCCAAATCACATCAGAGGCAATAGATTTCAATTCTAAGTTCAATGAATGGACAATGCAAGGTGTCCAAAATATTTGTGGATATTTAGCTTCCACAATCATGCCAGCAGCCTTGCAAACAGGTGCATTATCTGTAATGATTTGCACACATGAATCGACACCTACATCTTCAATAACTTTAAAAAATAACTCACCCATATATTGTGCATCCTTGTATTGTCCAAGTGCATCCACTGATTTCAAGAAAACTGGACCATTCAAGGAAGACACCATGAAGTTGATGAGTGGGTGTCTTGTTGGATCTGTCCATCCATCAGAAACAATGCTAACCACAGATGTTGGCCATGCTGATTTAATAGGCTCAAGCATTTTGTCCACCTCTTTATTTGCCTTCGTCAACAATGTGGTTCTAAGTTTCTCTGACCCATGAGGCACATACCCTAATGGAGTTGTTTGAGTTAGAGCTCGAAACATCTCAATAAATAGAGGTGAGCGTGCAACATTGAAGGATATGAAGTTTTGATAGAAAAAATTGCAATGGTGAGATCAAGCTCTTCCCTCTTTGCTCTTCCCTCTTCTCTTTCTGGAAAATCTTGTCCATTGGACCAAGTGCAATTGCATTTCTTTTTGTTGCTTGTCCCCCACTAGAACTGTCAACTGGGAACTTGTTGTTGCTTTTCCTCAAGAATAGAAGGGGGTCATCATTCTTGTTTTGTTTTGTTTTTGATGCCACATTTGTCGCACCAACAAATGACTCTCTCCATTTCCTTCCTCTTTGCTAATGGCACATGTGTCACATGTGTACAAGCTGGAATGCCACAACTTGGCAAAGCCAACAAATGAGCTTTCACACGGTAATATGTGCTCATAAAATGGCTGTTGAAAAAACTGCATTTCTAAGCAACATTGCCTCCTCCCTTCGCCTTGTTGCTTAGCACAGCCTCTCTTGTCACATATTTCCACAATGGATATTTGGGGTCTTGAGTTTGTTTTCCCTAAACATTTGAAGCTGTTGCAGCCCCACTTCCAATAGATGAAATACTTGCAGACCCTGATGAAATAGGGACAGAAGGGGCATCTCCAATGGGGACATTCTTCCCCTTTCTTTGCCTGTGCCTTGTTACCCTTGATTGAGCCATGAATGTTGTAAAAAATAAACAAAAATGAACAAATTTGTAAAACATATGCACATGCAAACCAAATGCAAAAAAATAGAGAGACAACGCACTTACCGATTGCTTGAATCACCAAGAAACCCTCCCTTGCTCCTTGCTCAACTCACACAGTAACAATTGTCAAAAACAAATGAGAAAATCGGAACTTCAAAACCCTTCGGACGCTTTTTCACGTTGTTCGAATTGTGGCAAATCAGGATTCGATCGTGTCCATACAGGACACGATCAGGATTCGTCGTGTCTTGTACGGACATGATCGAATTCGGGCAAGTGTATTTGAATCCCCACGAATCGTGTCTAATTCGCCCGATTCGGGACACGTGGAGGGTGAAGGACGAATTCGGTTTCAGAGCTGCAACCCTAGTTTTCTTGAAGATAGCCTGCACGCCTGCATTTTCCACCCCCCTCAATAGAAGTTAGACCTCATTTGGGAAAATATAAGGATTAGCAAGCCTCACTTTTAGAGGCTAGATGACCACTAAATCATGTGCATTTAAACCAACTTTGGCAGATAGTATGGCAAGTTGATCAAATGGTATAACTTTAAAATCAATGCCAATTTAGTTATGGTGCTTAATTGTATTCATCATTTACATGATTTTCATTCATTTGTGCTTGCTCTACAAAATAACTTCGATTACATTGTAGTATTAAGGACTTTTTGCAGCCCTGAGGATTAGCTCAATTGGTAGAGTCCCCATCGTTAAAACACCTTTGCTATTGACAGGTACAGGTTCAATTCTCTCGACACTCTTGAGGTTAGGTTCCATGGTTGAGCAACAAGAAGTGATCCCTTTGGGAGGGTACAAATATTCTGTGGACATAGCGGTCACCAATATCCATGGTCCGTGAACCACGGAAAAAAGTATTAAGGACTTTTTGCATTACATGTGAAGCAACTTGCATACTACTACTACTTCTTCTTCTTCTTTCTTCTTTTTCTTTTTGCGGTTCATTATACCAGAGATTGATACTACCTACATCCACGAAAAACCCAACCATGTTTAGGTGAGCCAATTATCTTTCATGTAGAAATGGCTCCCAAGGAGCAAGCATGTCAATATCAGTGGGATTGGAACTCAGGTGGGGAGGACAACAGTGACTCCTCCCTATCACCCAAGCTACACCCACTTGACTGGAAACTTACATACTACTAGTATTCATTTTTTCTATTTTATGTTGGAACATAGATAAATTACATGGAAACACAAGCATGGATGGATGATTTTTAGAAAAATCAGGATCTAGTAATGAGAACACAACACATTCGGATATAACCAACAAAATGAAAAAGAATGAAGCAAAAAAATCGAAAATTCTAATCCTTAAATAGATTTTATAACTCACATTCAAAAATGTAGGCTTGCTATGAGACCCATGGAGTGTCTAACAACATGGCCTACCATATAAAATTACCTTAATGTCCCATTGCATTGATTTATATGGCTCAGTTAGACCCTATGAACCCAATGAACCGAATGAAGGGATCATCTCCTATGTCATACATGTATGTTGTGATAGGGGTATGCCGCACATCATACCCCTAATCCTTGAGAGCTTTGCCCGAACCATTTAGATGATACCAAATGGTAAGACTTCCTCAAATCTATGCTCATAATTAACTCTTGTAGGTATTAATCCTCAAATGATATCACATGAGTAGTTTTTCTTGATTCCATATATTGCCAGTGTTTTCAATTGATGTTCTTCTATCTTCTCTTTGCTTTCTTTTTGAAGTTAAATGCAATCCCACCCATCAAATTTTGTTGTCCTTATTGATTTTTGCATCATCTATATTTAAGGCTTCTTCAACCTTCTTACATATGTCCTTTCCAACTCTCTTGGTGATCTCTTCATCTATGATCTTTGATTTTGCTTCATGTAGACATTGTTTTGCATTCTAAAAATCATTTAAGAAGAGATTTATTATGACTACACAATCATTTATTTCCTCATGTCTCCTTGCAAGTTCTTCCTTTCACTCATCATTTACCCTTCCTCAATTTGCTTGTGTTTCCTTCTTTTAAGCTCTTAACCTCCTTAATATTTACTTGATTAAGTGACTAATGATTGGATAACTTGTGTTTTTCCTCGTAAGTTACATTTGCCTTGTTTTTGTCCCTCTACAATTCACATACTAAAATCTTTCTTTTGAGCTTCTTTCACTATCTTCAATTCTTCTTTGATTTTATGCATGCTTCCCTCATGTTCAACACAAAAGGTATCAATTTCCTTTGATTTTGTTTCCTTTATCCATCTATTTGAGAAGGCCTTCTCAAAATCTCCAAGGAACGTGTCGTTTTATGCTTTTATGGAAACTATGCCACCAATGAAGAGCTTCATCCCCCACATGATTTTCACTATAAATATGTATCTCCGATTTTATCAAGTTGTTGCTTTCACCGTGCATAATATTTTTGAACTAAGTAAACAGTTCACTCACGACAATTTTTGAACTAAGTAAACACTTCACTCATCATTGAGTCACAAGAAGAGAAGTAGAGAGCAATTTAACCTTTCTCTACCTTAACTTTATTGTTTGCATCTTGCTTTTTATAGGAGACCTTTTGGTGCTCATACTTTGCAATGACATCATAAACACTCTTCTCTATTTCCTCTTCCAATTGTCCCCTAAATCACTTAATTTGGACATAACAATCAAAAATATGACAAACTTAAAGTGATCTAGTTTAGACACTTCTATCCACCAAGCATTTATTTGCTTTGATCACGAATGGTAGGAGAGATCCACCTACTACAAGTACAAATTTTAAGGCTAGTGACTTCTCATCGTCATCAACAAGCAATGGCACCTCAAGACCTTGAGCACATTCTCGCACATTCTCTAGGCACCTTCAATATAGACTCAAAACACTTTTCTAAGCTCTCGAATTCTTGATAGGGATCCTTTATTCTCATTAAACTTGGATCTTGTAATCTTCATATATGCTCAATTTATTGCACCTATTACTTTTAGCAAAATTTTAGAAATAAGCATCGATCCTAACTTGCATGAACCATATCTCTGAGTAATTTGCCCCAATTTCATTAAAAATTTCACTCGAGATGCAAAGAAATGTCTTCTTTTAAAAAAGTAAAGAAACACAAAATTTGAATATCTCCATCAAAAATTGTATCTTAGAACTAGAGGGTACTCCTTGAAAGTGTCAATTCAAGAATTGACGACTTTGATACAAGTTATGCACCAAAATTGCACATAAATCGAAATTACAATGTAATAAACCCAAGAAAATATAAATATATGAAAAAACTCCCCATTCAAAGGAGTAGTGCTAGGTTCCATAAATAATGAAGAAAATAAATAAAACAGTTCAAAGAACTAGTTCTAAAATGATGGATTTCACATTTCTTTCCCCAAGAAGGTAAACAAAAGCACCCCTTGACTTCATAAGAACATATCGATTTACTGATAAATGATGGCCTCCAATGAACTAATTATCTATTTATCCTCAACCCTAGAAATCATGGTTGACACAACCAAACATAATAAAATAGAATTGGGGGTATCTAAAAACATGGTCAACCATGTAAAACAACCATAAACTTGTATGGTTCAACTTGCCCGTATGGAACCATAGGGCTGAATGGAGGGGCCATCCCCTATGTCATACATGTAGCATGTTGTGCTAGGGGCACAACAAACCCCACCATTACAATAGGCAATGACTGGCATGGTATAAAGTATCACAACTTTCAACTTCTGTCAATGGGAGTTGACAAAATAGACTTAAAGTCCATCCCAAGCACTTTTATGATGTTCATGAGATACTTCTCCAAACTAAGGAATATTTTTTTCGTTCTTTGTAACTCTAGACACTCGTATTTCCAAATAGTACTAAATCACTCATATCATCAACCACCTTTAGACCCATGCATCTCTAAATAGTAGTGATCTTCACCCTAATAATTGATCTCATAGCAAGATGTTGAGTCTTTACTTTACACAAGTGATCATCTTGAGATCTATTATGCCCCAAATCACACAAAATGGATCATAAATTGATATTACAAAATTGTAAACACAAGATGACAAAAATATCATGAAATAATTAAAAAATATGACACTATTCAAAGCAATAGAATAAAAAGTAATAAATAATGAAGAAAATTATAAAACTAATGGGAAGCACTGCTTCCAAAGAGATGGGTAGAACAATACTAGCCATATGAATGTTCATGGGGGCACCCTATTACCCAAAATAGATATTTCATGCCTTGGACCTTAAAATTCACAAAGTACAAAAGAGAATAGTATTTTATGATGTTGAATTACAACTTACAACAATTTACATATCATCTATTTATAGTAGAAATTAGTCCTAAACTTAGAGATTATCATTGATGCCATCAAACATAATAAAATAAGATAAGGGGAATCTAACAACATGGGTGCCCACATATATAACCTCAATGTCTCATATACCCCAACTAACTCCTATAGGCACGCATATGTCATTATTCATATACCCCAACTAACTCCTATTGAGGGGACATCTCCTATGTCATGCATGATAATATGCTCTGCTAGGAACACTACATAACCCCCTCTTTTAAAGCTTCACACTTGAAGAGTTCATATAATACCAAATAGTAAGACTTCCTCAAAAATATGATCAGTATCTCTTGTTTCCATGCTTGATTATCCATCCATCCATAATTAACTCTTTTGGATGTCAATCCATGATAGTTTGATGTCACGTCATTGTTTTTACTTTGATTCCACGCATAACCATAATTTTGCCAATTTCTTGCACCATTGTTTTTTTTGTATACATGTTACTCAACATTTCGTTCCATCTATGTCATTAATTTTTCCATCTATTTCCATGCTTGATCAAGATCTCTTCACCAAGATCCTTGTTGAGGAAGATTCTCTTAACATCAATTTGATACACCTCCTAGCATCAGCTTGCTAACTTGATAACAACAACCAAGTTGATATTATCCTCACCGAACTTGATATCATCTTTACCGCAGGAGAACAGGTATCTTGACAAGTAATGTGTAATCTTTAAGAAGCTATGAAACCAGATTCGTTGGGGAGGGGCCAAGAATCCCGAATCCTCCGTATACGATACGATACGGAGGGATTCGTACCCAATTCTCCGGATTTGGTTGTATCCGTACAAGGTATGTCGAATCTCGACCATACCTTGTACGGATACGGCCGAATCCCGTACAGCCAGATTTGCGGGGCCAAAAAGTGCAAGTTTGAGTTATAAAAATCAGAGTTCTCTCATTCTTTCTCACTGATTTTTGTTTGTGAAGTGAGCAAGGAGCAAGGGTTAGCAAGGAGAAAGGGAGTTTTTTCAAAGAGATTCAAGCATCCGGTAAGTGCATTGTCCCTCTATATTTTGCATTTAGTTTGTTGTTAGTGTTTGCATGTGCATATGTTTTATATATTTGGTCATTTTTGTTTATTTTTTACAGTATTCATGGCTCAATCAAAGCCAGCAATACAGGGGCAAAGAAAGGGGAAGAATGTCCCCATTGGAGATGCTCCTCCTGTCCCTATTTCATCAAGGTCTGCAAGTATTCCATCTATTGGAAGTGGGGCTGCAACAACAGCTTCAAATGTGCAGGGAAAACAAACTCATGACCCCAAATACCCATTGTAGAAATATGTGACAAGAGAGGCAGGGCCAGGCAAAAAGGGAAAGGGAGGAGGAAATTGTTCATGGAAATGCAATATATGCAACAGCCATTTCACTTCCACATATTTTCGTGTGAAAGTTCATTTGTTAGGTTTGCCAGGTTGTGGCATTCAATCTTGTGCATCAATTAAATTGCCACAGAGGAAGGAATTGGAGAAAGAGCAATTTGTTGGTGCGGCAACTGTGGCATCAAAATCAAAACAATACAAGAATGATGACCCCCTTCCATTCTTAAGGAAAAGCAGCAACAAGTTCCCTTTTGAGAGTTTTAGTAGGGGAAAATCAGCAAAGAGAAAGGCAACTGCAGTTGGTCCAATGGACAAGATTTTGAAAAAGAGAAGAGTGAAGAGCTTGATCTCACCATTGCAATTTTTTTCTATCAGAACTTCATATCCTTTAATGTTGCACGGTCACCTCTATTTATTAAGATGTGTCGAGATCTTAGTCATGGGGCTCCATTAGGGTATGTGGAGCAACAAAACTGATAGCTTGTTGACTTTAAAATGTTAAATACACAAGAGGTATTTGTAATAATAATCTATTATATATAAAATGTATATGTGATAAGATGATAAATGTTACAATGAAGCCCCGCCCATATCCCTATGCAGGTGACCTTTCATGATTGGGCATGTCTTTTAGACATGCCTTTTCAGTTAACTAATGACTACTTAACATAATCCTTATTTGACTATTAATAATTTATACTTATTTGTATTTATTCTATTTATACTATTGGTTATGAATTATATTCATAACAGTATGTGCCTCCTGGGTCAGAGAAGCTCAGAACCACATTGTTGACAAAGGCAAAGAAAGAGGTGGACAAAACGCTTGAGCCTATTAAATCAGCATGGCCAACATCTTGGGTTAGCATTGTTTCTGATGGATGGACAGATCCAGCACGCCACCCACTCATCAACTTCATGGTGTCATCCTTGAATGGTCTAGTTTTTTTGAAAACAGTGGATGCACTTGGACAATACAAAGATGCACAATATATGGGTGAGTTATTTATTAAAATTATTGAAGATGTAGGTGTCGATTCTTGTGTGCAAATCATTACAGATAATGCACCTGTTTGCAAGGATGCTAGCATGATTATGGAAGCTAAATATCCACAAATATTTTGGACACCTTGCATTGTCCATTCATTGAACTTGGCACTGAAATCTATTGCCTCTGATGTGCTTTGGATTGGAGCCATTATTGAGGATGCACGGCATATCCACAACTTTATACAAAACCATACAAATTCCCTCACTATCTACAAGGAGTACAGCAATCTATCATTGTTGAAGATTGCGGATACACGGTTTGCCTCTTCATTCATCACGTTGAAGAGGTTGAGGGAGGTCAAGACCACTCTTGGGGCCATGGTTATTTCAAAGTTCTGATCTTTTTGGAGAAAGACGGATCAAGCAGCCTCAAAGAAAGTGAAGGACACAGTGTCGGATGATCTATGGTGGGAGAAAGTAGATCTAGTTATTAAAAGCATGGAGCCTATCATTTCCTTACTTCGATTTGCAGATACAGACCAACCCATCCTAGGAGAGGTTTATGAGGGATTGGATTCCATGATTGAGTCTGTGAGGACCATTGTTTTACAGAGTCAGTGCCCAGAGTATGAGACATCACCAGAGGCCTTCTTCACCAGCATACAGGATATTCTTGTTAGCAAATGGGACAAGAATTGCACACCTTTACATTGTTTGGCTCACTCCTTGAACCCAAAATACCATAGCCATGAGGGATTGAATGGTGGACCTTCCCACAAATTCCCTCCTCACATGGATTTGTGAAATCTCACAGGGGAGGAAAGATGCATTGAGCAGGATTTTTCAGGAGAGGGAATCCCTAGATCAGGTGGAGGATGCCTTTGCAGAGTTTTCCACTGGCACTGGGCGATTTGCAAGCTATGATGTGATTTGAGACAGGGGGGGTTAAAAAGCCCTATTCTTGGTGGGCAACTCATGGGTGTCATGCTTCTCCCACAAGTCAGCTTTATCAGCAGGCTCCCTCTCTTTGTGTGACTTTCATCTTCGTCATGCAGGAGGAATTGGAGCACATATGGGAATTTGTATAGTGTGAAGAAGAGCAGACTTGAGCAGTCCAGGGTAGAGACACTGGTGTATGTGCACACCAACCTTAGTCTCATCTATAGGCAAAGGGAGGATTGGTTGAAGGGAAAGACAAAGATGTGGGATGTCTTTCCTAATGATATGGGTCTGGACAGCAGTGTTGAGTTGGCATTGGCCAACTTGGATCTCAATGCACCAGTGCTAGAGCCTGTCACATTTGATGATGCCGATACAATAGAGGCATCATCCTCCACACCAGCAGATGCAGAGATAACAGAGGAGGATGCAGTAGAGGAGAGCAGTGGTGAGCATGTGATCAGGTTGAGGACAGTGACGTTCATTATGATGATGAGGATTGATGACTCGTTGAGGCTTCAGGCTTGTAGTCTTGTAGACTGTAGTTTTTTTGTATTTTCTATTTCTATTTGCCATTGGAAGTGTACTTATGTAACACATTTTGATTCTGATGACCTAATGAGAAAACTAAAGTATCTTACTATCTTGTCTTTCTGAGTAAATTTGACAATTGTATGATGTATCAATGTATCAAATTTCAATGTATCATGTATGAGTATCTAAGATCTTAAATCTATGTTTGAATCAATGAATTTGTATGAATCTGCGTAAAAAATATCTAATTTTTAATATATATATATATATATATATATATATATATATATATATATATATAGATGGCCCAGGATGTGTCTTGGTGTTCTTGTTTCTCCAGTTCTGCATTTTAACTGATTCTTAGCCTTTTCAGAGCTTCATCGTAGAACCTTACCCTGGCATTTATGACTTAGTTAAGAAGTAATCCTTATCCACCAATCTAGCTCTATACCTTTCCACATAGCCACCTCTACTTTGTACATACATTTTAGCACATGTTTACAACACACGGTTTTCTAACCTACAAGTAGTGGAATCAAGTATCCAGTCTTATTCTACACCAAGTACTCCTATTTAAAAGCTTTCTTCCATTCAGTGGCATCCTTCTTGTCAAGAACTTCCTAGATTGTTAATGGTTCATCCATACTATCCCACAAATCATAAGGAAAAAGGCCTTTCATTCTGGAGGATTCCCCAATTATTGACCTTTCAAAGCAAGGTTTGTCTACCTACTCCATCTTCCACTATAATGACACCTTTGGTAGTTGCTACATACCCATAACAACTTACCTTAACAATTGTTTAAACGCACTATATTGTAGGTGTGAGAATTGCATCATGTAATGCATATCATTTCAAATAATTTGGATGGGCAAAAATCATTTGTCCATATAATTTGAAAAAAAAAAATATCCCCATTCAAAAGCACATGAAAGGATGAGATAAAGGTAAATAACTTGCAAACAGGAAATTATTCTTCGATCTCAAGAACATATCCCCTTTAGAAATCAGGTAGTTCCCTCAACCCTCTGCATTTTGGAAGCAAAAGAAATCTTTGTTCCATCTATTAGTAACGAGTGCATGCCATAATAAAAATGAAACATTAGGGCTTGATAGAAGAAATGTTATAACAAAAAATACTACATTTATATGGATACCAATATAAGAGGATGCTAGATACCAGCAACAAAATGCACCAAACATGCAGATATGAACTATAAACCAATGTGGAAAAATTCAAAGTTGGGATTAAATCGACAAAGGTCCAAAAGTTGAAAAACTCGATAAAGTCGGGAGTTTTTTGAAAAAGTCGGCAAAAAGTCCGCAAAACTAAAAAATACAAAAATATTCATTTTTGGAAAAAATTTAAAAAATTATTAAAGAAACTACCTCACTCAAGACTTTTTGGAAAAAGTCGGCAAAAAGTTGGGACTTCGAGGATAAAATTGCGACTTTTTCAGGGATAAAAAAGTCAGCAAAAAGTCGGCCGATAAAGTCGCTCACGGAAAAATTTGGGATTTTTTCAAAAAGTCGGGACTTTTTGCCGACTTTTTCCACACTGCTATAAACAAAATCAAAATTTGAGCAAATAAAGAGACTTTATTAACTAAACATCTTGCAAACATGAATATTTTTCCTAGAGAAACTGCAGCTGATTTTATTGATTCTCATAATATTAAACAAGTATATCTGAATACAAAGGAATACTAACAGATGAAACCATAATATGGAAATGCATCAAAAAACAAAAAAACAAATTTTGAACTAAAATTAGATATAAGTCACCTCTTTCAAAAAAATCATGTGTACTGAAGAAGATAAAAACACGCTTTGAAAACACTCAAGGTGACCTAAGAATTGAGGAAAAGAGAGAAATGAAAAAGGAGAATTTACTAACTTCCAACAGAATAACAAAAATAATCAACAGCCCAAAAGCAACTGAAACATAAATCTTGCTTACCATCCAAGTCTAATACAAGTGTGATAGGCTGCCTTCGTCTTGTTTGTCTAGGTAAGAGTCCTGGACGATATGGTGGAACCACTTCTGAGAGGTCAGGCAAGCTTTTTATAAATAAATATGGATCAAAGTCATCCACCTCATCAGGAATGCTGGAGACATTTGCATCCTTATCACCATATTCCAAAGACTTAGTTTGTTGTATTGCAAAGAACAAGCATGCACCATCTGAGTTTAAGAGAGCTTCCTCAACAGATACAGTTTCATGCCTGTGATCAGTGGCTGCATTTTCATCTACAAGAGGCCATATGATACAACTCTCAGTAACATCAAATGCCGTTTGAGAGCCAATAAATTCATCCTCATATGAACTTTCCGTGTTTCTCAGTATATCGTGCACTGTCACAGCTGTCTCTGCAGAAAATCTAGTAATAGTTGCATCTCTAAATACATCTGAAGTTGGATAAGCAGCTGAAATAGTTTTAGTCATACAGTGATCTTCACACGCAACGCTGTTGGCATCTTGTCTGCCATCTACCATGTCAATTTTCTCATCAGCATCTCCACGGTCATTATCTGCCAACAGAAAATTATCCATGAGTTCAACAGTTTATTGTCCATCCCACTCTTTCTTCAAAAACACATTTTAGGTCTAAAATCATTCCACAGATTACAGGCGAGAGTGGAAGCAACTCAAAATAGGAAAAAATTACAAAATACAGAAGAAAACACATGTGGACAACAGAAAAGATTGTTACATGGGAACAAATTTCGGAGGGCAGGGGATGTGCTCCCCATGTTTCCAAGATGTGGGTATGCCAAGGGAGACATTTTGCCATGAACACTTCAGGGGGAGATGCACTAGGAAACATTTTTATCAAAAAATGAGCTGCTCCCACACTCCTGACCAAAGTCCGTCTGTTCAAAGGGAAAAAAAAAGCAAAATAAAAAATAAAATGAATGTAAACCTAGTGCACCAGTAGACGAGGAAGAAGCTGATAATGCACAACTGGGTTTGGTTAGGATGCCACTGAATGTTATGGAGTACAAATTATTTGGATCCAGATCACAACATTCCCATGGTGGGTCCTTATTCCTTCATGCAGTAGTGTATGCAAAGACTAGGGGGGCATTGCCTTGAGCGGTGATGCTCATTTGTCATTTGACCTGTTTTGAATTTTCTAAATATAATGTGTAATACAACCCCTGCATTGGAGAAAGGTTCTCTTCAACTGTTGAACCATCAAGTGCAGCAGTAGACATCTGTGGGACAAGAATCCTACTCAGATAGCATGGTTTCTTTTGTATTTTTCTTGATGGAGGCCTGGACCCTCCTATTGATTTCAACAATAATTACTGTATATCTTATGGACTGGTTATTTCTGCTCGTGTTTTGAGATTTTATATTGTTTATTTCTCCCTCTGCAGAAGTCAGTAGGGTAGGGATGCTGTTGATGTTTTTCTGTCAATGTAGTGAATCTTATTGTGTTGGATATATGAGAAAACACTGCTTGTAACTATTGATGATTTGATAAGTTAAGACCCTTTTCCCATATGTTACAATGACCAAGGTGCAGAGAGACTTAATTTCTAAAAACATGTACACCCAACTTAGAGATGATAGGTTGCATTTTTATACACTCTTCCCTTGCCCGCCACCCCACCCAAAAGAACACAACCTGCAATCATCTTCTATTGAACGTTTTTGCAAACCAATTCTCATAGACCTGCCTATACTTGATAGAAATGGCTATGCTTGATGAAATACTGACCAAGGTTAAAAATCAAAATAATAAAAGAGGAAATATCTAACATACCACTCCCGTAACAAGTTGTTGAGGCTTCAACCTTTGGCATATAAGGAACAGGTGAAAATAGGGTGTCAACTGCAGATGGATGAGCTGTTTGCATGTATACCTGTAAAACACAAATTAAAGTTCTCTTGCTTATATGTAGAAGACAGATAAAAGGCGGCACATTTTACACATCTATGTAAAATATGATAATAGGACATGCAAACAGGTATTGTATCACTTACTACACAACAATAATTACTGATTGAAACTTTTTTACTTCTCAAAGTAGTATAACCCTCTATTTAACTGAAGCTTTTTATTTCTCAAAGTAGCATAGCCCTCTATTTAACTGAGCAATTTGAAACAATGTAAGAAAGTAGAATACAATAATGAATTAGAATTCATTCTAATTCATTGACGAATATTTAACTACAAAATGCATTTTCCACTGATTCCAACAAGACTGAAAATTGCAAGGCAGGTTTATACAAAGCATTTGATGTAGGTCTTTTTTCTAATCGTTTGGAAACTAAATATTAGTGAAAATAACAATTCAATCTGACCATCTTTAGATTCCATTAGGAATGAGATGAAAATAACATTAGAAAACATCTTGTTGGACATGATGTGATAGGTGTCAAGACAGTTCAGTCCCCTGTGTTGGAAATTGTAACTAGGTTCGGTCTTCATAATGACCTTTTGTAAACATAACACTATATATTTTGTATAAAGAGAGAAAAAGAATTTTATTTTATTTAAAGCATGGGTTTCATGCTCAAATCTAGGTCAAAGCATGTTCTTTATGCTTCTAGGTCTTTTTAGGACCTTCTAGGACAAGAACCTATGTCATATATTATAGTCCCATTTGGACTCATTGTAACAAAAGAAAATATTTATTTTTGTCAAGAAAAAGCCATTTATTCCTCCAAGACCAAGTAGGCCCCACTAAAGGACAAGTCGGCCTAAGGGAGAACTATTTGACCCCTCAAGAAGGCTATAAATACAAGGAGCTCGATCTCATTTGGCACACACATTCATCACAAGTTCAATCCGCAATAGCGAAGGAGAAGAAGAGCCAGAAGGACGAAGAAAAAAAGGAGGAATCGAAGTTTCTTGGGATAATCTCTCTCTTTGTTCACACGTGTGAAGTTGGGGTTTTTGTGTTGTTGTCAGTTGCAAGGGGGGCGAAATTCTAAGGAGCAGTTGCAGGGCCGAAATTCTAGAGTGAAGCTGCAGAAGGTCGAAGTTTTGAAGCTGCTTGGAGAGATCTTGGTAGGGGGGTTGACTTGGTGCTTGGGAGGATTTTGGGCTTTGATCTTTGGATCTTGGAAGTCTCATTGTAAGAAGATTCTATAAGAAGAGAAGCGTTTTTTCTAGGTTTTCCCCTAGGAGGGGATCTTCTCTGGCTTGGAGCCTATATCTTATGTACTTTGTTTCGTTGTGGTCTTCATTGTTTTGGTAATTGCTTAATGAACAAAGAATAATAAGTAATAAAAGACCAACTAACATCACAAGTAATTATCAAGTAAGGAAAGTCAATAATAATCTAAAAAACCCTTGATTTTCCAACATGGTATCAGAGTGAAGGTACAAGGAGGAGCGTGAAGATCACATTCTAGTTGTTACTATGGTAAGGGTTATGAAGAAGGGTTTCGAGCTGCTTTGGGAATCTTGCTATCTCTATCAAGGATTACATCTTTAAGATCATCTCCAAGCTAGCAAAAGAGATGAATGATGGAAGTCTATTTTCCTCTTTGTCTAGAACTTTCAAGGATGAAAATGTATGGGTTATCGACAATGGTGCTTCCAGGCATATGACAAGAGAATGCAACCCACTCCAAACTTTGTCAAAAGGAAACTCCTCTCATTCAATCGAACTCGGAGACAAGAAGAGGTATCCACTGAAAGGGAATGGATCTACTTTGTTGGAGCTTAAATGTGGTGGCTACGACCATCCCTACAAAGCTACAAAATCTGTGAAACTCAAAAACTGGAAAAATAAACAGGAATCTCCTCATTCATGCTCGGTTGCTAGCACTACTACTCGCACTCCCTCCTGGAATGCAGTACTGCTAGTTGCTACTACCACCTGCAACTAGGAAAATTGGATTTCTTGGCTAGAAACCCTCCGAGAGAAATCTCCCTCTGTGTGTGCAATTTCTCTTGCACCCAGCGTTGGTTTTGCAACTAAAAGTTGTTGCAAAACCCTCTTCGTCCAACCAAGGAATCTGCCCAACGAAAAATCTGAGTTGTTGTTTCTCCCTCTGACTGCTAAAATCACTATCCTAGGCAACTAGACTTTTCTACCAACCTGCAACTGAAATTCGAACCCTTTCCCTAGCAATTCGACATTCATGTCTAGGTACTACACGCCATCTGAGAATTTCGACCTGCTACTCCCTCTAAACAATGAAATTCTCTCCTCCGCTTCCGAGCTTCCTAGCTGATCACTTACGCTCTAATACCATGCGAAAATTTCATGTAACAAAGCAACTGGAAATTATTTTTCTAATTGTTAATTTATTTAACAATTTATTTGATGTCTACTACGACAAATATCAAATAATTCACATTGTGATTTTCACAAATAAACTATGGAAGAAAATAGCGCTAGAAACTGAGAAAATCTAGCACACACATAAAAATCGACACAATTATTTTTGGACAAATGTCCCCGGAAAAACCCAACTTGAGAAAACCAATGCAGCAGCTGAGGGTTTTTATTATTAAGCAACAATGAAGTTTTGAGTACAATCTGGATACCAAAAACTGGCAATCCACAACAAGAAAATCTGGCAAAGATATTCCCTAAGCAACCTCGGCACTCCCATTGCCTACACTCCCATCCTTGCACTCGCGTTCCTATACTAGGAATAACTCAGGGTCTTGTTGTTGCCTCTCTAGATCTGGAAATTTCCTCCAAATTATTGTCCTTGCCCTTCACATTAGTTTATGTAGCATCAGATGTGTTCTAGCCTCGAGATTTGGCAGAGAGGTTAGAATACATGCATTCTCCAAAACCTGAAATCGCTTCTGGAAATTCCACCTAAAGACGACTTAATTAAATAATTAATCAGTTTTTTATATTTCCTAAGTCTAAACTTAGGAAATATGATTAATTAAAAGGTATTAATTAAGTCATGGTGCGAATCTTCTAGAAAAAAACATGGATCGTGTTCTAGTTAATCTTAGTCATCAATTAAGTTTTAATCGTGGTCGTTGATGTCTCAACGAGAGATTATAAGAAGAAACTCGATGGGGCTTGTAGAAGACACTTCAGCAATTCGATTTCACTGGCAGATCGATTTCCAGAGTAGCAGGGTTGAGTTGCCGGAGAGAGAGCTAGTGAGCTCGAAGCAGTGAGAGAGGGGCAAGGATAGTAAGGTCGAAGGAAGATTTTCCAATTCTGGTGAGTGCATTGCAGAGAGGTAGTGAGTGCCACAGAGAGGCAGCGCAAAGCCACGCAGAGGTAGCGCAGTGCTTCTGAGGAGATTATGTATTTTATTGGGGAGAAGCAGTGATTCAGTGCTAGAAGTCGGAGAGAGAATCCGAAGGCCAGGAGGATCCATCTTCCAAACAATAGAGGATCAGATAGCGAGAAGGAAAGCAGTGATGAGTTGTGGGGAGCTATTAGGTAGGTTGACGCAGTGACTGCGCAGAGGCAGCAAAGAGCAACTCCACTTGAGCCAAGGTCAATTTTGGATCGCTTGTGGGAGTGAGACTTTTCTCACTAGACTTATTGTCAGTCATTTCTCTGGATGGATTGCAAGATTTAAGCATCCATAGTCTTGTACTCAGATTTACTACTGCATAATAATCAAACCCTCAGTTGTTGCACCAGTTTTCTCGAGTTGGGTTTTTCCGGGGAATTAGCCTAAAAATAACTGTGTATTTGTGTGTGTGCATCTATTCTTCCAGCGTTATTTTTCTTCTGCAGTATTTTATTTGTGATGGTTGCAGTGTATTAGTTCGATATTTACTGTAGAACATAGTAAATAATTTGTTCAACTTATTTAACAAATAGAAAAAACAAAATTAGTTGCTGCAGTAGGATTCAAGGTTTCCGAATTTTCACATGTTATCAGAGCTCAAATAGAAGCCGAAGAGCTCAGTTGCAAACAAGACGAGGGAGCAACAGTATTTTCCTTGCAGAGCAGATCTTCAGCTAGGACGCAATTATTTTGCAGCAGGTTGCTGGTGCAAAATAATGTCAGGAGGAAGGAAGAGCACACACTAAGGGAATTATTTCCTCAGGGAACTTCTAGTCCAGCAGTTCGAAACCTCACTTTAGAGCAGCAGTAGTTGTGAGCATATTTTCCCACTCCAGCAGGGAATGAGTAGAGCCTAGCAACAGCTGCACAAAGGAGAAGAGTAGTAGTTTGACATTTTTGCAGAGATGGCATCAGCAGGGCTGAGAGTTTAGGACCGGTTGGACAGAGCCTCCAACTACGTGATCTAGAAGGCAAGGATTTCTTGTCTTCTAGATGAATACGATCTCAAGGCCTACATTGATAACGTGGTGGTTGTACCCATAGATCCAAATTAGTTGAAGGCCTACAAGAAGGAGATGGCAAAGGCGAAGAGACTGATTCTTGATGGGATTCGAGATCACGTGGTGTCTCACATAGCTGGCAAAAATATTGCCAAGCAGCAGTGGGATGCTCTCGCTACATTGTACCAGGGATCTTCCGAGCAGCGGAAGATGTATCTTGAGCAGAAGTTGAGATGTACCAGGATGCAGAAAGGGGAGCACATAGACCCCTTCCTTACTAGGCTTCAGGATATCCGAGATTAGTTATCAGATGTAGGGTCAGCACCCCAACCTATAGAATTGGTGGGGTTAGCTCTTAACAATGTTTTCGAAGACTGGCAAGTCTTTGTCCAAAGTATCCTGGGCAGAGACAAGTTGCCAGATTGGGACCGGATGTGGGTTGATCTACAGCAGGGAGAAATGATGCGAGATTTTGTGAAGAGCACCATAAGTGGCAGCAACAGTAGCAGTGGGATGAAGCAAGTGAAGGAGGAGAAGAATGTGGCCCTCACATCAAAGGGGCAGTAGGATCAGCGCAGGGGGAAGGACCTTTCCAAGGTCAAATGCTTCAGATGTGGTGAACTTGGTCACTACAACACTCAATGTCCTCTCAGAAAGAAGGAGAAAGAGGAAAAGCAAGATCAGCAGGTTGCATCTGCGAAGATCGACAAGTTGTCCTCCAGGTTGGAGGAAGAGTTTGCCATGATCACCAATATACCTCTAGGAGTGAGTTGGGGTGATTTGGTCTTGTAGCCCCAGAGAGCTACGGGATCAGCAAGATGCAGTAGCTAGTAGCAGTCTGAGACTGAGCAGTGCAGAGCAAAGTTGGCAAAAGTGCAGAATAAATAACAGCGCAGAGGCTTCAGTGACAGCGCAGAGACTAGTAGCAGTCAGGACTCGGGTGACAGATGCATCACGCTAACCACAGTTGGTTTAGTATGATGGACATTTCTCAGTTGCAGCAGATGAGAGGCAGTTGCAGATGTTGCAGTAGCAGCAACAACAGAGTTGCAGTGCAGATGCAGCAGTTGGCAGCAGTTCAACAGGGTCAACAGCAGCACAGATGCAGCGCATATCAGAGTTGCGCAGTAGTTGGTGGGCAGCAATAGCCAGACATCAGCAACACAGCAGGAGATGGTGCAGAGGCAGTGTATTGTAGCAGCAGTTGCAGTTGCAGTAATAGAACACTTTTCTCGCTAAGAGGGAGTGTTAGCTTTTGTAGCATCGGATATGTTCTAGCCTCGAGATTTGGCAGAGAGGTTAGAATACATGCATTCTCCAAAATCCAGAAATCGTTTCTGGAAATCCCACCTAGAGACGACTAATTAAAATAATTAATCAATTTTTCATATTTCCTAAGTTTAAACTTAAGAATATGATTAATTAAAATGTATTAATTAAGTCATGGTGCGAATCTTCTAGAAAAAGACATGGATCGAGTTCTAGTTAATCTTAGCCATTGATTAAGTTTAAGCTTTAATCGTGGTTGTTGATGTCTCAACAAGAAATTATAAGAAGAAACATGATGGGGCTTGGAGAAGACACTTCAGCAGTTCAATTTCATTGGCAGATCGATTTCCAGAGTAGTTGCACTGAGTTGCCCGAGAGAGAGCTAGTGAGCTCGAAGCAGTGAGAGAGGGGCAGGGATAGTAAGGTCGGAGGAAGATTTTCCAGTTCCAATGAGTGCATTGCAGAGAGCCAATGAGTGCCACAGAGAGGCAGCACAGAGCCACTCATAGGCAGCGCAGTGCTTCAGAGGAGATTCTGTGATTCAGTGCTAGAAGCCAAAGAGAGAGTCTGGAGGCCAGGAGGATCCATCTTCCACACAGCGGTTGATCCAATAGCGAGAGGGAAAGTAGTTCTGAGTTGTGGGATGCACTACTGCGTAGGCTAACACAGTGACTGCGCAGAGGCAGCAAAGAGAAACTCAACTTGAGCCAAGGTCAATGTTGGATCGCCTGTGGGAGTTAGATTTTTCTCACTAGACTTATTGTCAGTCATTTCTCTATATGGATTGCTAGATTTAAGCATCCATAGTGTTGTACTCAAATTTACTACTGCATAATAATCAAACACTCAATTGTTACATCGGTTTTCCCGAGTTGGGTTTTTTCGGGGACTTAGTCCAAAAATAACTAGTATTTGTGTGTGTGTGCATCTATTCTTCCAGCGTTATTTTTCTTCCGCATTATTTTATTTTTGAAGGTTGCAGTGTATTAGTTTCGATATTTACCGTAGAACACAGTAAATAATTTGTTCAACTTATTTAACAAATAGAAGAAACTAAATCAGTTGTTGCAGTAGGATTCGGGGTTTCCGAATTTTTACAACTGACATTGCATCCCTCTTTGGTTCGAACTCTACTGCTGCTAGCTCGATCTGCACAAGGAATTGTTGCTCCAGCGTCTTAGGTGTATTCTCCAAGTGCCCATCGATTTCTTCTTATAATCCTCTATTGGGACTCCAACGGCAAAGATTAAATTTTAATCACGGGCTAGGATCATCTTGAAGTCGATCCATGTGAGTTTCTAGACTATTCTCACCTTGACTTAATTAATTCTAATTAGTTAACCATATTCCCTAAGTTTAGATTTAGGAAATATTTAAAACACAGCTAATAATCTAATCAAGCCATCTCTAGGTGGCATTTCCATAAACGATTTCTGGGTTTTGGAGGTCACATGTATTCTAGCCTCTCCACCAAGTTTCGTGGCTAGAACACATCCGATGCTACAAAAACTAACACTATCGGGAATTAGAGACTACATGGATATTTTAATGCTGACTGGGTTGGCAATGTGGTGGATAGAAAGAGCACGTCAAGATGTTGCTTCTCATTGAGATCTGCTTCAATTTCATGGATGAGTAGGAAGCAAAAATCAATTGCTCTAAGCATCGCCAAGGTCGAATACATTGCAGCTAGTATGGCCTGTTGTGACGTTGTTTGGTTGAGGAAGCTCTTCAGTGAGCTATCTGAGCACGTGTTAGATACCACCGTGATCTATTGCAATAACCAGAGTGGGATTCGCCTTTCAGAGAATCCTGTGTTCCACGACCGCTCCAACCATATTGATATCAGGTACCACTTTATCCAAGATATGGTACAACACCACCTAATGGAGCAATAAGGCTCCAACACATCGGGAACGATGAGCAAATTGCTAACATCCTCACGAAGCCCTTGGGAAAGGTCAAATTCTTAACTTTTCAACAGAGACATTGATATCAGGTACCACTTTATCCAAGATATGGTATAGCACCACCTAATGGAGCAATAAGTCTCCAACACATCAGGAATGATGAGTAGATTGCTAACATCCTTACGAAGCCCTTGGGGAATGTCAAATTATTAACCTTCCGAGAGAGACTTGGAGTCGTGGAAGGAACCTCCCATGAGGGTCCCACTTGAGTGGGACATTGAGCTCTGGGAGCTCTCCTAGGGGCTTGGAGTACTTCTTGGAGATATGAGTGACCATAGGGTGAGTGTGTCACCTTCCCCTATAGGTACGTTGTATACACGATGAATGATTCACCTTCCCCTATAGGTATGTTGTGTACAGGGTGAGCGATTCACCTTCCCCTGTGATACCCCATGGTTATATATGAGGGCATAGGGTGAGCGGTTCACCTTCCCCTATAGCTAATGATATATGCATAGGATGAGTGAATCACCTTCTCCTATGGCATATGAGCAGGATGAGTGGTTCACCTTCTCTTACAGATGCCCCATGATACATCCTACCCATGTAGTCTGGGACTCATGGGAAGTACCTCTCATCTAGCCAATGAGTTGGGAAAAGTGGATAGGGACCATATCACTACAGATGGACGCATCGTGTACTGTCGTACTCCCTATGCTAGGATGCATGGTGTTCAACAACTTGATTTGGGATAAAGTCCGATTGGGGTTCTACCCCTTAACTGACTTATGTCAATGGAGAGTGACAAGGTCTTGTGACTCACTCTCGATCGATTCTTCTTCATTATCTACATCAATGTTCAGCAAAGTTGAGACGAGATACAGAGATGGTACATGATAAGAAGATGGCATAATGATCGATGGTCAGAAATTGGCACGTGGAATTCTCCCTCGTTGATAGGGAGTGTTAACTATGGCCAAATTCCACTTTGGACAGCTCATTTGATGGAGATAATTAAGGCATTGAATTCCTCTTTTCGAGAGGACCAAAATCAACCTAAAGATCACTAAATTTGGATAAAGAGAAATGTGTTTTTGATGTGAAGCCCACATATGTGCAAATTGTCGAGGTTGGCCACATCATCATGTAGGCTCATGAAGCCCAACAGACATGTTTTTTGACCCTCAATGACTTGTATAAATAAGAGAGACCTCCACCCTCATTTGGCACCTCGTCGACTCACACATTCTTCTCTCTCCTCATCTGATTGGTTCGTACACCTCATTGGGAAGCTGATTTTCTCACACGTGTGGCAGGAAGGAGGACAAAATTACAGGGCTTAAATCTGAAATTTTATGCAGTTTGACCAGGGTTTGACCAACATTGACTTTGACTTTCTGAGCACCTTTTGACTTCGATTTTCAGGGAAAATTTGTGTCATCAGGACACATTTATTGGCACAGATACCAAGGATTTATGGGCTAGTTGACCAGCATTGACCGCAGGAAGAAGTGCAGACTTTGACCAAATTTGACTGACTGTTTTGGGCTGACTTTGATCAGCAAAGAAAGCCAAGTTTGACTGCCTTTGACCGAGCTCTGAGTGGACTGTTTGCTGCTGCGTTGACCACCATTGACTTTCTGGTTAGGGCTGATTTCACTGTTGTTGACTAAGAGTATTGCAGATTTTACAGGGCTGTTTTGAACAGTGGTTTTTATCATCTATTTGGCAAGTCAATTTTGACTTTATTGTACTCTCTCTCTCTGCTGAACATTTGATATAATAATAAGAAGAATTGATCAAAGGGTTTTCCCCATCTTGGGGTTTTTCCCTGGCATTTGCCAAATTCTGGTGTTCTTTTGTCTTGGCTTGTCTTATGCTTTTATTGTTCATGTTCTATCTACAGTTTCTGTCAATGTGATGATTAATGTGATTGCTATTGGAAATTGTCATTGGGCTAACTAAAGGACATTGAAGAAATTGATGCAAGCATAGAACATAATATTGTTAACTAAAATTAACAGCGATCCAGCCCAAAAACAGTCCTTTATACTTTGATTTCTCTTCCTTCTTTTCTCTCCTCTTCTTTGCTGATTCTAGGTCACTCTATTTCTCCTTGATCGAACTTGATTGATAGTCGTGAATGAGGTCGACTGCTTCCTTATATTTCTTCTTTTGGTGGATGAATAGCCCTTTCATGAGGCCAACTTGTCTCCTTTTGAGGGCCGACTTGATGCAGCAAGGTTGACTTGTCTTGGAGGGTCTTTTATGACTCAATTCAATTTCTCTTACATAATACAAGATGCCCAATGGGGTCTTTACATGTATAATAATGACTCAATAGACTTCTTGACTTGATGACAAAACCCTAAAAGCACCCAATGGGTGTTTGACCTATAAATAAAACAATCTTAAGCATGAAACCCATGCTTCAAAAGAATAATAACAAAATTTATTTTCATCAAATACATAAAATCATGATTACAATAGACATTATAAAGACCGAACCTAGTTACACATTCCAACATAATGTGCAAACACTATACAGCGTATATATAGTAAAGAAATATCATGTAACAAAATTGCCAACAATCTGTATATTTTAAAGATATATCATAAACCATAGAAGTATCAAACATAGGAACATACAGACAAAATCTGATGGCAAGCCACTCTTTCTACTCTTCCTGTATTTTTACTTATAGAACATGCTCAATGGACTGCACAACCAACCAAATGAGTCATCAGAAACATATGAGGCCGCGCTGGCAAATGCTGCACATGTAAATGGTATACCTGGCCCTTATGGTCTCAAATCTTTGTGATATGGTCCGTGCCACCAAAGGCCTTAAGGTTTCATGTTCATGTATTCTCAAGAGGATATGGCAAGCTTGACAATTGGTATCTAAACAATTACATCAGGACTACTATTTAGACTATCATTCAGGCTGGGAATTAGTTGCATGATCAAATCAGGTTTTCTCAACAGAACAAGGATAGCTTAGATTGATTCCCTCCTTTGGAGGAAAAATGATTAATTGATAAACAATTTTGTGTCTGGTGATTTGTAGAATGGGAGCAAGAAAGTGATTGCCCTGAAGAGCTCTTAAGCAGTCTCAAGACTCCAGGACCTTGATTGATCGCTTTTATTGCAGATGTCAAAAAAAACTTGAATAATTGTTTGTTTGTGTCAAATTTGGATACACATGGACCTATTTAGAAGGATACGAAATGATCTTATGGGAAGTCATTTATGGATTGTGGATCCATGGAACTCTGTGATAGGAAGAAAAAATGAGCACCAACAAGCTAATACAGAAATGTCAATGGAAAACCTCAAAGAAATGGAACCAAATGATCTACAGATGTTGAAGTACAAGTACAATCAAATTTTACATTACCTTTTGATCAACCAATGGCACATCTATAGCAGAGAATGTTGGTCTTAGATCTTGACAAGCATCATCAACCGACTCTCTTATATGGTCAGCATTCTTATCCCGTTTGCCTCCAAAAATATCATGACCAGGCATTAAGCAGCTCGATGAAATGCACACTGGAACATGACTTGGGATATTAGTCCCTTCATTTTGTTCATAATTAGATCCCAAAAAAGGGATAATAACATACGTAGTAAGACAATATAAATACTGTTAACAAATCTACAGAAACACAGAAGTCATCTCTTTGAACAATAACTTTAGCCTAGTTACAATGCTAAAAAGGGCACTGAATAGGATATCTTGTATGGTGCTCTCAAACTGAATGTTGCTTGATAATACTCAACATAAAATGAACCCATATCAACGTTCAGAATAGCAAAAGATGATAAATATGCATAAATTTGAAAAACTTGGAAATATACTTTCTTACCAAACCTACAATTCGGCGTGGAAGTCATTAATTCTGCCGCCTCATTATTTATTCCAAGATAATGGCAAGCTTTCTTGCTCTTATTTAAACTGGGACATCCTTGGCCTCCACCAACTGTTGCTGAAGCCTTCCTTACTTTGGTCTTCATTATGCAATTTGTTCTACGTACTCATGGATATTTCCAATGCAACACTTCATTTAGCTGAAGCCCATGCACAATTCAATAACTAAAAGGATGTTGATATAAGCATAGCTATTCAGTTTGTAAAATGATTCTAAAATAACCAGTCAACTGTACATCCTTTGGGAATTGGGTTTGACTACAGATGTGAGATCAGTAATTACTTCTTTGATCTGCAAAGGAGAATAAAATTCAACATCAGCAGGTTTGCCATTAAAACATCTAAAACAACCAACATTGTGTGAGTGATACTAATAATGTTCCAGTGGAAAACAGTTTTCTTATTTGCAGAATCTAACTTTATAATCTTTCAATTTCAAGTGTATTACATCTAATTTGTTACCAACTAGAAATGAACCCAAATTGGACCTCCATCCTGTCCAAAATAATATCAGAATGATGCCTGAATGGCCTAAACATGTATTCTAAATATTGTTATGATATCTTCATGGCTTTGCTTCTAGCTGCTGGAATGAACTGAAAAATAGCCAATTAAATTACACCAAATATGCATAAAAATCAACAGAAAACTGAATATGATACTCGCCCCTGAGTTTACCAAAGGCTGTATTAATCAGCATTCCAGGAAAACCAACAATCTTGCAAGAAAATTTAAATGCCAAAACCTCATGGGCAAATTTAAGCCACAATTCCTGATAATAGCTACATGTTTCCTCCATTATAAAATTTGAAGTTGTTAAACACAGGTATGGTGAACACGGTAAACACACAAGACATGAGAAAGATAAAACATTGGATGCTCTATTACTCACAATGATACATATTTATCATACAAAGGAGTGACCCTTGGATTCCATATTCCAAAGTCTCTTGGACTCCTTGTGACTCTTCGCCTTCCACACCAACCCTTAGAGGATTAGGTGTCCAACATTCCCCCCTGTAATCCAAAGGGGTATGTGTGAGTCCAAGAAGAGAGCTGTAATACAAAATTTCCAAAGTATGCATGGCAGCACTAGGCTGAATGAGCTCTCTGAAATGTTGTCATAAGGAGGTGGTTTAAGGATGACCACCAACACTGGAACGCTTAGTGCAGTTCCCGGAACTCTTCCAAAACTAGCAAGAAGCTGAAATCTTCTGCTAGAGGAAATGCTCCTAATGATTTGAAGAGGGATACCTTCAACCTGGAAGAAGGGAGGTCTACAACCTGCGATGGTTTAAGGATGACCAACAACTCTGGAATGCTTGATGCATTCCCTGAAACTCCTCCAAAACTGGCAAGAATCTGAAGTCTTCTGCTAGAGGAAGTGTCCTGAATTCTTTGTAAGAGGAAGAAACTCAACCTCACATAGATGGTTTAAGGCTGACGACCACCAAAGGCATGCTCATGGGTATCTACAACTCAGAATCTAGGATGGCAAGTTGTGGCTGAGGCTCGCTTGAACTACTGTGTCTATGGCTACAACTCTGAATCTGAATTGGCAGGTTGTGGCTCAAGCTCGCTTGATGTGGCTTTGAAGCTTGTAGATGACCACCATTTTCCCCCCTGTCAGATACAAGGTGAGATGATGGCGAAAACTCAACTGCAAAATTGTTCAATACTCTTGAACAAGTTCTGACATATGACTGAAACATCTTCTTGGTTGTTGATGCCCATTGCCAAGAAGCGATCCATCCAAGACGAATCTTTGTTCTTGCAAGAGGCTTGTTTCTCAAGCATCTGTGTGAAGAATGAGCGTGTTGACCACAATGCTTGCATGGGTGAAGATCAAAACAGTGATCTTTTATATGGCCAACTCGGTCACAGTGTTGGCATTTTACAATATGTTGTTGTTGTTGTGGAAGAGGAGCAAAATCTAGAACAATTGAAGGTGAGTTGTTATGAAGAAATCCGGCACTCTGAAATTTGATGGGCTTGGTGTAGTCCGGAATATGAAAGGATGCCTCCTTGTCATATCCAAGACCTGTTATGTGCTTGTTATGGACAAGCTCTTCCGAAGGTTTGATGATGGGCTTGGAAAGTGCAGGCTGAATTTTGACACATGCATGCAAATTTGTTGTTGAACTAGGCACTAAATGTGAATCCATTGCAACATTATTGACTTGTTGCTTATGGGAGTCTTTTTCAATGTTCTAAACAGAAACAAGTTCAGAATGATGACTCCACTATTGTAATTCTTCTTGTTGGAATTGAGATTCAAGCTGCAAAAACTCTATCTTGTCTTGTGCATTTTGCAGACATATTCGAATGTCAAGGAGAGAGGTTTTGCTCATATTTACAGTATCATCGGCGGTGGAGAGTATCAAAGTGTTCAAAAACTCCAATATTTCATCAACTTTGGCCATTATCTCAGCAAAAATTAATGCTCAATAATCCTAATACACAAACCCCAACTTTCGAAGATTTCAAAAAAATGAAGAATACCAGCTCTCTATGAAACTATCGTTGAATATATAATGCAGACATAAACATTCCTTGAATCATCTGTTGCTGCCAGCTAGAACATGTCATTCTTCATAGCCTTAAATGTGCCTCACTCATATACACTTTGTATAACTCCAGCAAAACTGAATTGTAACTCTTTGTAAAAACAAATTGGTTGTCTTCAAAAAAAAACTTCAAATAAGCTTGTAGGTTCTCAAGGAAAGTAAAAGCGAGAAATACTCTTCTATACTGGAAAAAGTATCAGTCCAAGGCCGAGTTATTTCTTGGTGCTTGTCTCCAGAAGAACAAAGATGGTTCCAACATTAATCTCATCACCGTAAAACTTCCATCATTTTATACAAGCAGAATCCATCTTTCAATGGCTGTATACAGGGATGTTGAGGCCAGAAAGTTTCTAGAAGATGTGGCTAAACAAGTCCAGCCCATTATGATGAAGCGCAAATGCACTGTGAAGGTCTTATCAAAATTATGTCCACGTAAACCATCACTTTTAGGACTAAATGTTGGAGGAGGTACAGAAGTTAAAATTAGATGGAGGAAGCCTAACAGAGAAATTGAGTTCTATCCGTATGAGTCCTTGTTGGGCACTATGTTGCATGAACTCACACATAATGAACACGGTCCACACGATGCCAAGTTTTACAAGCTATTGGATGAGATCACCAATGAATGTGAGGAGCTAATGGCTAAGGGAATCAGCGAAATTGGCCAAGAATTTGATGCGCCAGGAAGACGATTGGGAGGATTTGCTCACAATCTGTCTCTTTCATCTCTCCGACAGAATGCTTTGGCTGCAACAGAAAAAGGAGCTCATCTTGGGACTCTAGTACCTTCAGGTCCAAACAGCATTGGTGGTAATAAGGAGATGAAGAAACTTTTGACTCCAAGTCAAGCAGCTGCAATGGCTGTAGAAATGAGACTTAGGGATGATATTTGGTGTGCTTCTCCTGTCACTTTTGGGTCAGATGGGGTTCAAAAGGCCAGTGAAAGAGAGATCAGTTTTGATGGATCTTCAAGTTCAACAGCAACTATTGAGAGACAGACAAGTGCAAACGAAGGCAGAGAAAGGAAGGACATTTTTCATGGTTCTTCAATGCCAGCAACGAGATCTGAAAACCAAATGAGTGAAAATGAAAGGGATTCTATGTGGGAGTGTGGTCTATGCACTCTCCACAATCCGCCATTGGCAATGGTTTGTGGAGCTTGTGGTTCTGAGAAATCAAGAGAGAAGTTGCAAATGTGGTCATGTAATCCAGTTGCATCAAATGACCAATTTAATTCCGGAAGTCTCTATTGTGGAGAGGATGTTGGTCTTTCCGTAGCACAAGGTCGGTCTGAAAGGGAAGGTCGAAGACCACGAAGGCGTCACTAGAGATTCTCAATCTAATGCAGGGAATAAGGAGGCTAATGCAGAGAACCAGGTCACCTATGAGTACTTGGAAACAGGTCACACACAGCCATGTACGCCAAAATTAAATTATCCTTTAATTTCGACGCGTTACCTTTGGGAACTGAAACACCTTGACAACTCGAACTCACGACCAGAGATCCGATATTTTCACGGCATCCTGACCTTCTTCTTCTTTGGAAATCTGGTTTGGAGGAAATTATTCGATACAGACTTAAGGTTCGCGTAATTTGACAGAACTCTCAGTACTGAGTGACCTAAACTTAGCCAGAGAAGCGTCCATAAGATTAATGGTGATGGCCCCTATCTCAACATTGTTGTTCCAAACGTTTTCATGCTCATATTGGCCTTTAGAGTCGGCAGAGAGAGTCAGCACAGATTTGCAGATGGACCTAATGATGAACTTCCTCTGAAATCAAATGGAGATTGCATGCCACAATATAGGTACCTTCACTTTGCAAACGGAAATGGTTGGATTTCTGACAAAGGTCGAATTAATGGAGCGTTGTGTCACTCAGGTTTGGCAAAAGCATAGGGAGCAACGCACAAATTTACAAAGATGCAAGTTTGACTGGTGTAGAATTTTCAGTAGAGGTGTCAGACAGAGGAAAGGCATGAAGAAAGGGAAGAGTGCTTAAATACAGTTCTGACAGGTCAGACAATATTCCTCTTTGCAGTCACAGAGGCTAGTCTTCTCACATCAGAGAAATGGGAAAAAACTGACAGAGTTAACAACCTCTATTCTGAAAAATGCTCAAAATGGAATAAAATCCACAAGGAGAGAAAAGGTTTACAAAGGCCACACATCATGGCTTTGATACCATGTTAAACACAAGCATGGTGAACATGGTAAACACACAAGACATGAGAAAGATAAAACATTGGATGCTCTATTACTCACAATGATACATATTTATCATACAATGGAGTGACCCTTGGATTCCATATTCCAACGTCTCTTGGACTCCTTTTGACTCTTCGCCTTCCACGCCGACCCTTAGAGGATTAGGTGTCCAACAGAAATCACCAGCAGAAATGTTACACATTGCTGAGAAATTTTTTCAACCACAAACACATCGTAGTATGGTATAGTTAGGCAATCTATAGTGGTTGTTAAATGAAAAATATGCGGAATGCGGACTTGCATAGATGAAATAAAAATGCCACAAATCTTGATAATAGATAAATATTCTCCCCTTTTCCCCCTTTGTTATATAATAAATTACCACCAGAAATGTTCCACATTGTTGAGATTTTCACAAACGACAAACACATCCTAGTATAGCATAATTATACAATCAATGGTGATTGTTCCATAGAGAGTGTCTGTCCGACTCTGGAGTGCATACCTGCATAGAAGAGATACAAATGATAAGCCTAAATAAAACTACAGGTTTTAAAGCTTAGTACCAGGTGTTTTGAAGATAGAAGATGACATTATAAGCCAAAAACCACCATTTGTTTTATGGATGTCTAGAATTTTAAAATATCAAGAATGTGATTGAAATAAACATTCTGAAAATATATGATAAGTGTTGGAGAATGTAACTAGTTTTGGTCTTCATAATTGTCACTTGACTCATATCATGATGTAATTTTTATGTACCTATCAAAAGAAGAAAGAAAATAATGTAAAGATCAAATGAAAGTTATTTTTGTAAAGCAAGAAATTCATGCTCAAGTCATTTGTTACTAGGTCGAGCATTCATTTAATGCTTCTAGGGTTTACATGAGTCAAAGAGTCATCGTCTTATAGTAAAAGACCCTTTCGGGCACTTATATCAAAAAGAGAAAAATTATTTTGCAATTTCGAAATGTCATATATGATCATATATAAAGTTTATAGATGATAAGGATCTATGATCCTTATCATCTATAAACTTTGATCTATAATGGGTTCCACCCAACCTTTGGTTGGGCCCCACCCTCAACCCAAGGACCTTGGGTTATCTTCTTTACTGCTAAAGTGTTGGCACACACCTCTCAACTGCAAGTACCTTAACATCCCTCCTCATTGGCCCTTTCCCTTGCCCTGACATCCCTTTTGGGAACCCTCCTCCATCCCCCCCCTTGGGGGGTTTTATCTTCATAGATTTGGAGTTAGATTGGGCATCTCTTGGGTCCTAGGACCTTAGGGGGTTTCCCCAAATGCATTGATGTAATTTTAGAAGGCTCCCAAGACCAAGTTGGCCAGCCTATGTGAAGTCAGCCTAGAGATGGCTAATGTAACCTCTTGGAAAGGTTATTTAAAGGAGGAACTTCGACCGCATTTCATACACATTCGATCTACAATCGAAAAGGAGGTGTGAAGGTCTTGGAAGGCGAGGAAAACCCTAGCCAAGGAGTCTGAGAATTGCATGAAGAGCAGCAGAGATTCTTTGGAGACCAAAAGGGTAATCTAGCCTTGATTTGAAGAGATTTTTGCTTTGTTGTCCTTGGAGAATTTGTTTTGTCTTGAAGAAGATTTGTTTGGTTGTTGGCTTGGTTCTTGGTGGATGTCCTATTTTGGTCTTTGAGTCCTAGAACTCTCATTTGAATTGATTCTATAAGAAGAGAAGTTATTTCTAGGTTTTCTGCTTGGAGGGGTTTTGCCCTTGCTTGGAGACTATATCTTGTTGAAAAGTCTAACTAGGTTCGGTCTTCATAATGATTTGTAATTATGAATTTATGTATTGAAGAAGACAAAGATAATAAAATGTATTTTGTAATTCTTGTCTCATGGGTTTCATGAGCAAGGAGTTTTTATTATAGGTCAAAGACTTCTTCTTGATGTCTTTAGGGGTTTGTCATATTGTCATAAATATGTAATATAGAATTCATGTATATGAAGCGTTGTTACACTTGTAAAGACAATTATTGATGTAAATGTATGCTTCAAGACCTTGTCAAAATGCTCGTTGAAGACGGTTCAAATATGTTGTAAACATTCTTTGTCAAGTCGGCCTAGAAGATGCTAGAAGAAGTCTGCTCACCTCACAAGATGATCATGTCGGCATAGAACAATGATATAGTCCCTATATATAGGACTGCGGCCTCATTGTTGAGCATAGAATTCGGATAAGAGCTCTGAGATTAAAGTGTGAAATCAGGAGATCAGACAACAACGGAAGGAAGTCTTAAAACAATGCGAAGGAGGGGTGATCTGAGGTTCTATCTTGTGTTATAGTATCTCCGCATTCTTCAAGAAGGCCGAAGATCATCTCAGCAAGGTCCAGATCTGCAGTAGTGTGTAAGAAGGCTACTCAACGAAGAAAGAAGGTTAGTCATCTCGGTGTTGAATCTATTCTATACCTCGCTCATCTCAAGGATAATTGCAGCAGCTAAGTAAGGTTATACAAGCCTTAGTCTTAGGTCTATATCTCAGAAGTATATACTGTGTAAAGAAGAGTTACTACAGAAAATAAGAGATCACAATCTTGTGTATCTTAAGTACAAGAAGAAGGCCGAGGAAGGGTCTATTGGAGACCAAGGTCAGATAATAGAAGGAATGAAGAGAAGCACATCAGTTAGGGCTGCTAGACTAGGGACCAAGTATTCCTAGTGCTCGAGAAGTATGGTGCAGAAAAGGAAATCAGCATAAGGAGCCAAGAAAGAGCAGAGACAAGGTCTAAGGAGGCATACTGGTGTCAAGGGTTTGTGTCATGGTCATGGTACTCGTTAATTGAAGATCTAGAAGAAGAATTACTTTCAGGTTTTCCTCTCCAAGAGGGAGAGGTTTTGGCCCTGGCTTGAAGAGCCAAAATTCTATGTCTCTTGTGTTTTGATAATTGACTTGATGAAAGACATAATAAGCTAATGAAGATAAGATCTAAGAAATAGAATCATAACAAGTATAACACAAGCAGTTATCAAGTAAGAGAATTGAATTAAACTCTGCCCTACTAATTTCTCAACATGGTATCAGAGCTAAGGTGCTAGAAAGGGCTATTTGACAAGAAGACACTCAAGTACCAAGAGATCAAGGATCATTTTTCTAGAAGATCAACAAACTTATTCAAAGGACCTACACATCAGAAAGGTAATCTTTACCATCAAAGATTCTAAGAAACCTTGGTGTTGAAGCCTAATCAACATTGTTGAAGTCACCATCAAACCATTCTTGATCATTATCATCAAGGATTCAAGGTGATTTAGCTCTCTTGAAGAAGCCAATCAAAGAGGGAGCTCCTACTGTCTTCTACATCATCATCAACAAGAAAAAGCATATTCTCAAGTAAGTATCTTAATGTCCCCATTTGAATCTGTCAAAATGACTTTTTGCAAAGAAAGCAATAAATTGTTTGGGACTGCAAACTTTCTTGCATGGAAGAAAAGGATAGATTTAAATTTGATTGAAAATAAAGTTATGGATTACATTAAAAGGTCATTGACTAAACCCTCAAAGGAATACACTCAAGCTTATGCCAAATACATGAAGGGAGACATAATAGCCCAAAGGATTCTTATAGAATCCATCTTTAAAAGAAATATATGAGAAATTGGTGGAACTATTCTCTGTAAGTACTGCAAGAGAAGTAATATCTCTAAGACAAGAACTATATAAATTGAAGATGTTAAGAGAGGAAGGAATAACTTCATATTTTATAAAGATTTTTGAAATGCAAGATCAACTGCAAGAAATGGGAGAAGTAATGTCTAACACAAAAATGACTATAGTGGTGTTGAATGCTCTACCAGAGCGATAGGGAAACTTCACTTCTAGTATCTATGGGAAGAAAGAAGCAACACCATTCCAAGATCTGTGGTCTCTATGTACGATATAAGGGACTAGACTAAAAGCCAAAATTGATACTGGGACAAATGAAGAAAATCAAGCCTATGCTGCCATGTCAAGGAGGAAAGGAAAAATCGATAAGTTTGGTCCTCAAAAGAAAAGAAAGAACATGGATAAGATCCGACGTTATGGATGTAATGAACTCGGGCACTATAAAAAGGATTGTCCCAAATCTAACAAGGACAAGAGGAAAAAGGAGGAAACCCATGTTGCAAGAGAAATAGAAGAACCTAATGCAAAGAAATCTAAGAAAGAAGAAGTGAAAGATCTCTACTATGATTGAGATCATCTTCCTCTTTAGGTGGTTTTTGTCGGTTGTAAATAGTATGTTAGAAAGCATTGTATATTAGATAAATGCATCATCAGCATGATAATAGAAGCATTCAAAAGTAAGGAGTATTGGTCATAGGAGGATGTCTGAAAACATTTATGTGACATCTATGCTATGAGATAGAAGTGACTCCTGGGAACCTCACTAAAATCAATATTTATGTAAGGCAGTCATCTAGATCAAGGGTCATCATTCAATAATCAATATAGAAACAGGTGCTGACATTTTCTAATGGGAACCTCTTTGGATTCACTGGTTAGAAAGAAGGCAAAAGGTTTCTTCGAGAATTCTAACTTACAAAATTCTGGGATTAGAATATGATGACATATTGATGAAGCAAGTCAAGAGAATGAAACTCTTTCATTCTAAGGAAACTTGTTACAAGATGACTCAAAAGGAAAAAGAATGAGGTAACATGTATATATATGTTGACACTGGATGCTATGAAGTCATGTCATATGGTTGCAAGTAGTATACTTATATTACATGTCCCAATGCCTATCTTTACCACGGATCAATGTCAATTATTGAAGCTCGGGCATCGCACCCACTGAAATCCTTCGACAGCATCCCTCTCGCATGGAACAACCTACTCCATTCATTAATCACGGAAGTTCAGATAACTTGTTCTGATACTCTATTAAATTTTGAGCACATGGTGCACAAATATGTACTTAGAAACTAAATTGTAACAATCAACAAACTGAAAACTATTAACTCCACTCAAAACACCAATGTCTAACCAATAAATTTGTATACAAATCGGTTTTTTACAGACCCGGCCAATTAAGACCAGTTAGGTACCAAACCGGCCAATTTAGTAACTAACCAATCCTAATCGGTCCTTGGATCATTTTTTTTGGTTTGATTAGTAGACAAGAAGGTCTAACTGACCGGTTTGGCCAATTTCCGGTTCAACTCGGCCAAGATATATATATATATATATATTCCATCCTCTTTTGGAATTCAGCCGGAGCATTTTTCAATCCAAAGGGCATTACCCGCCATTGGTATTGGCCAAATGGCACTACAAATACATATATATATATATATATATATTCCATCCTCTTTTGGAATTCAGCCGGAGCATTTTTCAATCCAAAGGGCATTACCCGCCATTGGTATTGGCCAAATGGCACTACAAATGTTGTTTTAAACCGATCTTTAGAAATTATCCCAATTTGCCAAAAACCACTTTCCATATCAAACTTAGTAAAGATATTATTTTGGCCAACTTTAGAAAAAAGTAAATCCTTTAAGGGAAAATAATACCTAATAGCTTGAAGAGCATCATTTAGAGCTTTATAATCAATAACCAAGTGCTTCTTACCTCACTTTTGCTTCGAATGCTTGTTTACAGAAAATGTTGGACATGACCAAGGACTGTTGCATGGCTCAAAAATTTTATTTTTAAAAGCTCCTTAATCACTATTTTACATAATTGAAGCTATTGTGGAGACATAAAATTTGCTTAAGCCTTTTGAGGCTTTCCATGAAAATTTTCTTTATATGGAAAATACACAAAATATTGTTCCCTACTCCAAAAAGCATCAGGATAATCAGAAGTGCATTCTACAGTATTTTATCTACTACTTCCTTCAATTCCTCCTGGCCATTCAATTTTGCATGTCTAATGATTTTGTGAATCTTTGCCAGCTTTTCAATCGACAATCGATGCCTCCACTGGTTTTCGTTGCTTGTCAAATATTCTAACAACATAATCATTTTACAGACAAGTTGAATAGGTTGCCCTTATAGATGGAAGGTAATTGACTCTTTATTAACAATAAATGGCATGTGGCATCCAATGAAATCTTCTCCTAAGAAAATGTCATAGCCAGGGTCAAAACAATGAAGATTAACACTTGTCAAACGTCCATTTAACAAGATCGGAAAGTCTAGGGAAAAACCTTTGATTGGCATAATTGTTTGACTCAAAAATGCACCAGTGTAGGTTGCCAATAATAATTAGGGATTGCGTGCCCCGGATGTGTGTGTCTCTTCGCATGATTAACTGGTCCGCTCCTTTGCGCGGCAACTGGCACAGCCACATGGTTGCGCATGGCTCACGAGAGGGAGCTATTAAGGCCTGCAGCAATCTCCCCAACGCCATAACTCCTCCACCTGCTTCCTACAATTACACCCGTCCTTGCAGCTGCCAGACCCGTTATTTCATGGCCTCCAGCGATGACATTCCCTCCGCTTCTTCCTGTCCCCTCTCCGTTCAAGTGACTGGTCTTTGTGTTATGCACTCGGCCCTTCATCCCTCGCCCTCTCTTCAACTTGAGGCCTCCTGCCTCATCTCAATTAGCAAGCCTGCCTGCCATCCCTCCTCGCCTGAGCAGTCTGACACCTGCATGTCGCATCGCCACAGAATGCGGTGTCGTCGAGGCTGTGGTCGAGGCTAGTCCTCCCACCCTCCTATCCCCCTCCGCGATGACTGCCATGCCCCCCTCCGCGAAGACCACCCTATTGAGCTCACACTCAATGTGGATTCAACAGAGGCGCTGGACCAGCAACGTGTTTTAGCCCTCATTTTGTTGCGTCTCCCCCAGATGTCCCTTCCAGCTCCTCTGGCTCAAGCTCTCGGAAATGACTAAGGAAATCCACCATGACGCCGTCCTATCTCTAGCAACCCAGAAAATCGATGCCTCTGCCAACAAAATCTGCAGTGTACTCCTCAGGCAATGACTGTGGCGATAGCTTAGCGGAGGATAAAAATGTTGCCACTACAGGTGCACACTTTGCCTCCACGCCAGAGCCGACTAACCAGTTGTCGAAGCAAGACGATGACTCCTCGGAAGATTATGGCTGCTTCATTGTCAAAGAGGCACCTCTTGAAGACATGAAGAATGACTCGCCACAGAAGGATTAGCGCCACGAGGTCTCTCACCTCTGCTAGTAACAATTCCACAGCAATTTTTTTTATATACTTGCTCATGCACAGTTCGTTTAAATTTTGGATAATTATGTTCGTGTTGGTTTCCCCATCTAGGGCAACACTTCTACTGAGAACTGGTTTAATTTCTGGGTTGGTTTCCCCAACAAGGGAAGTCCCAATTTTGCTTTTTTGAACACTCTCCCTGCCAGAATTGGCTAGTATGGCAGTTCCAGCGGGAATGTCTCGAAATGTATTTCCTTTGTACCATATAATCGAATTATACTTACTTAGAAAAAAAATAAGTTGGGATTGCGTTAAATTTGGCACAACTATTCATTGCACTAGTATCTATGTGCATCTCTCTCTCTCTCTCTCTCTCTCTCTCTCTCTCTCTATATATATATATATATATATATAATTCCAATAATAGGTGCTTCCTACATCCAAGTAAGAAGGAGATGTAATTCATTTAGTTTTTAACAAGGAGTTGACATCTAGCATTTAAAAAAATATTTCAATCTCAACCATAAATAAAATATTTCAGCTTTCCGCCCTATATGAAATATTTCAATTGAAGGAAAAAAAATTGTTATGGTTAAAGGATTTCAATAGTGTGAAGTTTAGTATTAAGAAGATGTGTAATTCTTTCCATTCTCAACCCCTTTATGTGTCAACTTTTATATATATATATATATATCACGAAATTGTTTAGAAGTCGTGGTATCAATTTTTGGACAATAGGCTAGAAGTCGTGGTATCAATTTTTGGACAATAGGCTCGAAGCCATTACACCAATGTTCATCATGTCACTAGCAAGTATTGAACCTGAGTGGGGGGAATCCCAATCATTCCTCCCAGCCACTTGAGATAAACCAAGATCCCATATTGGGACACACACACACACACACATATACACATACATATATAATGAAATTGTTTAGAAGTCGTGGTATCAAATTTTGGACAATAGTCTCGAAGCCATTTACACCCATGATTATTGACCATGATTATTTACCATGGTTAACCATGGTTGATTTTCATATTGAGATAATATTTGCCACTACATCATGTCACTAGCAAGTATTAAACCTGGGTGGGGAGGATCCCCATCATTCCTCCTGGCCACTTGAGATAAACCAAGATCTCATGTTGGTACACACACACATACTGTTAAGAACTATATATATATATATATATAAGCTATTGTAAATCCATCTTAACTCTAGATCAAGTATCTTGGGATGAAAACTTTCTTAGATTGTAAAATTGAGGAAAGGTTTGCATCTCAAAGGATTTGATTTTTCAAGTTGCATAGTAGATCTGAAGTTAAGATGGATCTTCGCTAGTTTCTATCAGTCCCTGTCTTGAGGCACTAAATGCATGTCCATATCTTGAGGCACTGCATACATGTCCATGGCATTTATTTTCATATCATAGCCAAAATAACTGAGCATACCTTCATCATCAGAAACGATATTTCCGCCACCCATTGTGAAAGATTGCCTCGAAAGAAATGAAAATTCAGCTGCTCCACGCTTCACTGGACCTCAAAACCGATTTTTTCAACCTGGATAGAAAGTCAAGCAAACAATATTTCAAGTTCCCGGGAAATGTAAAATTAATGCATCTCTAACACAATGCAGAGCTTCAGATTCAAATCGTTTACAGTCGTTTACGGTCAACACTAAACCTTTTTATCACCCAAAACATAGAAGTTTCCAAAAAAATCCAATCACACTTTAACTAACATAACCCAACGATTGACGTTCGAAGAGATACGGAAATGAGCCTAGCAACAAGACAGATACCAATGTCTAAAACTCTTTGCCAAATTGTTTAAAACTTTACGTGTAATAAAAAAATCAAATCCCAATAATCTCAAATTTATCTCCTATTCGGCCCAACAAGATCCTCATCGCTCTGAGATATACGAAGTTACAAGAGAATACGAGTTCTTTATATCGCATAGATTCAACAAATTACTGTTAAAAATATCCAGAAATCCATCTGAGCAACAAGGCAAATGCTCAAGTGTAAAGCACTGCAAAAAAATGTGTAAACATTGACACATCAAAAAACCCAAACTCCAACAACCTCAAATTCATTTCATATTCAACCCAACAGAAACTTATCACTCCAAAATAAGAAGTTGCAAGATAATCCAAGTTACTCAAATCCCATTAATCGAACAATGTACTCTTCAAAAGACACAGAAACCAGCCCAACCAGAAAGGCAAAAGCCCAAGTCTAAAACACTGCGAAAATTGTCCAAAACCCTAACATCATAAAGCTCGAATTCAGACATACTCAAATTTATTCCATATTTCGCCCCCAGGAAAAATAAACGAAGATTACCCTAAAAAGCGCAAAAAAATGAAAATTCCCGTTCAAGCCCTGCGCATCCCGTAATATACTTCTAACGTAAAAAGGGAGAAATCGGAAACGAGAATATTTACCACATCTGTCGAAAGTATTCAGATTCAAACCAACGAAAAAATAAACTTTACTCACAAAGAGCAATATAATAGGAAAAAAGAAAGTCCACACCCTGCAATACAAAAATCGCATTCTTCACAAAAGATGCAGAAACCCCGAACAGATGATGACGAACTCAGCTCAGAAAAATAAACCCTTCAAAGCCCCCTTCCTCGTTGACAAATAATTAGGGCCACATGCAACTTACTGCAGCAAGTCCGGCGATGTTAGCTATGGAAAGGCCGCGAGAATACGAAGAAAATAATATGAAAGCGCTTGGAAATGAGGCTTTGCCGCTAAATAACATAAATTCGCCAAAGAATGACTAAATCTGTAATCGACTGAATACGATTGTTTTCCCCGGGATTTCGCCGGCTCCGTAACTGCAGTCTTTTTTTTCAAGCAAACACACTTCTGTTTGGTGGATCAAATTCACTGCACTGGCACAAGTTTTTCACGAGTGAAAAACTTGCCCAAAAGAAATGAGCATGATCGTCAATTTTGACAGGCGGTTTGTGCAAAACTTGCCCGAAAGAAATGGGAATGACAGTTGATTTTCACAGCCGTTGGATGTATCGTCCTGTTTTGTCCATCGACGGTGACAAAGTGTGCACGCTAATGGCTCTGACCGAGCTTATATAGTTGGCGGTGGCGGCATTTATCTGTGGCGATTACACCTTTCCCGAGGTCCTCTCTTCGGTGAGTTTTGATTACGGCGAAAATATCCGCTACTAATAGATCCTGTGTGGAACGTTGACGGATATGTTTCTGCGTGGAATCTTGCTTGGACTTATACTCGTAGGATTCAAGTAGAGATCGGTTACTTCAATGATCTTATGAACGATATTTTATTGTTCACATCATTAAAAATAGTCTATGGGATTATTAGTATTATTAGTCTAGCTTGATGAGAAAATTTTGAAAAAGATATACAAGAACAAGATGATTTAGTAGAAATTCTTTCGGTAATAATCCTATAGACTATTTTTCAAAATTACCGAAAGAATTTCTACTAAATCATCTTGTTCTTGTATATCTTTTTCAAAATTTTCCTTACCATTTTACATTCCTCATCAAGCTAGACTAATAATCCCATAGACTATTGTGCATGTGATTATTACCAAAAGAATTTCTACTAATTTATATGATGGATCACAGAAGTTTAGATTCCAAAAAAGAACAAGATGAATATAAAGTTATATAATAAAAAAATAAAAAATATGAGTTCATGTAAACAAGGCAAGAAGAGTTAATATATGTAGGCAAGAATAATCTAAAGTTTTTCTCGCAAGAACTTTAACCAAGGAATAAGCAATCGAAAATAATATTACAATCAATCAATGGTTTGAATATGCAAAACAACTCTATGAGAAAGAATCAGACGCTGAGCCTCCCCTGGGGCTCAACACAACTACAAAGCTCTTCACGTTATAGGAGGTGGATATTGGAATTAAGAAGATGAAAACAGGAAAGGCAAAAGACTTGGTTGAACTTCAAGCAGAGTATCTAAAATGGGGAATGAACACTCTTGCACTACACATCATGGAAATATTCAACAATATCATTCATCAAGGATTCTCAAGACACTCGACAACTAGCCTAGCGATACCCCTTTTTAAAAATGGAGACATTAATGATCGATCCAATTATAGAACCATTATGATCAATCCTTTGTTTGCAAAGTTTTTCAACAGCGTGGTAGAAAACATAATCAGTAAGTGGGTAGAAGTAAAAGAAAAGAGGGCAAAAGGACAAGCGGGTTTTTGGCCCGAAGCATTCTACAGTGGATCATGGCATCATGTTGAGACACATTATTGAAAAGGTTTGGGGGGGTAAAGAAGAAGTATTTAGCTGTTTTGTTGACTTCAAGAAGGCATTTGACACAGTCCCAAAAGATAAGTTGTGGCGTAGAATGGAAGAACTTGAAATTCCTTTGCATTATAGAGTTGTTGTCCATAGACTTTATGAAGAGGTGAAAGTCAAAATTAGAACCTCAACACGTATTTCATAAACCTTTAGAAGTGAAATTGGAGTCAAGCAAGGTTGCCCTCTATCCCCTACTACTTTTTGTTTATATATTGATAAACTGGAAGAGTGACTAAATTTGCAGGTTGGGGATGGTGTTCGGTTGGGGGAGTTTGTGATAAAGCTTTTTTATATGTTGATGATCTTGTATTGATTTCTAAATCAACCCATGGATTGCGGATGCACATATATGCCCTTTCGCATTTTTGTAGAGCAGTGAGGATGCAAGTTAATACTAGCAAGACCAAATTAATGGTTTTCTCTAATAAAAGGAAGCAGAGTGAGCATACTTTCTTCTTTAAAGGCAACATTCTTGAAGAAGTAAATGAGTACAAATACCTTGGGATTGATTTCAACAACAAACTTAATTGGGAGGACTGCATAAAGAAGAGAATCTTAGGAGGGTGGAAAGCATTATATGCTCTTCAAAATAGATGTAGGGAGGCAAAGTTATGGGATTGGAAAACAATTAATGTGCTTTTTGGACTCCTAGTTTGTCCAGTGATGTTATATGGCTGTGAATTGTGGGCTAACTGCACCCTTGTCTCAAAATGGAAGCAAATTGAGAAAATCCAAAAACACTTGATCATGAGCGAGTTCAAAATAAAAAGTTTGGTACCTTATGAGATGATGTTGAGTGAAACAGGAGCAACTCCCATCAAAACAATTGATATGGTGCAGCTCATAAGATATATAAAAATAATTGAGCAAATGGGAGTAGGCAGATGGTCTAATGCTATCTTCAAGGAAGGCATGAGTGAAAGAAAGAAAACACGGGTGAGACAAAACTACACATGGATGCAAAAATGGAATATCCACCTCAATGCTTGTCCCACAAATAGCAAGGAGCTAAGGAATTTTGTTATGAAGAAGTTTCGTAAACAAGTATGGGGAAAAGAATTGGGTAGAAAGAAGAAGTACTACATTGAAGAATTCAACCCTACGTATGATCTCCAACAAAAATAGTACATTGGAGCTAACATTTCGTGGAGGGAAAAGGTTCTTATTGCTCAATTAAGAACCAACTCGCATCAACTTCGGCATGAAACAAGACGGTGAAGAAGGCCTAAATAAGCTTGGGAAGAATGGGTGTGTACATTTTGCATGTCTGGGGCAATGGAATCGAAAAAACAAAAAAAAACAAAAAAAACAAAAACAAAAAACAAAACAAAACAAAACAAAAAAAACATTTTGAAATGTGATGCGTTCAAAGACATCAGAGAAAGTTATGAGAATATGTTAGCATCGGTTTCTTGGCATTGTCTTTTCAGCGATGGGATTGTTGGAAGGTTGGGCTAGCTCATCATCAATTTGAATAAGAAAAGGACTGAAATGTAAAGACGAAAAATAGGAAACTCATAGTCCCATAGACTATTTTTAGTCTCAAGGACGTTAAAATATCACTTCATTTACAATGATTATTCATTTATTAAAAAATGTTATGTTTCACGACAATATGCATATAAATTATAAACTAGCAATTGCACTGAGAGGTGCAAAGGAATGTCCATAAGAGGAAGGGGAATGTAGAAGACAACAATTAAGCGAAATGTATAGACAAATAAAAAAATATATATATATGAGTTTCTATATATCTTTGAAAGAATGTAGCAAGATGCTAATTTTAAGGAAGAAAGTTAGAATAACATAAATGTCCAAGAATAATGGAAATACTTGTACGCACAAGGTACATAACAAAGGAATTCAATTTCTTTGGGGTTTTTTAAAATGGCAAGAAATAAGTTCTGAATATAAATAAGAGTGCATAAGGATTGGGTGGAGGCATTCAACGTCGTTGAAAATGTATGTTTTAATAAAAAGGTTGAAAAAGGAAATGCCAACATTTGATCTAGGTGGAGAGGTCTTTGACAGAATTTAGCTCACTTGAAAGGAGGTGAAGGTTATCATGGCCACATTTGTTGGCTTTAATGATATTGAAGTCTCTGAGGGAGTTTAGAGCATATATGGGTATTGGATCTGCTCAGAGGTTTGGGGTTTTAATGGCATTTGGAGCCTCATGTCGCTTTTCTGGATACGTTGCAAGAGTATAAGATAATCATACTCGGGAGCATTTTAGTAGTGAGTGTGGAGTCAAATGATAAGCCAAATCTTTAGGTCTGGTGTGTGAGACTGCTTTGCAGCTGCCTTCTTCAAGTGTTCCTAGAAAGTTATGCGTTGACCATGTCAGAGCTGTTAGCGATGAGGTTGACGTCTTGCATTGTTACGAGTGCCAATAGATGTAAACCCTAGTCATCAACATGGTTAAATTTGTTTTTTACTACTTTAAGGAATTAAGCTCATTGTGCAAATAGCCATTTTAATTGCCATTCTTATTCGGGTTTGTCATTTAAGTGCCATTTACTCAATTTTTTCTACCCTTTACCTTGGACATTGAAGGAAAATGGTCATCATCGTAACCAAATCTCCTCTTTACTCTAAATAGTGAGAGTCTTATTTCCATGCTCATAAATTTCCTCATGCAAGTGAACCAAAAACCTCACTCATGCATAACAATGGTCCCCATGTCTATCCAACTTCACCAAAACAAACTAACATAATGAAGAAAGGGAGTCAAGATGCATTAATGCTTGGACTTCTCCTTGCAGTAATGCCTAAACCAATACTTATAATCCATATGTCCATATGTCATTAAATACTTATCCGAGTACATTGAAGGGGACATGATGTTTTGCTCACCTCTAAAAGAATGTTTATTACTTATTTAGTTCTCTTTAATAAATGATGGTGATGATGATGTTGTTACTATCTGTTTGAGACTAACTTTGGTTTATCATACCTTAAGAAAAGTGAGAAATTTTAATTGGTTTGCTTAAAATGTTACTTCTATACTAAAAAACACTGGATAGAAGTTTTTCTAAGTTTCCATAATTTTGATGAGTTAGCGGGGTAGGAAGGTTGATATTGTTATAGATATTTTGAATTTGAGATTTAATGAGGAAATACACATGGCATTTTAGGTGAAATTTTTTTCATCTTCAACCTTCTTAGTATCATAAATATGACAAATCCTTTTATTTCATGGTGTTCTAGGGATAATCTACCACATCATTAGATTATGAAACTTGTAAGGGTTTATACTTATTTTAGCCATGCCAATTTTCTTTCTTAAGACACCATTAAAAAAAATTACTTTTTGATCTTTTAGGTTGGGGTCAATCACTTCTTAACAATATCTTCATTTTCTCTTATCCTCTTTTTTTTAATCACACCCAATTTATCATTAAACTTAAATTTCATAATATTTTCATGGCATAATTATTTGTAAAATGATCTCATTCTTTATTTGCAATGATTTAGTCAACTCTTAACATCTTTATTCCATTCATAAGTGATTGTTATTAGGGTTTGAAACAATCTCATGAATATTCTCATCTTTCATGTTAGTTAATCCATGCTTGTATATTAGGTACTTAGTCATAGCCATACTATCAATAAGGAAAAGACCAACTCTTATGAGGAGGATAGGACATGGCATATTACTTTTAATTATACGATTAAATTAAAAAATATCTTAGATTTGTTTGATATTCTTTTATAATTTTATTGCAACCTCAAACTTTATACACACGGAGGAAATAAGTATGACAAAAATCTCAAAATAAAGGTTTCTTATCTTTTCACATCCAAAGTCCATTTATTGATAATTGTTTTCAAAACCTGATTAGGATTCTCATCTTTTATCATTTTTTTTTGGTTTAAAGCAATCATTATAATTATAGTTAGATTTTGGTTAAAGGTAGATTTTAAAATATTTGTATGAATTAATTTTCTCTAAATTAATATTATTGTGTGTAAAAAAATAGTATTAATAATTATTTTAAATTAGATAATTGTTAAAAGTTCAAAAAAACTACATAATTTAATTGTTAAATTAGTTATGGGGTGGTCATTAATGCAAGTTGATTTATAGTCTTTACTCAAAGAAAATCATGTCACTCGAAAGCTTGTCAGGCGTCTTTGGACCTTGAGTTGTTAACCTATTTATTTATCTATAAGAAAGACAAACTCTTAGTTAAAAAAAAAAAACTATATATATATATATATATATATATATATATATATATATATTACAAATTATTATATTTAGAGGGTACGTTATACTTTAGTACTTAAAGGAGTAGTACAATAGGAAACTCGATATTGCACTATAAATGTGCCATAGATATTAATATGCAAATTTTGATTTAATTTTTATGTATTTTGAAGGAGAACAACTTTATCTGTACCATGTGGTTGAACATAGTGCATCAAAATATATTTGTTTAACACCCAAAGAAAAATTTGCAATATCAAATGGCAAATGAAATCTGAACATGCAAATCCAAAGATCACATATAAAATGAAATTTGTAAAACAACATTAGAAATTCAAATATAATCAAAGATTTGTCCATCAAACAAATTTTCAAATTTATTTGTTTTTCATGTAGTTAAAAACAATTCTATCAGGACTCTCTAAAGTTCACGCGGTATTGGATAGATGGTGATTGGGTGCTCTGCTAAGGCACTCCTTGATGTGAAGTCACTGGTTCAATTCCCCACCCCGATCGAAGTGATATATTGGACATGATGAAGATATAGTCCCACCGAGATTTTAAAAAATAAAAAATAAAAAAATCTATCAAGACAAAAAAAAGCGATTCCTTAAAAAAAAAAAAAATTGTAGTTGCATTTTCAATTATAACAACCCAGTGAGCCATGAGAGCTATGCCCGATGAGTCAGCCACAAGCCAACCAATGGCTCGTGGATTATTATGTGGTTAAATGAAGGATATGAAAATATCATATTACTAGATTTATTAACTATATCCTTGTAAATGAAAATATGATGGAATTTATTTATATTAATTCACCTTCTAGAAAGACCTTTGATGCATAATCAAACACGATGTGCCCAACTGTTGAGCATATGGAAATATTTTTCCACTCACCAACTAAGTCTGCAAACTTCCTTCGATTGCTTTTCCAATGCATGTTTTCACTAACTGTTCACACAACTCACCATGAGCTTCTTCCCACAACACCAGCCAGGGCCATGAACTTCCCATTTAGAGGCCTTAATAATTCCTAGTTAGACTCAATACAACTAGGATTGTGGCAAAGAGACACGAGGGTTCTGTTCACTATCATAGAAGAGACCAAGGTGGATATGGAAGGTGAAGAATTTGTGGGTGACCATAAGATTACTTTCTATGGGTGCCTTTCTTGCTCTGAATCACTTTCACCAAATCACCTGGAACCTGATTATCAGCAACAACATAAACAAGTACAAAGGGATGTGTTCTCATTTGGATTAATTGGCACCAATAACAGGACTGGCAAGAATCTCGTCACTGGATGGCCAGTTCTCCATTACTTAAGTCGATGAACTACTCAGAGTTGTCAACCCCATACAATTGTTGTTCCCCTCCTTCCTCACCTTCTCGGCTCGCTTCCTTCAAGCCTCCTTCACCCTCGTCTCGCATTTCTTCCCCACGAAGAACTAATTATAATAGAGACACAAGTGTTCAACATAGAATAGGGATAAGCATCGTTGTTAGAGATGTGTTAACTGGTTCACGGCATCAAGGAAGAGAAGCTAAAGGGCTTGAAAGAGATGCAGCTATCATTCCTGTGAGTTGAGGAGAGCTAATACTATTAAATTCCTTGGAGTTTTATATTGCATCCCAAGCATGCTACATTATATCCACAAGTGGATGTATTTGAAGGAGGTTTCATGTTTTCTTATTTGCTTTTGCTTTTATCAGTTCCTCAGTGTGATTTTAACAATTTTTGTGTGCTTATTGTAAAGTTTGGTTTACAGAACCTTTGAAGTCTCTTATCTGAGTTGGTGTTCTGGGAATTTTTTCTAATTTTATACAAACCTAATGAATCTCCACAAAGATTCTATTCAATAACACGTACAGGTTAGTATAATTTTCTACCTTTATCACGGTGCACAAAAGATTTGATGTATGCATTAATTATGTTTGGAGTGTTTTTTGAGAACTCCTTGAAACGCCAGTGGCATATCCATTTTCTCTAATAAACTCTATGGTGTTAAAGGAAACATTACATTGAACAATAAAAATAAAAAAATCTCTTATCAGTCCTCTATGTTAGCGCATACCAGAGACAGTATACTCACGCATCCTATATATATGTCTAAATTCTCTGGAAAAGTTGTGTTTGCTTTCACAAAGATCAATGTCATCACAACCTTATCATATTCCTAGGAGTGATCATTTCCAAGGCTATATCCAATGTCTTCCTCTATATATCTAGATTCAAACTCGAAAGTGCCCACAACACATCCGTGATCATATCCACCATAACATCCCTATATGAATTCAATTGTGCTAAGGAGGTTACCTTATTCAAAGGAGATGATCATACATCCTCCATAGCTAAGGAGGTAATCTTATTATTAAACTCACACGGGGATTTCATAACATGCTCCACCATGATAACACCTTATTTTAGCACAAAGTAGAGGTTTTGAATACCTTATTTTGGCAATTGAACGTTGTCCTTAGCATCCACGATAACATCCTCCTTAACATCTCACACTCCTTAGCACAATTGAGTTTGCACAGGGATTGAATAACATCCTCCACCATGATCATATCCACCATAACATACTCCTTAGCATTGCACGCTCCTGAGCGTAATTGAATGCATTTTGCCTGGCAGAAAAATAATGCTCGATCGCTAGAGCCTTTTCTATCATATTTTTCACATCGCCAAGTAGTTTCTCTCCCTGCATCAACTTGTATATAGCCATTACCACCAAAATAACATTCCACCTAATGTAGGGATGGTGATGCTCTAGATTAGGTAAATCAGAGGGTACCAAGAAGGAATTTATCTTGACACGGAAATTCACAAGGTTTTTGAGAAAAAATGGAGCTCATCATGGGAAGGCTACAAGCAGGAGTTGTGAAGTTGTGAAGGGATATCATTTTGAGTATTATAACTCTCCGCAAGGACATCAAAAATCGGATCTGCATGTCAATTGGCACGAAATCTGCGAAGCGAACTCTGCCCAAGTTTCCTCCACATGTTAGAATTAGATTGGATCGAGGATGACGAAAATGAATGCTTGTAATTGGTTGGGGTGAACAATGTTTGCTCACCCCAACCCCATAGAGGAAACTCCTTTCAGCGTAATTAAGGTATTTTCGCAATGCCTCAATGGGGAAAGCCAATGTGTACAAGGGGAGGGGAGGTACTCACTAACCAAGAGGGGAGCACTGTGAAGTTATGGTCCACCATGTAGGGCAGTTGTGATTTAATTTTTTTGTTCTTGCTCATTTATGGAAACTTTCAATTCAAGTTGGGTAAAGGTTTGAGTGGCCTAACTTAATTTGACATTTCAAATATGTGGGAATGTTATTATTGGCAAGGAGAAGATGGAAAGTATGAAATAGGAATAGGTTTTAAATTCAAACTAGGCATGCTACTCTATTTGAGTTTATTTTTCTTGAATAGGTGAGTATATATGTATTTAAATCATAAATTTTGACTCATTGATATACTAAAAGCCTGTAATGACATTGTATGAAATCCTAAGTCCCTTAGGGAATTTTAGTAAAAGAGATCATAACATTGTCCTTTCGAATTGAGAATTCTATGCAAAGTCCCAATTCTTACATGCATGGTTGTGAGTCTCTATATTAGGATCATTATGTCATGGAATCATCAGCCTTTTGGTAATTAATCGTACACCATTTTTTTTTTTAAATTCATAACTGGTCTCAATTCGTGAGTACATTATATTTTTTCACATAAGTTGAAGTTTTATATGGTAGATAGTTGCAAACTTATCATTGACCATGAATGAACGTGATTGGTAAACATTGATTAATTGAGTTGATTGGCACAAAAAAATAAGCAAGAAGCAACTTAGGATGATAAGTTTCAGACTTTTCAACAAAAATGGGAATCATATTTACAAACTTTCAATGTAATGAATTAGAAGCATCTTGCTATAATTAATTGACTAAGGAAAAGCTAAAAAGAACTTTAAAAGCCCATGTTTTCTAATTACTCGATAAATGTCTTTGAAGGGAGTGATAGCCCTCAAAATATGTTGTTGCAAAACCTTGTCAACATTTACGACTTGTGATTATCCAGATATGTCTCTTTCCACAAACACGTTCTTGGACTTCTCTTAAGTCCATTAATTTTAGTTGTGAACATTGTGGTGATCATGTTAGTGTTCAAATCTCCAAGGTGTTTGCATTAATGTCACTCACGCTAAATAGGGTACCATTAACTCTCGACACTATGTCTTCAAACTTAATGTTGCCATGAGCAGTGACGGAGTAGGAGAACACTTAAGGAATTAGGGCACTTGGGAAGGGTTCCATTTCCACCACTCAATTTTTAAAATTGCACAAAAAATAAAAGTGTACATGAACACTATATTGGTCACCATCCTCGCAAATAGCAAATTTTATCAATATATTTTCCCTCCTCTAACAAGTAGCATATTAATCTCATCCTATTCATTTTATATTTTTTCTAAAGGTTCATATGCTTTATGTGGATGTTTAAGCCTTTGGTTTTGGGGGAATAGTCTATAACTAGCAATCGCCCTTGGATGCGCAAAAAGTACATCATTATAAGGTGGAGAGGTGAAAATGCTGCATTTAAAACTATATTGCGAGTTGGAACAATTTAGAGTGTAGAACTTGAGAATTACCAATGCACTTGAAATATTGGTAGGTGACTTTCAATTTAGTTTATCGCTAGGAATTTGTTAAATAAACACATTGGAGGATTGGTGGAGTCGAATAAATAGATGAGAATAGTATATATGAGAAATTAAGTTTTATATGAAGATGGAAATATATTAAAATATGATTTAAAAAAAAAGGTCGTAATCAAGCAGATAAATGTAGGCAAGGTAAATTAAGAACATCAAGTATTTATCAAATCACATATTATTGCAATCCAATGCTTGCTTTGAGAAAATTGTAGGTCTCATGTAATAGTATTGTGAATGTAGATATATTTTCTTGAATTTTAATCTTGCTTGATAACACTTTTGCCTCATTGTGATGGACTGTTTCTAATAGAAATAAAATGTCACAAGTGTGTGCAAAAATTAGGACAATATGGACAAATAATTCCAAGTGTTTCAAGTTCCAACTTTTCTCTTACCTAGCCACTTCACTGTAGTGAAGTTATGTGCTTTGACACATTGAAAATGCAATCCACAAGAGGATTGGACCATGTTAATCTTCTTTCATTTCCAATGTAGGGAGGGACACATGAAAAGAGAATCATGTGTGACAAGGAAGAACTCCATTATATTGTCTAATGAGAAAATTTTCCACATTTATCAATGTAATTGATTCTACGTAGATTTGAGTAGTATCAATCTAACTTCAATAACTTTGAGTGATTTCGAGGTATGAATAGTATGATAAAACTGTGTGTTTGCATGGAATATTTTGAAATTCAACTTCGAAGGATATTGTTTTCAAATTGCATTGTCAAGCACATCTAACTAGCACTTAGAACTCTAACCATCACATCAAGACATACACTTCCATCGCATAAACACCTTATGGCTTAATAAACAAAGAAACCTTTTGATACATGCAAAACTAGGTTTAGGTGAGCCTTTGCTACTTGGAATACATTGAAAAGCTTGCAAACGTGAACAAAGGGTGGGGTTATTTTGAATTCTAACAAAGCAACATGTTAATACAACTCTTCAAAATATCCTAGGAATTGTGAAATATTTTCAGCTTATACACTTGTCAAGTGTTTGATTTGGAAATTATCTACTTGTTCATTGCCTAATTTGACAACTATCTATAAAGATGGAAACCAACAAAAAGATAACTCATACACTTGACCAATATTTTCTTGGTGATTATGTACATAATAAAGACCAAATGAAAGGGAGATTCTCATGCCATCTTTGAATATTAGCGTGGTTTCAAGAGGAGGAGGAAGGAATATAACTTTATCGAGGTGGCCAAATCACAGTGAAGGATGTAATTGCTCTAATGCAATTACATGGATGTGGAAACTTAAACTTTGACAAAGGTTGTTCAATTGAACATTCTCTATCAAACACCCTTTAAATTAGCTAATTAGCAACCATGATCATATCATTTATAGTCATCAAATATAACCCTATGAAATCTCAAATGTGTTGCATGACCATGAAGCTTACAACTTTCCTCCTCCCTTTATTATAATAAACCTTTTCCCGTCCCCCATTACTAGCTCCCATGCATTTCCTTCATACTCCTCCCTTGCTTAGAATTACAAGGATCTAGCCATATTTATTACTCTACTTTGCCACCACCACTAAAATTACCACTTTAAAGGGCTTTATAAAATTAGCAGACCTCATGATCAATTAGCTTGATCACACAAATGCAAAACTAATGATATTATAGTCTTACATATCCCCACCCAACCCAAATTTAGAGGCAATTTTAACAAAAATAATCGGCGATCGTGGAATAGGAGCATTTGTTGTCCTGATTACACAATTAAAGGAAAGTGAATGTTGAAAGGATTGATGTACCATCACCAATTGTTCTTGGCATTGACTTCATTACAATTGAAACACCAACAAATGATAAAACGCATGCCTCCTCCTCCCATTTTCACTAATTATCATAATATTGCAAATGCAACGTGTTAAGTATAAAAATTTGATAAATTATAACACTCTTGTTTGAAGATTAATGATTTCCTGTACTATTCTATTTCACTAGAACCATTAAAACCTTCAAAAAATGGGAGCTATGATGATATTTACGGAAAAATTGTAGTGCCTCTTACTTAAAAACTTCTTCACGAAATTATTGAAAACAAAGTCCTCACAATTCAAATACGAAGAGGCATAACATTCAAGGCAATGAAAGGTAAGTAAGAGAAAGCAATGCTATAAGGAATATATGAAAGAAACGATTAACCCTTGTGTTGCATTGTTATTTCTACATTTAGGAAAATTTACGCATCAAATGATGTATGCCCTCTCGCACAATAAATCCAATTCCAATGGCTTTGGTGATATGTTAGAAATCCCCTAGAAAATAAAATTCAACCATATTAGATGTTATGCTCATCTAAGAGGATTCCCACAAACGATCCAAATTGATGGTCTCAAATTCCAATGAAAAGGTCTCCATGTCAAAGAGCTCATCAAAAGCTTTCCAATGCATTTTAAACAACCTAAAACAATCATTGCATGCAAAATTTATCACCTTCATAAGTTGAAGGCATAATGGGGGCATGCATTGACATGTCGCATGATTATAGGATGACATGTGGCATGGTTATAGGTAGACACATGGAATACTCAAGTTAACATGTGGCACGCCCATGGGTTGACATGTGGCATGGTGATAGGTTGACATGGCTTAATGAAATGTTGACACATGGCACCATGTGGACCAACCAAAGGCTTCCACATGAAACTTCTAGAAATCCTATGTGAAACTTTTGCGTGGCAATGCAGACAACATCGCAAGGTTAGGTGGCAGGTCAAAACTATATTCCACAAAATATAGAAATAATAGGATTCAAACCTATGCCCTTCTTGGGATAAACCCAACACCTTACCACTACACCACAACTTGGAGACATGTTATGTTATGTGTAGGTTTGTCATTTAAACATTATTGTTTGGAAAACAAATCCCAAAAATATTGCAAAGGCAAGAGTCGAACTACCAACTTTGCCTTGTAAACTCCAAGCCTTAACATTACACCATAAGTGTGTCATGTGGCAAATATTGTCCATATTTGCTTATAAGGTCTATTTTACATTAGTTTTGGAGAATAAAAGACCATATACCCTTTTCATTTTCCAGAAGAAGCCAAAATAAATTTCCAATAGTGCTCCTATCTTCCTAGAAGAATTTTGCAAGTCTTAAGATCAATTTTTTATGAAGGAAAATTGATGCATTTCTTATCACTCCAATGCATCAGTTGTGCATTTGAAGTGGACCCAAATACATATTCCACCATAGGTGAGCTCCATTAACAACTACTTTTTATTTATATTCTTATTTAATGTTTTTGTCTTTTAAATGTTCATTGAAATTTATAAAGTCCACTTAATTAATAAAGTTACAAAAATATAGAGTCAATTTAAGCATTTAATTTTAAATGAAGTGTTGGTATTATAACAGGTTTGATCAAGGAATTGCAAAGTGTTAAGTGCTAACAAGGTTTAAGTTCAAGCATGAAGAAGGATTTCTTAAAGCATTTAATCCAAATATTAGTACAAGACGAACATTTCCACATCAAGTAATGGAATATGAAAGGGAATAAAACCTCACTGAGTCTAAAAGGACATTTCAGCAAGCCTTTCTTGACATGAAATCCATGGTGGAATAGTTGTACAAAGAACAAAGGAAAAAAATGGAGAAGGCCCAATTCAAGTTAAAGATGAAGAAGCTAGTAGTGACCCTCCTCAAATTCCTCCTCTTCCTCCTTCTTTTTGATCTCAATCTCCATCTCATAAGGAACAACTAGAGAAGGTTGATTTTAAATTACCTTTGTTAAAATTAGCTATGAAGTTCAACTGTGAATGTATAATAGAAAACTTGATGCAGAGAAACTAGATAATTAGATCAAGCATGTTGAAGTCTATTGAAGGGTTCAAATAATTTTGGATGAAGGAGCCGAAGTTCAGCTAGCTACTCTCCGACTTGGAGGCACAAAAATAACATGGTAGGAGAGTAAGGTTTGAGAAGATATATGTATGAAAGGTGAAATGATATATTTTTGGTATGAATTTACATATACATCGAAGAAGCAATCTTATCCATTGAGATATACAAAACAAGCGTTAATGGATTGGAAAAATCTAAGACAAAGTAGAGGAAAAAATGTGCAAGATTATATTCAATAGTTACGAAAAAGGGCATTGACATTGGAAATTCATTTTTATACGCGATAAAATATTTTGAAGTATATTGGTGGGTTGTATAGTTATTTGAGATATACTATATTATGTTTAACCCAACTAATCTTGATGAAGTTTGTGTCCAAGCTACTCACATTGAACCAAGGGGAAATAATATCCATGAGAAATTCTCAAAGAAACCAATTCAAGCAATCGTATGAAAGAATAAAGGAAAGGATAAGGTTAAAAGAACATATATAATGAAGAAAGAAGGAGAGAAGCTTACATGTTCACATTGAAAAAATGAAGTACACGAAGATGCTAGCTGTTGGAAACTCCATCCATAACTAAGACCAAAGAGGTTTGGGACGAGAAGGGAAATAAGAAGACCGCTACTACAATCCAACAATATCTTGGATTCTATTCAGGTGGATGCCAAGATTGGCCATGGGGATAAGGAATATATTTTATTGCTAGTTCTATCTCTAGTGATCATTCTTCAAAATATGAAACCATGCATGATGAAAGGAAACGAAGTGATATAGTTCATATTAGAGTCACATCAAAACTTACAAAGGTTGGTACACTCTTTAATAGTGGTTCACAAGCTAATCTTATTTCTGGATAAATTATTAAGACAACGGGACTTAAAACTAAGCCTCGCCATAACCATATCCTTTGGGATGGGTATGTGAAAATGCCAAGTTACAAATGTCTAAACAATGCAAACTTAGATTTGAAATTACATTTAATTTCGCCAATGAGGTTGACCTATTTTTCACTAGGAAAATAATCCAATATATTTCAACATAATGAAATATACATCGTGGTGGGCATTAGGCCTTCATACTGTCCACAAAAGCATCGACAAAAGCTCAAAAATACCCGCATTACAAAATGTGCCAAAAATCCATCTTTTCCATACCTTTCCTTTGTTTTAGAAATTATTGGATTTCTATGACCACGACCTCTAAGGTATGTCCTTAAGAAAACTCATGGATAAACATAACCCATTAATGTCCAAGAATTGCATCCTCGGATAAGAGATCAACTAGAGAGTTCAGTTCTTTGTAGATATGGTAACAATTATACCATTATTATTTCCTAAATTCTCAAACCAGGCATGGGCTAGATGTGGAGCGAATATCCCAAATTTCTTATTCATCCAGTCCACGACCATATGAGAGTCACCTAGTACTTGAAGTTTTTTTACTTGATAAAAATTTGCAGCATAAACCAATAACCGTTGGGCAAAGAATTTTGCTCAATATTAGAGTCATTCCCAAAAGAGAAGAAAATATGGAAGTAGTGGGAGTTGTTGAGAAATAAATTCGCACCCAACCCATAAACGTGGGGGTCGCCTGATCAGGAGTTCATAAATTTTGTTCAAAATTCAAAGTTACAGGATTGGGTTGAAACTAGGATGCTTGTGTATATCTTGTCTTCCTGATTCCGGCACAGCAAATGGTTCAAAAAACCGATGTCGTATGAGGGAGATATCGCGCTTTGATCGAAATGCCAAACAGGTAAATTTTTGACAATTTGACCAAGTTGACTGGGATGTACAATCAGCAAAAAGGGATGCACAATCAGCAAAAGGGAATATTCCTTCCTTAGAACCAATCGCAGGTAGACAAGTGTCGAAATTCTATTGGTTATACATTTTTGAAGGGCCAATTATAGGGCGCCACGTGGTTCGCCCTGAGGCCGCCATGTGTCCCCGAAACTACACTACAAAATTGTTGAGGGTCCGCAGGGATCGACCCCGATACCTCCCTCCGGGCATGCACAGGCTTCACCATTCGAGCTACGTTTATGACTTAACCATATTGCAAGTCGGGTTTGTATTATTGTTTGTTGCAAATAGAGTTGGGGGTTGGAACCACCAACGATCCCAACCCGCCAACAGTTCCATAGCGTTGTATCACATGACAAACATCAAACTACAAACCAACCATGCGCAACACTGTAACCGCCAGCTAACTTTTCACAACACTTGTCACATGGCCACGTTTAAATGTTATCTCCTGCGATTAACGCAATACCGGCCAGCTTCAACCCATAACTCAACCAAAGTTTAAACCTTAAACTACAGTTTCCACTGTGAGTTCCGCCAACAACAACGGTTATGTAACCGCGGGTTGGGGGTGTATGTGCCCAACCGCAACAGTTAATGCCGCAGTCAGATTCGGTGGAATATTTGGAGGGCGTGCCATTCAGGGTAGATATGCTATTTTAACTCCAGTTAAGTGGAGTTCTCCACTTTTAGTGGAGCTTTCCTAGGTGAAATTGGGAAAAAGTGTAGGAGGCCCAATTTTCGACCATTCTGAGTGAATGAAGAGTCATTTTTGACTAATTGGAGCATTATGGAGCCATTGGTGCAGAGAAAACAACCATTGGAGCACTGTAACTACATGTAATAGCAAAATTTTGAGCATAATGAAAGATGGACATGCCATTGGGAGTTGGACCAACAGATGTAGCCAAGGAGGGGTGAACTGCTTCATCATGTCTGCTGTGTAAATTTCATGTGGTGACGTTTTTCTCTGTTTTAAACTATTGTTCAATGTTATTTAAGCTTGCTTTATGCTTCTAATTCACTAAAAATCATATACAATTCATGGACAAAATCCTCAATCCTCATGCAAACTAATGAACCACTTATGCACATGTTTTATAAACTGAAAAGACACCTAGCACAACAAAACTAATACAGTCATTTCATATGAGATTGGTATCAGAGCTAAAGTTTATTCTCCGATGTTGTTTAGTGCAAAGAATTGTTTAATTGTTTGCAAGTTTTAGATGCTTACAAGGCTCAAGCTCAAAAGAGGAGAAGGAAAATTGGTGGAAGCAGAAGGGTCTCAAGAAGAGCCAAAGCAAAGGAGAGCAAGATTGCCACAATATCCACCGCCTAGTTCACCTCCTAAAGAAGTAGAAGCTCCATTAAGCATGCCTCATGAGGAGGGATAAATCCATGAAGAAGTTGACCCTAGAGAGGAAGAAAGAGTGTTCAGGAGAGCATTTCTTGACATGACCGAGATGGTTAGAATCCTTTATCAAGAAAGGAATGAGAGACTGGAAGGAGAAGGATCTAAACTTCACAAGGAAGGACAAGGATCTTCAGGAGATAAACATGACGAAGATAAGTCAAATAAGGGAAATGGAGGAAATGGAGGCAATGGAGAGCCATCATACTCACCCTCATCGTCATCATCCTCTACTTCTTCTTTAGTACATCATCCACACAAGTCAAAGAACACTAGTAAAATTCCTTTTTTAAAACTTGATGTTAAGTTCGAATTGCCTATGCTTAATGGTGAAGTAAATGTGGAAAATCTTGATAATTGGATTAGGAAATTGGAGGTCTATTTGAGAATACATAACCTTCAATATGATGATACAAAAATCCAATTAGCTTCATTGAGAATGGAAGGTGCAACATTTGTTTGGTGGGAAGCCAAGACAAAGGAGGAAATCAAGAAACATGGTAAGATTATTCTATCATGGTCAGATTTCATTACTGCTATTAAACAAAAGTTTTTCCCATTAACTCATATGTAGAAAGCCATCATGAACTGGCAGAACTTTAGGCAATTAAAGGGACAAAATGTGCAAGAATACACCCAAGAATCTAGGAGAAGAGCTCTCTTATTAGGGGTGGATTTGCAGAGCCAAGATACTTTGCTCAAGTACATAGGAGGCTTACATAGCTACCTTAAACATACTATTCTCATGTTTAACCCCATCATTCTAGATGTAGTTTGTGTTCAGGCCACACATTTAGAAGCTAGAGGGAAGAACATTTCTAAAGAGGGTAGAAAGAAACCTTTTAAGGGTAAATCTAAGGAAAATACCTCAAAAGGTAAAAGCAAAAAGAATGCATCTATTAAGAAAGAGGGAGAAAAAGTGGTTTGTAAACATTGTTCAAAAGAAGGCCATGATGAAACTCATTGTTGGAAATTACATCCTGAAATGAGACCAAAGAAACCCAATAACAAAGGGAAACAAAAAACTATTGCTACAGTTCAACATGATTTAGGATCTGATTCAGGTGACGAATCTAAGATTACAACCATGGGGTTGAAGAACATGAAGGGAAAATAAATTGAAACTAAACCCAGTACCAATACATCAAACTATCACATAAACACTCCAAATGAAGAAGAAATAATAGAATTGTTTCATGTGAGGGTCATATCCAAGAATACCAGGATTGACACATTGTTTGACAACAGGTCACAGGTTGGTCAAGAAACTTAACCTTGAGACCATACCACATCCTAAACCATATCCATTAGGTTGGATTTGTAAGGATGCAAATCTACAGGTTTCAAAGAAATGTATGTTGCGGTTTGCAATCACTGCAAATTTTGTTGACACAGTTGAATTAGATGTGGTTCCGCTTGACATAATTGGTATTGTATTAGGGAGTCCTTACTTGTATGGCAGGAAAGAGATCTTCTATCGCCATGAGAACAAGTACCATTTATTCAAAGATGGCAATGAGTTAGTTGTTATAGCACATCACAAGAAGACAAACATTGCTATGGTAAATGTTGGACAGGTAAAGAGGCTGGTAAATTCAAGTAAGAATTTTGTTCTTCTTATGATTAAGCCTAAAGATGATATTAATCATGAATCATTTGAGGGATGTGATCCTAAGTTGAAATCAGATTTATATGATGTGGTTAATGGACATCATGAGATGTTTCAGGAGCCAACAAGATTGCCTCCAAAAAGAGAAATTCAACATGAGATTCAGTTGCAGCAAGATTGTCCTCTTCCAAACATCGGTATGTATTGCATGTTGATAATGGAGAATGCTGAAATAAAGAGGCAAATCAAAGAGATGTTGGATAAAGGAATCATAAGGCCAAGCACCTCACCATGTAGTTCACCCATAGTCTTGATACCAAAGGAAGATGGGACTTGGCGCATGTGTGTAGATTTTCGAGCTTTGAACAAGATTACGATAAAAAATCATTACCCACTCTCAAGAATAGATGATTTGCTTGATTAGATGAAAGAAGCAAAGTTTTTCACTAAGTTTTATTTACGAAGTGGATATCATCAAGTAAGAATTGTAGAAAGTGATATATGGAAAACTGCATTCAAAACCAAACAAAGACTCTTTGAGTGGATAGTTATGCCTTTTGGTTTGTGTAATGCACCGAAAACTTTCATGCAATTTATTAATAGTGTTTTGCGACCATTCCTTAATGAATTTGTTATTGTCTACTTAGATGAAATTTTAATTTTCAGCAAAACAAGAGAATATCATGTCTTGCATGCGAATAGAGTACTTGATATTTTGAAGAAAGAGAAATTGTTTCTTAAGATGTCCAAGTGTGAGTTTGGAAAGACTTCTTTGGTCTATTTGGGACATATTGTAGGTCAAGGAGAAATGAGGATTGATCCTTCTAAAGTGGAGGCCATTGTGAATTGGCTCACACCCAAAACAATAACTGAGGTAAGAATTTTCTTAGGCGCAACTCAATATTGGAGGAAGTTTATTGCTAACTTTTCTTCCATCTCAACTCCTATGCATGCAATGACAAGTGTGAAGAAAGGCTTCCAATGGGGAGGCAAACAACAGAAAGATTTCAAAGCTTTAAAATACAATATCAGTTCAACTCAAGTCCTTGCATTACCAAATTTGAGACAACCATTCGAGATTCAAACTGATGTTAGTGATTATGCCATGGGTGCAGTACTTTTGCAGCATGGTAAGCCTATTGCTTTTCATTCTGAAAATTTTAATGGTGTTGTGACTAATTATCCTACATATGACAAAGAAATATATGCATTGGTACAAAGTGTCAACAAGTGGAAACACTACTTGATAGGTAAAGATACTGTTGTACATACCGATCACCAACCATTATAGTACTTGCAGTCACAAACAAAATTGCAGCACTCAAGACATTTCAGGTGGATGGGATTTCTTCAACAGTTTCACTTGGTTATAAGGTATAATAAGGTATTTTCAATAAAGTTGCAGATATGCTTTCAAGACCAATCATTAGTGCTTCTACTTTACTAAAAAATGATTCTATTGTACATGAGAGTTACATAGAACAATACGCACATGACATTGATTTTCAAGATGTGTATGCTAGTTTGAGTGAAGGGAATCAAGTTGAAGAAAAATATCATCACATGCATAAAAAATTGTTGTTTCATTTGGGCAAGCTATTTATTCCACAAGGAGAGAGGCTAAGTGTCATGAGAGAAGCTCATTCATCTCTTATTACTGGACACTTTGGGGTAAGAAAAATAGTGGTGCATCTACAGAGGTATTGTTATTGGCCTCGCATGATAGACAGTGTGTCACGTTTTATAAGAGGTTGTTCTATGTGTGCAACAAGTAAGCCTATTAATAGGAAGCTTGGATTGTACACGCCACTACCGGTACCATCAAGGCCATGGGAGAGTGTCTCCATGGACTTTGTTGGAGGTCTACCTATGTCAATAAAACAACATGATTATCTTTATGTAGTTGGATAGATCCAGTAAATTGTGTATACTTATGCCATGTAAGAAAACCATCACTGATGAACAAACTGTTGAACTTTATTTTCAACATATTTGGGTTCAATTTGGATTGCCAACTTCTATTGTTAGTGACATGGATTCCAGGTTCATTGGGAATGTTTGGTCAAATATATGGAGAATGATGGACACAAAGTTGAAAAAGAGGACCGCTTTTCATCCAAAAATAGATGGAAAAACCGAGGTGGTGAACAGAACAGTTGTGCATCTATTGAGAGGATATTGCAGCAAACGTCCTAAGTTATGGGATGAACAACTGCATTACATTCAACACGCTTACAACCGGGCAAAGGACTCTTCTACACAAACCTCACCTTTTGAAGTTTTATTTGGTTATTTGCCAAAATCTCCATTAGAATTCATCTTTGGGAATGATGTTGCAATTGATGGCCATAGTGACATTGATAAGGCTCAAAAGTTCATTGAGAAAATTCAGATTATACATCAACAAGTTCAAGAACAACTTGAGAAAAGTCAAATAAAATACAAAGAAAGGCATGACAAACATCGGGTTGATCACAAGTTTCAAGAGGGATATGAGATATGGTTGGAGATTAGCAAAGAAAGGATGCAAGGGGAAGGTAAAAATCTCAAGCCCACTCACTATGGTCCTTTCAAGATCATAAAACAAGTTGGTAACAATGCATTCCAACTTGACTTGCCTTCTAATATGCAAATTTATCCAGTTGTTAATGTTGAAAACTTACGCTTGTATGAGCCACCTTTGATCGATGATCAAGAAGTGATGTTCAACTACCTTCTATTGAATATTTCTCGCCAGAATTTCTGGATGAGCTCAAAGAAGATACAATTCTTGACAGGAGGACAAGAGCATCAAAGAGGGGAAGTGTTGACTACCTTCGAGTTGGGCTCAAAGGCACTAAACCAAGCAAGGAAAAATGTATGGAGGTTGGAAAGGTGAGGGAGTTGTACCCTCATCTATTGAATAGGTAATCAAGTCTTTTAGGGTCCAAAAGCTTCCCAACGGGGAGGAATGATAAGGAGTTCATAAATTTTCTCAAAATTCAAAGTTACAGGATTGGTTTGAAACCAGGATGTTTGCGTAGATCTCTTCTTCCTGATTTTGGCGTCGTGAACGGTTCGAAAAACTGATGTCGTATAAGGGAGATATCATGTTTTGATCGAAATGCCAAACAGGTAAATTTTCAACAATTTGACCAAGTTTGACTAGGATGTACACTCAATAAAAAGGGATGCACAGTCATCAAAAGGGAATATTATGAGGAATTTTCCTTCCTCAGAACCAACCGCAGTTTGACAAGTGACGAAGTTCTATTGGTTGTACGTTTTTGAAGGGCTAATTATAGGGCACCACGTGGCTGGCCCTAAGGCTGCCATGTGTTCCCGAAACTGCACTACAAAATTGTTGAGGGTCCGCAGGGCTCGACCCAAGACCTCCCACCGGGCATGCATAGGATTCACCGTCTGAACTATGTTTATGACTTAACCATATTGCAAGTCGGGTTGGTATTATTTTTTGTTGCAAATAGAGTTGGGGGTTGGAACCACTGTAAAACAGTTCCCAACCCGCCAGCAGTTCCATAGCGTTGTATCACATGGAAAACATCAAACTACAACCAACCACGCGGAAAAATATAACTGCCAGCTAACTGTCCGCAACACTTGTCATATTGCCACATTTAAATGTTATCTCCGACAGTTAACACAATACCCGCCAACTTCAACCCATAACTCAACCAGAGTTTAAACCTTAAATTACAATTTCCACCGTGAGTTCCGCCAATAACAACAGTTATGTAATCGCAGCATTGGGGGTGTATGTGCCCAACCGCAATAGTTAATGTCACAGTCATATTTGGTGGAATATTTGGGGCACGCCATTTAGGGCGGATATACTATTTTAAATCCAGTTAAGTGGAGTTCTCCACTTTTAGTGGAGCTTTCCTAGGTGAAACTGGGCAAAAGTGTAGGAGGCCCAATTTTAGACCATCTGAGTGAATGAAGAGTCATTTTTGACTAATTGGAGCATTATGGAGCCATTGGTGCAGAGAAACAACCATCTGAGCACTGTAACTACATGTAATAGCAAAATTTTGAGCATAATGAAAGATGGACATGCCATTGGGAGCTGGACCAACACATGTAGCCCAGGAGGGGTGAACTGCTTCATCATGCCTGCTGTGTAAATTTCATGTGGTGATTTATTTCTCTATTTTACACTATTGTTCAGTTCTATTTAAGCTTGTTTTATGCTTCTAATTCACTAAAAATCATATACAATTCATGGAAAAAATCATCAATCCTCGTGCAAACTAATGAACCACTTATGCACATTTTTTATAAACTGAAAAGAAACTTAGCACAAAAAAACTAATACAGTCATTTCAGATCATTGCCCTAGCTTGCGTCATCAAAGAATCACCAAGGAAATCCAACCTTCATGTCAAGCATTTTGGGTACCCTCTGCTTCCTACCCTTCATTTCCATTTTTTAATTTTTACAAGTATGATCGATGATTCCAACAATTATTTCCACATGAATTTATTTGTCCTAGAACATAGCCATATTATGGACCCACCAAATAATATGAATAAAAGAAGCTGGGAACATTGATAAATCTTGGATAAACTTGTCTAAGGCCTAATCCTTCACACACTCCTTTAAATTCAATTTATCCCACGAAGAAATAGTTGGTCTAATAACATTTTTTTTTTATCATGGACCATACTTGAACTACGAAAGAAAATTGTGCAAAAATGTGGTTTATATTTTCCTCGATGAGATAGCATAGAAGGTAGCAACTCGACCCTTGCCAACCACAGTGTCAATTTGCACTTACAAATAACTTTTTGTTTCCAACAAACACCCACCACCATTTTGTGAAATTTCCTAGAAACTCTTTGATCTGTTTTTATTATCCTATCTTAGCAAACAAAGAGTCAGTTGTTAGATTCTTTTTCCAGATGAGGCTATCTTCATCTTCCTCCAAAATTCTAATCACAGATGTGGCAAGCAAGGAGACATAGGAATACCATTCACTAACCGCTACATCAATCAAACCAATATCAACTATCGATTTCCAAGCATGTGTACCCCACTCTTGCCCATTATGAGAGTCGACATTCAATAAGGAGAACACACCAACTTCACGAAACGAAGAGATAATATAATTTGAGAGCCTAAAATTGTCTACAACCCCCTACCATGGTTCCAAACCCACTCTGACACTCTTATCATTCCAAATATTCCATGTTATCCAATTTCCAATCATAGGAAAAGTACTAGAGAGAGTTATCCATATGATTGAAGAGTTTGGAATGGATTTACAAGGGAGCCTATTCTATTCAATAATGGTCCTTCATACAAAATATTTACTTCTTAATGCTCAACCCCATAGGTCTTTATCATTTAATATCCACCACGAAATTTTGGCCACTAGGGATTTTCCAAACAAGAGTCGGTTCTTCAATCCCCATCCACCCAACAATTTTGGTCTAGCCAGAGTGGAGCATTTAACTAATGGTATCCCACCTTATGAGTGACTACCTGCCCATAAGAAACAACAAGAGATATTTCTAAACTATTTTATATGCCTTTTGGAACCCACACAATGGATGACCAAAGCACCAGAATACTTTCAATGATCAATTTAATGAGAAAAAGATTGTCGCCTCTCGACAACAATGTGTTGACCCATATAACATTTTTTGCTTGCACCTTCTTGACTAGCCATGGTTTTGGTTTTAGGTAAAAACTGAGATATTGCAATCCTTTGAGAAAATACCTTTTTTGAAAATGAAAAGACTTTGACAAACCTCTTATGACTATCTTGTCTAAGCTCCAAAAATATGTAGTGGATTTCTCCTCATTTATCTTCATACACATGACTAGTTTAAATATTCCCATTATACACTTGAGAGAGGAGACGTTGCTTAGGGATCCAGATAGAAAGAGAAGGACATCGTCAATGAAAATAATATGTGATATGAAATTTGTATAAGATATTTGAACACCTCTGAAATCTCCTTTGGAGATGGTCTCCTTGACCAACTTTCTTAAGAATTTTACAACAACAAAAAAAGAGTAAGGGAAACAATAGAAACCCTTGCCAAAGCCCTCTGGAGGCTTTAAAGAAATCCAAAGGCCTTCCACTAATTAGGATTGAAGTTTTCTATGTTTATGTGGGCCATTACCCAATTAAAATATTTGTTTCCTAAACCCAATTTACTTAGACAAAGACAAACAAAGGTCCAACTTACTTGATCATAGGCCTTCAAAATGTTAATTTTGATAGCAATGGCTCGAATATTCTTGGATTTGATCAAGTGTAGTGTTTCTCGAGCCAATGATACGACATCATGAATATGAATATCCCAGAGAAACTCAATTTTCTCCTCTAAAATAATAGAGCTGAGAAAATGTTTGATCCTTGCCTCAAAAATATTGGAAATCAATTTATAAATGACATTACAACACACTATAGGACATATGTCACCAAAAGAATGTGGAATTTATACAAATGAACATGGAGTTTAAAATGCCATGCATGCACCCTTGTTTCTTTGAATCCCTTAATACATTTATAATGTGTTCATTAATTCAAAAAAGTCGAGATAAAACTCAACTATAAACTCATTGGGTCTCAGGGATTTTCCCTTCTGCCATTGACGAGGTAGAGTTAGATGTAGCACTAATTGATATTTGTGGGGCTGTTTTCGGAATTCCGTATTTGTAGGACAAAAAATTTATGTCTATAGGGAGGAGAACAAGTATCATCTTATAAAATATGAGTTCAAGTATATCGTGAGAGCTCTTCAAATGAACACCAATTGGTCTCTTTTTTCCACAGGACATATGAAAAGGCTTGTAAATGCTAACAAATAATTTGTACTTGTGATTGTAAATTATAAGGATGATAATAAATACAATTCTTTCAAAGGATGTGATCCCAAATATAAAGATGAATTAGTTAAGATTGTTTCTAATTGTGATGCAGTGTTTTAGGAACCTAAAGGATGACCTCCCAAGAGAGAGATAGAACATGATATCCAATTGCAACAAGATTCCCCTCTTCTTAACATTGGAATGTATATGTTATTAGTGTTTGAGAATGAAGAAATAAAAAGGCAAGTGCAAGAGTTGGTCAAAAAAGGAGTCATATGACCAAGTACTTCTCCATGGATATTCTCATTGTGTTGGTATCAAAGAAAGATGGTACGTGGAGAGTGTGTATGGATTTTTGTGCATTAAACAAGATTACGTTGAATAATCAGTATCCTCTTCCTTGTATTGATGATTTGTTAGATCAGTTGAAGAATGAAATCTCTTTCACTAAGTTAGACTTAAGAAGTGGTTATCGTCAAATTAGAATTTTTGAAGGTGATATTTGGAAAACTAATTTTAAAACAAAATGGGGTTTGTTTGATTGCCTAGCTATGCCCTTTTGGATTTATAATTATCTTGTAACTTTCATGCAAGTTATGAATGATGCATTAAGGCCATTCATAGATGATTTTGCAATAGTGTGATTAGATGATATACAGTTAAAAGCTTCCTAGGAGTAGTTTAGTGTTGGAGGAAGTTCACGACTAACTTTTCATTTATTGCATCTCCTTTACATGCTTCGACGAGTATTAAGCCAGTATTTTAGTGGGGAGGAAAACAATGAAAACCCTTAGATAAATTTTGAAAGAGAGAATCAATATAGCCCCAGTTTTGGCATTACCAAATTTATAACAACCATTTGAAATTGAAACCAACATAAGTGATTATGCCATGGGGGCAGTGTGAATGCAAAGAAGTGTTGAGAATTTGAAGGGCTAGTGATTAATACAAATTCTCTTCTTGATAATTACTTGTGAGCTTGCTTGAGTTACTTATGTATTTTTCCCTTTAGCTTAGTTAGTCTTTCATCAAGTTAATTATCAAAATGCACGAGACACAAAATTAGGCTCCTAGAGCCAGGGAAAAACCTCTCTCCCTTGGAGAGGAAAACCCGCAAATAATACTTCTCGCAGATATTCGAATGACAAGTACCATGACCCACACTCAAACCCTAGACTTAGAAATGCCTCAAAGATTTTGTCACTGCCTTTTCAAACTTGATTCTTATCTTATTCAACGATCTGCACTGTTCTGCACTTCCTTAGTCTTATTCTTATTTAAGGATGCTTTCTACTTATAGTCACCTTATTCACTATACTGAATTGTTGCCTTCAACCAAACTCTTGCACTAGTATTCAAAATGTAGGGTGTGACACATCTGCAAAAGGCACCCTATAATTGTTTCCTAAAATCCGCAAATCAACTTCAGGTGTTTGCACTTCAGGTATGCTTCATCCTAGGTATGATTCCGTTCTTCATAAGGTATTTGCAAATATATATGACAGGTATGATTCAGATCTCCGTAAATGTACTTCAGGTATCCGCAAATATATATTACAGGTATGGTTCAGATCTCCGCAAATGTACTTCAGGTATCTGCAAATATATATTTTAGGCTCAAATAGCATATATGATAAGTGAGTTACACTGAAGTTCTTTAACCCTGTGATCGGAATTTTTTTCCAGAAAACTGCACTGAAATAACCTTTTCTTAATCCACAAAATTGTCTCTTTGTTGTCCGAAAAACTTATCTTCAAATGATTCGTAGAAACAGGCGCTTATATTGGTGATTGCTCAGCTTTTAAGCTGACCTGTCATTAGGCTTGTAGGCTGACTTCTCATCTAAATGTTGGCCGACTTTAACACATTATAATAGCTTCCTTTTCCAGCGTTTGAGAGAGGTTTGTTTGTAGGCATTTCTTCCATATATTCTTGGACGTGAGACAAGGCTTTTGAAAATATATGGAGCATATATTGATGACAGGTTCCTTCGTATATATACATGACACTTTAATTATATTCTATGCCTAGAAGACTCAAACCTAATAGACATCAAGAAGAAGTCTATCTACTTAATAAAACTTGCTCAACAAAAATACATTTTATTATTTTGACTTCTTCTTTTCATAAGTACATAATTACATATTCAACATGAAGGCCAACCTAGTTACACTTTTCAACACTCCCTCTTAACTATGGAGGTATTCATACAGGTACATGGTCACTTTCAAACTGAAGAATCTCATAAGAAGAATCGGATTGGTAGTCGCATCAGTGTAGCATCATATCAACCAACATTGTCCTAGTGTAAGGCCTTGACTAACAACCCCATCTCTCAATGACACAATGGGCTACAATGCTGGCGAGACACATGAATAATAGACACCATCGTGATTGTCTTTCCAGGGTACATACTCCACCCGGGTGTTCCCAAAGTATGACCTTGTTGGACTATTCTTCTCTTGGGTCGCTAGCCCTCAAAGAATATTGGTCCTCGACTACTCTTATCTTGAATGCCCTAACACATTCTCAAAGAGTATCGAATGCCAAATGATTACCCAATCCTGCATTTTGTCTTCCTAAGTGAAGACCAAAATGATGTGTTTATCTCTCCCTCTCAACCAAGGAGGACCTATTCCACAAGGGAATGTACTCATTCCTATACAAGGAATGTACCTAAGCTCATTCTTAGGAATTACCAAGTTTCTTCCAAGTAAGAAACTTATCACCAGGCTCCCTCTTAACCAAGGACCTCCAGCAACAATGGTGAGACACCCAACTGCTTATGAAGAATTCCTGTTCTCGATGTCATGGATTTCAATATTGATGACTCTTCAGCTTTTAGCTTCATAGGGAACATATCATCCATCACTTTCACCCACGAGTCATGTCAGCTATCAAAAAGTGATTCATTAGACTTCCTTATCTGGCTACTTTCCTTCAAATCATCTCTAATGATCGTACATCCTTTCTCATTATTAGCAACCGTCAGTGATGATCTTTCACCATGACATATTCATGTAGGCATCAACATCCTCTATTCAGATTAACACATCTCCTAATGATATGTTTTGCCAAGGGTCTTTTTATTTACCAGACTTCTGTTAGAGTCTGCATATCCTCTTAGGAGATCTCCTAGTCACATCTTCTTGGCTTCTAGATGATAACTGCCTCTTGACATGGTTGCATTTCATGATCTCTTCCTTTATGCACATTCTCTATTCCCAGGAACTTACAAATTTTCTAGTTTCTCGTTCATATACAACCAACTCATATTCATGAGGACATATTATATTGATTTCATTTGTCAGTGCACCGAGATATCCTTCTTCATAGATCATACTTCTAAATATGGAAGTCTCTTACCTGCAACCATATGACATGACTTCACAACACCCAGTGTCAGCATATAAATATATACATACCTCATACCTTTTTCCTTTGAGTCATCCTGTAGCAATTTCTCTAGAATGAAGAGCTTCATTCCTTTGGCCTGCTCCATCAATATGTCATCACATCCCAAAATTTTGTCTCCATGATGACCCTTGATCATGACTGCTTTACTTTAGTAATGTTATCAGAGAGGTTTTTCCAGAAGTTGTTTCATTGAGAGCTCCTTACATGCTTCTATCGTGATGCTTATTAATGTACATTGCTTCCTATCATACTATTTTGTAGCCAATCATAAATCACTTAAAGAGAAAGATTATCTCAATCATAATAGAGATCTCTCGCTTCCTCTTTCTCAGATTTCTTAGCACCAGGTTCTTCCTTTTCATTAGTGACATGGGCTTCTTCCTTTTTCCTCTTGTCCTTTCCAGATTTAGGACAATATATTTTATGATTCCCAAGTTCATTACATCCAAAGCATCATACGTTATCCATATTCCTTCTTTTATTCTGATGGCAAAATTTTCCAAATCTTCATTTCTTCTTGTATGAGGCTGCAAAATCATGATTATCTTCACTTGGTCTTGTATTAGCTTTGGCCTTTAGTCTTGTTTCCTCTATAGATACCATAAATCATGGAATGGGGTTTCTTCTTTCTTCCCATACAAACTACAAGTGAAGTTTTCCCATTCCTCTGGTAGAGCATTCAGCACCACTGTAGTCATCTTAGTGTCAGACATTACTTCTCCCAGTTCCTGCAGTTGATCTCTTATTTCAGAAATCCTCATAAAGGATGGAGTGATTCCTTCTTTCCTTGATAATTTAATTTTGTAGATTTTTTGACTCAGAGAGATTGCTTCTCCTGCAGTACTCACATAGAATAGCTCCATCAGTTTCTCATATATTGTTTTGCAGTCTTTACTTTTGATACATAGGGAATGAGAGAGTCCTTGATGGATTCTATGAGAATCCTCTGGGCTCTAATTTCTCCCTTCATGTACTTGGCATGGGCCGGATCATCTTCTTTTGGTGGTTGAATTTTCGACCCATCGATCTAGTCCATAACTTGGTCTTCAATTAAATTAAAATATGTCCTTTTTTTCCATGCGCTGAAGTTCGATGACCCAACTAGCTTATTTCTCTCTTTACAAAAAGTCATTTTGACAGATTTAAGTAGGGTCATATATACTTACATGAGTAGAGCAGCTTGTAGCTTCCTTGATGATGACGAAGGAGTTAAGATCTTCTTCTAAGATAGAAATCTTCAATCTAGGTGTTCATGAATCCTTGATGGCAAAGGATATATTCAAAAGATGATGACCTCTTCGATTAATGTCTTGAATGAAAATATTTGATGGAAAAGATTATTATCTTGAAATGTTGATCCTTTGAATGAGATGAAGATATTTCTTAAAAATAGCTTGGGAGTCTTCCTTGCAAACAAATTTGACTTTTCACCCAAACTTTGATTTTTGCTTCCTGGAGCGTCTCTTTGTCAAGAAGCCCTTGATTTCAACACCTTAGCTCTAATAACCATGTTGAGAATTTGAAGGGCTAGTGATTAATACAAATTCTCTTCTTGATAATGACTTGTTAGCTTTCTTTAGTTACTTATGTCTTTCTCTCTTTAGCTTAGTTAGTCTTTCATCAAGTTAATTATCAAAATGCACAAGACACAAAATTAGGCTCCTAGAGCTAGGGAAAAACCTCTCCCTATTGGAGAGGAAAACCCGCAAAGAATTCTCCTTATATATCTTCAAATGAAAAGTACCATGACCCAGACTTAGACCCTCGACTTAGAAATGTCTTCAAGATCTTGTCACTGCCTTTTCAAACTTGATTCTTCTCTTCTTCAACGATCTGCACTGTTCTGCACTTCCTTACTCTTATTCTTCTTTAAGGATGCTTTCTACTTATAGTCACCTTCTTCACTGTATTGAATTGTTGCCTTCAATCAATCTCTTACACTAGTATTCAAAATGTAGGCTGTGACACATCTGCAAAAGACACCCTGTATTCAAAATGTATGCTTCATCCTAGGTATGATTCCCTTCTTCATTAGGAATCCATAAATATATATTACAAGTATGATTTAGATCTCCATAAATGTACTTCAGGTATCCACAAATATATATTACAGTTATGCTTCAGAGCTCCGCAAATGTACTTAAGGTATCCGCAAATATATATTTCAGGCTTAGTTAGCATATATGTCAAGTGAGTTGCACTGAAGTTCTTTAACTCTTTGACCGAAAATCTTTTCCAGAAAAACCGCACTGAAATACCCTTTTCTTAATCCACAAAACTATGATCTCTTTGTTGTCCGAAAAACTATCTTCAAATGAGCCGCAGAAACATGTATTTATATTGGTGAAAGCCCAGGTTTTAGGCCAACTTGTCATTAGGCTTGTAGGCTGAATTCTCATCTGAATGTTGTCCAAATTTAACACATTATAATAGCTTCCTTTTCCAGCGATTGAGAGAGGTCTGTTTGTAGGCATTTCTTCCATATATTCTTGGATGTGAGACAAGGCTCTTGACAAGGTCTGGAGCATATACTGATGACAGGTTCCTTCATATATATACATTACACTTTATTGTATTTTGTGCCTAGAAGACTCAAACCTAATATACATCAAGAAGAAGTCTATCTACTTAATAAAACTTGCTCAACAAAAATACATTTTACTATTTTGACTTCTTCTTTTCGTAAGTACATAATTACATAGTCAACATGAAGACCGACCTAGTTATACTTTTCAACAAGAAGGAAATTATTTTGTTACCATTATGAGACTTTCACCGATGTAGTAAGAAATTATCCTAATTATGACAAAGAATTGTATGTTTTGGTTAAGAGTGTGAAGAAGTGGAAACACTATTTGACAAGCAAAGAGATAATCATCCATATAGGTCATCAAACTTTGGAGTATCTTCAATCATTTTCCAAGCTACAACAATCATGACATTTATTATAGATGGTACTCTTGCAACAATTCCCTTTGGTCATCCGGTATAAGAAATGTTTACAAAATTAGGTTATTGATATGTTTTCAATGTTGAAAGATGTAACTAGTTTCGGCCTTCATAATTGTACCATTATGTATTTTATGTAAAAAAACAAAAGAAGAAAAAAAATTCAAAGCATGGGTTTTGTTGTTCCTTGAGAAACAATTCCTTGTTGTGTAAAGGAATCCGTGCTCAAGACATTAAAGATTATGTCACAAACAAGTGTATATATGTCTCTGTTTATTAAACCTTCAAACATTAATAATATAATCTCCAAATATCAAACCCCTGCAAGTTCTGCAATGCCATGTTCTCTTTATGCTGAAGTGAATGAATGGAAGAAAAAGAAAGAAAAGGATTTCAATTTGATATGCTGCTTAAAACAGAATCTATCACTATAAAACCCTGAAGAAGTGAGCAACAATAAAGTTAAAATAGAGGAGCGCCCATTAAGGATGTTTAACTCTTAGATACATAGATATCCAGAGACCTGCAGCTCAAATCACTCTATTTTATTCATAGATATGGAAACGAAATGAAAACTGGAAAACTATTCAACATAGATAGAATGAAGGAAACTTGCAAAACTTTTCATTGATTCAATATTTTTCAGTACAAAATTAGGCTTCAAGGTCCAAAACTCGGAACCTTTCTATTTCTTCAAATTGTCTTTAAATACATTATGACAAAACAGTTTCCAGTAATGAAACTGATCCTAACTACTCTAACAAACTTTAACAGCCTAAACTGTTAACTGTCATGGAGGTACATGCCTCGAAAAAGTCTTATTACATTTACATAATCCTGAGAAATGACATAATGAGGATTTTTAAAACTTCTAATCTAAAGGAACAACTGGTCCTGAAGCTATTGCTGAATCATCAGCTGCTTTTGATTTAGCCATTGGGATCTCTTTTGCTGTATCCACGAAAAAAGTTTTGCACTTTTTCCAAAGTTCACCTTGAGTTGTAGAAGCATTCTTGTAACTAAGATATTCCAATCTAAATGCAACAGCCTCACTGTGAGTAAGTCTTTCTGTGAAGAGTGTTTTAACCATCCATAGCAAGTTGAAATGCCTCTGCAAAAAGTTAAACACTGTTTCTCCCCTTAAAACTTGAGTTTTTTCGTGCCTGCTATCTGCCCTGCTTTTTGCCAGTGTTAGTGCATCTTCATAAAACTTGCAGGTCAAAATATTTCCCTTTTCTGTCCAGCATGATGGTAAACCTGTCCTGTTCAATTTATCAAATGTTATGTCAAACTTCTTTACCACCTCCTTTATTCCCAGTAACCTTTTCTCTGCTACTTGTCGAAGGTTATTCTTAATTATCATCTTATTGACTTCTTCAGCGTAAAAATATTTGTCTTGTATTTCCATATCTTCTAACTCCTCATCTGATTTGGAATTGATAAAATCTATAAAATTTTTAGCCCAATTTTCTCTTTTCATGACCGTTTGCTTTTCAGACAATATCTCTTCTTCATGCTCTGAAATGAGGCGTTTTTCCTTAGCAATTATATTTAAGGAATCCCAATTGGATTTCATTTCAGAAATTATTTCGCCCCAGATGATATCTTTAGCTCTTAAAAGTAAGATATTACCTTTCAACTTTTCTTTAAGATCTTTAATTTCATCCTCAGCCTTTTGTAACTTCTGCTTGTTCTCATTCGCTTTATCCTCCCATGCTCGCATGATCTTGGTAGCTATTTCCAACTCTGATTGAACCTGCTTACGATCTCGTTCTGCTAACTTTAATTCGGTGTTGAGCTGAACAACCTGTGCTTGAGGATCAAAATCGGCATCACCTGTAGGGGAAATAAAAGTGCAAGTGTGGTTTTCAATATGATTCTGCAGAGATATAGCAGTCTGCTTCACTTTGGACAACTCTTCATCTTTTTGTAACAGTTGCAGACGTAAATTTTCCTTTTCTTTTTCCACCTCAGCTACTTCTGCGGCCATTGAGTGCTCTGTAGCTGGTAATTTTAGCTTTTTCCTTAATGAAGATATCTCCATTTCTGCACTTTTCATGAGTTTTTGAATTGCAGCTTTATCATTTGGATCCACACCAATTTTCATAATGATCTTCTTCAACTCTTCATTTTGATTTGTTAATGCCCTTGAATTAGCTTTCTCCATTTTGCATTGTCTGATGACCTTTGCAAGCATGTTTTCAGTCTTGACTGCTGTGGCATTAGTCTTGCTCAAATCATTTACAATCAACTGCCCGATTTGCATATGAAGATTCATTTTGTCCCACAATGGGATCTTTTTAACATCCATGATTATGTTTACCTCATTAAAGTTGCTCGAAGACCCAAGGGACATTCCCTTTGGATGTGACAGAGCCATTCTAAATTGATCTTTTTCAATATCCATCACGGTCAATAATCTGGTCTGATCAGCAGTTGTGTGATGTTTTGCTTGCACTTCTACATTGGCTTTTATTCTTTAATTTCTCTCTTCAATTTGCGTGAACACTTGCTTGATTGCTGACATCCTTTCTAAGTAAAGTTCATGTCTTCTAGGAGAAGAGGGAACACTTGATTCTTCATTGATATGAAGAGTAAAACCAGGCGAATTGGGAGAATGATCTTCTGCTAGTTTGGTTCTCTTTTCTTCTCTGTGTTCCTCATTATCTATTTCAATAACATCTTCTCTACTTATTTTGCTTGCCCTTTCCATAATGGCAGGTGTTTGAATGTTGGTTTTTGAGGCACTTGTTTCACCTGGATTTGCCAGCTTCTCTATATCAGGCTTGCTTACATGGGAGAATGCAGCATACCCGTTCTCAACCCTTTTCTGAGAAATTATTCCATGCGGATCATAAGGCCATTTTTCTCCCAACAACAACTGTGTCCCTTCCAACATTTTTTAGACTTCATCAAAAGCTTGTCTCGTGTTGACCACAAAAGGTCCCACACTCATAGGCAATTTGTACATCAAACCTTTCTTCATGGGAAGAAAGTGGACTTGGTCTACATTAAGACTTTGCCTTATGAATTCCAGGGCGAAAAGTCGCATGGGTACAAAAGTTGGGAGCCTATAGGGCTCAATGCTAACTCCATACAACCTTATCTCTGAGTATTCTTCGAATACAAACCAATCTCCAACTCTGTAATTGGGTCCTATCTGTAGGAACTCCCGGGCTTTTGGTAGAAAGCATGGAGGAAGAGTTCCATTCAAAATTTTATAAGCAATAGACATGAAATGATTAGCAAATTGAAACAACCCTGCTTCATTCTCTTCTTTTCTAATCATGTCGGTCCAGAATAAAACTGATTGCTTATTTTTATTACTATCAACTATATTTAAACCCAAAATCATGAACTCTTCAACATTTTGATACAAAAATAAGTAAACAACCAATGATGTAAATCTGAAGAAACCTGTTAGAGGAAAAGCTATCAATTGGGAATTTACTATTTCCTGCCAAAAAGATGGAATTTCAAGGACCACCCCTGGTTTCATCATCAGTGCAAACATCCCCAAGACTGATTTATCAATTTTGTGGTCATCGTCTTTCCCCAAAATCTCCATGATGTAGCTAAGAACTGGCCTATACTGAACATTGAACGCCTCCAAACTGAACTATTTTTCTTCAAATTGAGTTTTTTTCTGGATTTGATTTCAAAAATGACATACAACGACTGAAATCTTCGTTTGAAAGGTCTTCAAAATACTGAACCAATGAATCTTCGGAGAATTGTAACGGAGAGTTGTCTTCTGGAAAGCACAATGCTTGGCGAATTAATTGTGTTGATACCTGCAGGACATTTTCTCCCTGAGAATTCATGACGAAACATTTACCAGGGTACATTGATGAGACTAACCATGAGAAGAATTCAGGGAAGAAGTGAGTTTTCGGAACACAGGCGGACAACACACCAGAAATTTTCATAGCAGATAATACAGGGGATTTATCAGTGTTTAGGGTTACTTGGTAACGCAATAAGGGATGGTTGACGGACGACGCGGTATCCTGGACGTCCTTTTCACTATCCAGGAGGGGACTGAGGTTTGATGAACCAGATAAGGATATTCGTTTTTCCATGACTAACAGGAACTGAAAACAATTCGCGGGGTAACGGAAAATGCAAGGGTGGCAAGAACACGGTTCAAAAGGGGAAAAACAGTCACGCATGGAAAAAACTGGACTAAAGAACTCTTTAATAAGCTACGGGAATCCGTAATAAATGCCGACATGATGTGGACAAACCGTTGAGAGCGGATGACAGCTGTTAACCACTTCGCCTGATAACGTCACTGCGGGGGGTCCTGGAGTACGGCAGAAAACTTCAACCTATACCCCCGGCAATGAATCCAAGCTGTTGATCACGACTGATCCAAGATTTGACTGGTCAATTACGGGGGGTCAGGATTTGATAAACAACGAGCTAATTCTCCCCCTGCAATAACTTATCCGAAAGCACTTTTCTGTGATCACCGCTTCCGCTCGGGAAGTTGCTCGAGGCTTAAGCTTGGAATTATACATATCGAAATAAAGTTTTATGACTATTTTATGTACATCAATCTTTGTAAAAACATTGCATTTGTTTTTTTTTATGCTAAAGTATAAAAATTTCATACTATAGCAAATTTTTCGAATTTCCAGATTTTTTTATTTTCGAAATAAAATATAAAAAGGATATGCAAATAATGATCCACAACAGGTTTCATGCTCAAAATGATTTTTTACTTTTATAATTTGATTAGATAAACATGTTCTTCATGCTTCTAGGTTTAATTGAATCAGAGAGTCAAAGTCCTATTTGGACCTCTTGAAAAGAAAAAGGAAAAGAGTTTTATTATGTAATTTTGGGTCAAAAACCCCTCTATATGCCAAGTCAGCCTACATGACAAGTTGGCCCTGCCCCAGTGGACATGTTTGTTTGCACCCCTCTGGAAAGTATAAATAGAAGATGATATGAACTCATTTGGACACACACTTGGAGGCATTTTTTGGTCTAAAATTTTCGCAAAATAAGAGAGAGAAAGTGAAGGGCCGAAGTATGAGATGGAAGAAGAATTTCCTCTTATGGAATGTGTGGAAGTTATGCCTTGATACTTCTCTTTTTGTTGATATATTGATGATAATTTTGTTGAACATAATGGAAGAATGGAAGGTTATACTTGGCATTTAGAGGTGGAAGCTTTTGTTTGTAGTCATGGATCTTGGATATCTCACTTTGATTAGATTATTAAAGAAGATGATTTTGGGTTTTCCCCTGGGAGAGGGGTTTGGCCTTGGCTGAGAGCCTATATCTTGTGTCCACTATTTTTCTGTGATCTTCATAATGTTTGGTTGTGGCGATTGTTTGATAATGGAACGTAACTAATAGTGATAAAATGAGTAAATACAATCACAATAAATTATCAAAAGATAGATAAATCTAATTAATTACAGCCTCACGATTTCTCAACATGATATAAAAGCCAAGTTTAAAATAAGGAGGCTTGAAGATCACTGCATTAGCTCTTGGAAGGTAGACAAATTTTGAAGGATGAAGGTCAAGCATTTAACTATGTGACCCTCGTTGCACAATGAAAGAAATCTATATTGAGACGCTATCTACAATGGACATGGTGAGATTTAGTCTTTGTAGTAGTACGCATGGAACTATTCTCTATGTCTTGGCACTATGACAATACATAGGCTTGCATAGTATAACCCTCGCATGACAAAAGGTGTCCTCCCAACTAGCTCGCATTACAATATAAGTGGCTCGCTTGTCCGTTGACACTTGCACTCTTCGTGAAAAAAAATCATGTAATTGTGGGCATGCTCTACAATGGTATATTAATTTTCGTCACAAATACTCAACATCAAGAATCACATCCTTGTGGTTAATGGTCTTCCCCTGTATAAGATAAGACTAGCTTAAATTACAATAAGACATCACATCTATATTCCTATGGGCTCGCGATGTGGTATAGTAACATTTTGTTAATACATATTTGTTTAATAGTTCCGACAGAGTATATAATAACAAAGTGTTCTTTGTGGATCATAAATAGTTAAGGCTCACATGACATGGATTATCTATTATGGGCTCTCGTAATTTATTAAATAAATTCGCTCCCTATTGTCTTTTTTTTTGCTCTGGCATCGAAATATTTGTTCACATTGACATCTATTATGGCACATTGAAAAATACTTTGACTTGAATCAATTACTCAAATTGAATTGAATATGGCTCGAAATACTTGACAGTTCATGGAAAGAAGATTGTAATAACTCACATCAAATTACAGTCAAAATAGCATGAATGAAATGGCTTGTTATTTTGGAACACATAATTGTACTAAGGAGATCGCTCAATATTAGTGGCTCATATTGCATTACGTAATTCACAAAATATTTGAGAATTGCATCATAATCTTGTGGGTTGCTATTATGACATGATTCAATACTTGTTATTCACATTGCACACACAACGAAACAATTTTATTACATTACCATAATTCACACGAATACATTACAATATTTATGGTGTTGGTGAGATACAACTAACTCTAAATATAAATAGGGAGGTTGAGACATTCTCTCAACATCCTCTTACAAATCTGCAACTAATTATAATATGAGTATGGAGGAATTATCTTCCAACACCCCCCCTTAATTCTTACATGCAAATTATAACACATATTATATATAAAAAAATGATCTTGGTCTCACTAGTCTTCATCAGCAACTCTACCCACTTTGCAGTTGTCTGGACTCCTCTCTTTCTCTCACCACATCTTCGAGCTTATGTTGCAACTCATTTAAAGTAAACCTGCTTCTGACCATCAATGATGAAATTTCCAAGATCAATAGTATTGAAAACTTAGCTCACTGAGGCTTCCGCGATAAGAGTTGACAAGTGATGAACCATCCCATGGACCAATCACCATATGTCTGATATTTTTCTTTCGTCTATCCATCAATGGCTAGGAAAATGGTCTGAATATTGAATGTGTTCAAGAGCTTATCTAACTACTTGATCTGCTTCACACAAATGGATCTCATACTGTAACCTGTAGTTGACGCTCTTGAAGCCTGAAGCACAACAAGACCCATCAACATATAACAGATTCAAAAAATCAAATTAGCCATTCGTTCTCTCGGCACCGAAGAACGTGGAGAACGACTAATGTAATTATATTTCCTTTTTCAATAATTGGTTCTGCACCAAATACAACATACATCACTGATAGCTTTAAAAAAGTGTGAGAGGTTCTGCATTGAACTCATATTCACTACCATAATCTGAGAAGTCCTCAATGTTTTCTTCTGGAAAGTCTTCAATAGTAGTTAAGTTTGTAGATTCTTTTAATTCCCCATTTAAGAGATGCTTGGCACGAGTCTTACAATGCAATGTTGTGTGACCAAGTTTTTGGCAATAAAAGCATTTGACTGAGTTCTTATTTTTATGGAACTTGCCCTTGGAAAATAGTGCTATATCAGGTTGTAAGTTATCCTCTGCGTCAACTATTTTTATTCTCTTTACTTTTGCTAAAAGAGCTACTACCATTTCATCTATTGATTTGGAAGAAAATTGACTCAGGGTAAAAATAACATTATCATAATTGGAAGGTAAACTATTTAACAAAATAGCTTCAGCATCTTCATCTTGTATTTTCGTTCTAGTTTCCCCCAACTATCTTATGAGTGATTTTAAATCATTTATATGTGTATCCAATGATACTCCCGCATGCATCTTAAATTTAAATAACTATAATTTCAAAGCGAATTTTGCATTCACACACTTTTCCCCAAATATTTGACTTAACTTTTCCCATATTTGCGCAAAATGTTTTTCTAGGTCTATAAGATGAAGTTGCTAGTCTGACAAAGAGAGAACTATAATATATTTAGCTCTCTCTTCCCTTTTCAGCCAATCAACTAATAGTTTTGGATCTTGAGGTGCTGGTTCTTATCCTTTTACTAAGGCCCACAAATTTGCATGCATTAAATCCATTTGAACTTTGACCTTCCATATATAAAAATTTGACCCATTGAATTTCTCAACCACTATTTGATACATTTAAAAAAAGAGAGTAAACAATTACACGCTAGTGATAGGCCACACACAACACGCTGGCCCACAATATTATGTTCTTCTATTTCCTTCTCCAACGAACAATAATACTTCCTGCGGGATATCGCTTATGCTCGCCAAAACCAACCAAGTTCAACCAAAGGATAAAAGACACAACTTATTATAACAATAGATAAGTCATATATTTTTCAGTTTGGCTTCACGTGTAGTTGAATAAGAATATGTTTTCTCTAATGAAATATTGTTTCTACTTCATTGTGTGTATCAGAGACACCATTGTTACTTCATGACTAATTCATTATTTAATAAGATCTAATGAATTAATAAGCTTCGTGGGAAAGTTAATAGTGACATATAGATAACAAATAGTTGGAGATTTCTCTTGCTCCGGTGAAGGCTTCGATGCCGCTCAATTATGATAGTGAGTCTGCCATTCTTGTTTATGCAAGATGACTTTGTAAGCCACAAAATTGGTAATTAGAATGCCACAATTCCACTGCACCTTGGGAGAAGAGGAAACCAACTTAAATGTGTTTTGGATATGACTCTCACAACAGATCACGTAGTGCTACAGCAGATGATCTTCTCACACAAATCCAGCCCATTCAAACTTTAGTGGGAGATCAAACTCAAATCTAATCCTCTCATTCTCCTGGGTTCTCTTGAAAGGAGTAAACCTAGAGCTACCAACTCTGGTACCAAGTTAAAAAACAGAGATGCACACACAAATAAACAATTTTATTACATTACCACGAATCACACGAATACATTACAATATTTACGGTGTCGGTGAGATCCAACCAACTCTAAATATAAATAGGGAGGTTGAGATATTCTCTCAACATCCTCCTACAAATCTGCAACTAATTCTAATATAAGTATGGAAGAATTATCTTCCAACTGTTGAAAAAATCACATTCACATTTTGACGGTTCCCATTAGCTCATATTTATGACTTGTATTGATTCGCATGTCTCAAATGAGTACACTCTCCTATATCTTAGATTACTTATTACAGTGGTGCCCTGCATCTAATTATAAATGTGACTCGACTCATAAATTATGGGCTCATTTTATATACAATAAGATTTTAGTCACTCGCATATTCGACTCTTAGTGTTCACACATAATCACGTTACATGTATGGGTTCACTCTCTGAGATCGAAATTTTTTATGTGTCTTGACAGAAAATCTCGAAGACCCATAATAAAATCTCAAAAAAGCGCATTGTTTTCTGAAGACTTATGTTTCGATGTATTGTCGCGCTTCACGTGGATTGACATGTATAATTAAACAAAAGCTCACATATCTACCCTCATGGCTCGTTACTTCTTCATATTTTAAAATGACTCATACTCTCACTTCAACATGTGATCGCATACCAACAACAAAGGCTTCGTGGTTCACATTACTCTAGCTAGCAATAACTTATTCATAATGACTCACATCTGTGACTGTATAATTCAACATATTGCCACACTATTATTTATGGATTCACATGGCTCTTGCTTTTGAATGTCAATACGACACATCTATGGCATCTCTTGAAATCCTAAAGCTCTATATCATTCTTATGATTGGCCTGGCTCTGCGTAAAATACAAATTTGGCAATTCAAGTTGAGGCATCTATTGAAAATGTTTGCACATAAAGAACCAAATATTTGAAGGTATGGCTATATTGTTGAGGTATGTACAATTTGTTTCATGTACATTATATATTGTGAGTCAAGATCATGATAATAATTAGGGTTAAGCATCATATTGTGCATAACAATAATATAGGGTTATGTGCAATTGGGAAGGGTTTGTAGGGTTTTGTAGTAAATCAATTGATATTGAATATTTAAAGTTCGTGTAGTTTGCAAAATCTAAGGAGTATTGAAGGTTCTTGATATTTAGGGTTTCTAAACCCCATAATGAATCAACCCTATCTATTTATTCTTTCTCATGAAGCCGTAACTATTGATTTTTAGGCTTTTTCTATAACCTGTGATAACCTCATCCAAGGTTCTGGTATGAGCCACATTGTAAAAAGGATGTAAATATTTTGTAACATTTGAAATAACAGAAAATAAAGGGGACTAAGTCATGAGACACAAATTCCAGAGCTCGGGATGGAGAATTGTTTCTAGGGATGTTATGGTTTCTTGTGCAATGAATAAACCTGAACTTCAGGACAACCATTAAAGGTTGGCATGTACATGAAGTAAAGGGACTCGACTCCGACTCACTCCTAGATTAAATGGGTTGAGGAAAGTACTCAGGCCCATGCTTGCTTGAGAAAATACATAAATCAAAAGATGATATAATTTATGCAGGGTTGCAACAACAAGGGCACAACAGTAATGGAGGGGCATGAAGGTTGATGCAAAATAAAAGGAAAGGCATTTCGAAAACGAGGACGCAGACAGAGAGATGGAGCACATTCGTAGGGAGAAGAGGGAGAGCACTCACAACAAGGAAGAGTATTACAAAGTGGGAAAATCAAACGTTGTTCTGGATTTAGAAATCAGACAGAGGGAGGACGAGCAACGAACCAATGATAGCAACCTGCAACAAACAATGAGGAAGAGAAGATAAGATATGGGGATCATTTATCTCTCCTTGAAGGATGTGGGTTGAGTGCTAGTATTTTGAGCCTTGTAACAACTTGGGTTCCCTAGAGGCTGTGGGTTGAGATAGGATTCCTCTATAACAGCTTGGGTCCATGGAGGCTGTGGATTGAGACAAGAGGTATCTAAAGCCCTGTAACAACTTGGGTCCCTAAAGGCTTTAGGTGGAATGAAATATCTAGAGCCCCATAACAGCTTGAGATTACTTGGAGTCTATGGGTTGAGCTAGCTACTTTAGAGCCCTGTAAAATCTTGGGAGGAGACCATATTGAAGTTGAGACAAAGACAAATTCGATCACATTTCATAGTTACTACCCTGACTGGTACAGTGGTTTCTGGATTCCCCGGGAGGGGGTGAAACCATGTATGTGCACAAGGGGGTGAGATTGGGCACCCATGGACTCCCCATGCAATTAAGAAAGAGATTAACAACTATGGGAATTGAGGTAGGAGGTCCTCTGGAGTCCCTGGCAGAATTGGCAGCTTGAGTGCGGTCCCAACAACAAAAATCCCCCAAGACTCTGGAATCTAGCTCGGGGGTGACAGTTGCAAGTAAGAGTGGCTGCAATAGTCTGTGGTTGGGTGGAGAGTCGTAATCCCATACTCAGTTTCCCTGCAGACGAAAATATAAGTATTGTATGATTACTATTTGAAATTAATGGGTTATGTTGCATTGACATTTGTAGTAGGCATGGATAAACATGGACTACGATATGTGTTGTCGTTTATATACTTGTGATGCGAATGTGAAGGGATATTTCCTTGATTTGTATCTTGATTATGACTATGAATATGCATGGGTACATGTGTGTTGTGATTACATGTAAAAGTAAATAAGTTAACATCCTAAACAATGGTAATCACATAATGTTTGAAGTTAAGAGTGGAGAAGAGTCCCATAACAATGTTGCCTAAGCTATAGAGTATAGGCAGGCCCTCACCTTGAATGAATTGCTTAACTGTGTCATAAAAATTTCAATAACGCAATTTAATGAGTTTAATGATTTATTTTAGGTGAAAACAATGAACAATTAAAAGAAGTGGGTTTTGAGACCCTTTTGTATTAATGTACATTTTATAGGAAAGACCCTCTGTTGACCAGAGTCGGTCAATGTATATATCGGGGTATATGTTTACAAACTATTGATATGATAGGCTTGAAATATGTGAAAGATTGAGTGACCTAGGGCTAGTCATGCCATGTTGTCATACTTCCAGAGGCATTAGCCTTTCTTGTGCAAAATCCTCCATTCCCACCACAGGTATTTTGGTGATGAGGACCATGGGTCCCTTCCAATATCCAAATTCTCTGGCTACCCATGAGCAGTCTTGAGGAGCTGCTGAGAGAGTTCGCGAGGATTCTAGAACAATTAGCATGTAGTTGTAGAGGTGGAAGCTTCTCGGAAGCGTGTGCCAGGCTTCTGATAGATAACATGTGTAAGAGTGCTTACGTTTCCATGCAAGGAATTCCCTACCCGAAGGTAGGGAATTTTCATGGGGTATGAATCCCTCAATGTAGCTATCACCCAAGCTCATAAGGGGTAATGTCGTGGAGCGTCATAGTATGAATTTGACAGAGTGGTGAGGTCTTGATGTAGATCTAGAGGCCAAATCGACCTTTGAGACCAAGCCACAATCGAGAGTGCTAGCTCTAGTAAATTCACACTTTAGTAGATCTGGTCTCTATGGAGAGCATAAAGATCTACACTGACAACCTTGCATGGTGAAAAGCTTAAGACCCTTTACTGATGCATCATCAAATGAAAAGGAAAGGGCATTCATTGTGGCACAAAGGGACGAAACCTAGAACTTAAGTAAATAATAAGATAAGTCTTATCCTCTTGTAGTTTGGAATTCACAGGTGGGAAATATCCCTATTGGAGTGGCCAGATTCTCCTCTTGCGTGATTGTTCATCTAACATGGATTATCCACGAGGCCCATACATATAGGCAGATAACCCAGGGGTCAAAGGTCAGAACCAATGTTTTGTTGATAACATAAGTAAAGTGGTGTTGACCCCGACTTAGTCAGAGGTCGTGCCATGTTCTGATGGAAGGATGTGTGAGTTATATGCTGAACAGATTGGGTTGAAAGTCGAGGGTCGAAGGGAGGCCAATTTACGAGCTCTAGGATGATCTGACCTCTGTTAGGTCGAAGGTCGGGTTGTATGATGGTGGACGAGTGCACAGTCGTCATGCTTACCCGACCATGTTGGAAGTCGGGAATCCTGGAGTCGGGATGTAAGTTGGCGCTGCAAAATAGGACGATGCTTCAACGCGACTATCCACTCACCAATTATCTGTACGAGACCGTGGTGAACCACCACGTGGCATCTTAAGGTTGGTGATTGACATGCCCTATGGGAGGAAATATATAAACGTGAATGAAACAAAGAGAGAAAAAAATAACTGAGGGTGTGACCCCCCTAATCTTGTCTCCATGACCAGATAATGGGTATCAGATTCGCCAGTAACATTTCTCCTTCCTGGGTAAGGTAAGGGGGTGTTAGGTCCATATATTACTAGTGTAGTCCCTTATTGTTGTTAGTGTAACCCCCTTATTGTTATTTTTATACCCCTGTAGTCCCCATATTGTTATTATTGTGCCCCATAAAACCCCACTATTGTTATTTTTGTGCCCTTAACATTATTATTGTTAGGTCGACTAGGGTTATATTGTGACCCCATGGACTCCCATATATAGAAAGGAGGTTTTTTCATTTGAATTATCCAAGAATTTTTCAGTTATGTAATGTAAAAAAGGTTTCCCCCTCGAAGTGGTTGATTTATAAGGCATTGATCTCTATTTTCTTCTATTTTTGGAGTTGGTTTCATAACATTTGGTATTAGAGCTTTGGATTCTAGGATTTCGCTACCTCTTTGAGATCCTAGCATTTTTTCTATAGCTTTGTTTCTACGAAGGTTCAGAATCTAAAGAAAATCCCATTTGAGAAGAGAGCCTAAGGAAATTCGTGTAAAAATTTCAGATCTTTGTTCGCAATATGTTCGGAGATATGATCTGTGGAAGTTAGGGTTTTTGCAGGCTCCCAAATTTCATCTCAAAGAGGTGACCTTGGGAAAATCGTCATAACTTTCTCTCTGAGCATCAGATTGAAATTCTGTAAGAAGTGGCTGAAATTACACGGACTGTAGTTTCTTGTGTATCAATTTCAGAGCCGAAGGAAGAAACAGTGACACATGGCACGATGTACAAGTGCGCTCTACTGAACCAGTCCATAATTAGGTCATTGTGAGAGTTTGGGAATAAATTTGTCTTGAAGAATCCAAATAAGGTGAGACATGTGGCATTGGAAAGAATATTTAGAGGGCTACTAAAGGACTGAAGATAAAATCTCGGGGATCCGAAATTACAGAGATACATCAGTTTAAATATCAAGGTCCTCAAAAGTAAGAAAAATGTGTGTATTTGTTTTCAAATTGCATAAGTCTTGTTTGAAAAATCTGTTTGAAGTGATTCCAAGGGAATATTGAAGCATAGATATTAGTATTGAGCTATTTAATGCCTCCAAAAATAATTTGACACCCATTAGGCCCTCAAAAATCTCTACTATGATGCATGAAGAGGAATAATTGCAGTATGATATATCAAAATTACAGTACCAAGTGCAACAAATTTCAATCTTACAAAGAGCAATCAAAGATGACATAGATGGTTTAAAAGAAAAAAATTAAGGCTAAGTTGGAAGGTTTTAAGGATAAAATGAAAGCTAATGTGGATGATAAAGTAGTGGAATATCACATCGAGTATCAACAACAAGTTCTCCAACTCTCAAAGGATAACCTAGCTTTGGTGTAGAATCAAATGAAATAACAGGATGATCAACGTCACAATGAAAGAAGTTCTGAAGCAGTCATAGAAACAATAACTCGACGACTACAAAATCGATCAATTTCAGCGTCTCTCAGCAAGTGGAAGAACTTACCCATTGAAGATTCCACACGGGAGGATGCGAATTTTATACAGAAGCATCAAGAAATAATCAAGCATTGAGGACAACACTTGTTTGAAGGAGAGAGGCATGTTAGGTCCCTATATTACTAGTGTAGTCCCTTATTGTTGTTAATGTAGCCCCCTTATTGTTATTTTTACCCCTGTCGTCACCATATTGTTATTATTGTGCCCCATAAAACCCCACAATTGTTATTGTTGTGCCCTTACATTATTATTGACTAGGATTATATTGTGACCCCATGAACTCCTGCATATAGAAAGGAGGTTTTTTCATTTGAATCATCCAAGAATTGTTCATTTATGTAACGTAAAGGAGGTTTCCCCCTCAAAGTGGCTTATTTATAAGGCGTTGATCTCTCTTTTATTCTATTTTTGGAGATGGTTTCGTAACAAGGGGTATGTTACAGAGTGGTATCAGAGCTATCCAAGTTTAAAGTTGGACTGGATGGGCTTTGTCGCATGTGAGTAATAACCAAAAAAAAGAAGAGAAAAGAAAATTCTTAACTAAGTAGCTGTCTAATTTTTAAACTTAAATAAACATATTGATCCTTGTTTTGTGAGTAATTTGGCATTAACGAAAGTTGTCTAAGGATAAGCTTGCATTCATGTTGTTTATTTTGGTGGTCATAGGTCCTAGATATGTTGATTATCATGATGGAATGATTGATGCATATGATTTATATATGTGTTGGCTTGCTAACCTGATTGTTTTGTCGTAGCAAAAGGCTCCATGGTAAAACATGACCCACCCTGAGATTGGATTATCTATTTTGTTTTAATTGTCTAACAATGTGTGTGATTGATAGCACATCATGAGCAACATTACACAAAATAAGTCATGGTGATGAGGACTAGAATGGTTGAATATAGTTTCGATCGATCATAACATGGAAGTGATGGGGTCAAAACTATTGTGGAGGAGCTATTAGCTGGCCAAGGCAGAGGGATTCATTCTGTAGACTGGATGGACACGTTAAGCATCCTAATGGATGAGGTGAGAATCTTTAAGGCCAATAATGAGATGTTGGTAAGAGGCCAAGAGAGGCAAGCAAAAAACAATGCAATCATCTTGCAAAGTCTCTCATATTGGCAGAGGTAGTGGAAATCTAAGAGGAGGGTGACTCAAAGAAACAAAGAAAGTCCTCAAGAAGCTGAAGCAAACACCAATGTAACAAACAATGCCACGGCTAGGAAAAAGCACCAGTAAGGAAGTGAAGAAACAGTTCCAAGAGGAGATTGTTTGAGCACTCCAGGAGGAGGGACTGACACACATGTGTAGTACTCTATTAGACCATCTAAAGTGTTTTCCTGAAGGAATCACCATTCTCAACATCACCATCATTCAGTAAGAAATGAGAGGGAAAATGAGCATGTAATTGAAGAGTTTAAGAAAACAAAGCCACCTGCATTTGATGGGAATATGAAGAAGGCAGTGGATGCATAAGCATGGTTACTGGGAATGAAGGAATTTTTCAGAATACATGACTATTATGAGAATATGAAAGCTAAGATTTCCACGTAAAACTTGAAAGGTAAAGATGATATGGTGGGAAGACTCGAAGAATGTTAGAGCATTACTGAGAAGGAGTTGAAATGGGGAGAGTTTGAAAAAATCTCCAGAGAACAATATTGTCGGAGAAGTATTATGATAGCAAAGCAAAGGAGTTTTATTAACTCAAAATGGTTCATTTGACCAGTGACGAGTGTGTTACCAAATTCTTGGAAGTGATGAGGTATGTACCATGTCTCAAGGATGAGAAAGCTAATATTTAGAGGTTTATCAATGGGTTGCTTATGGAATTCAATGATAAAATTGAAATGTTGGAACCTCAAACCCTGAAGGACGATATAAAGAAATTAGGATACTGGCACGAACAAGAAAAAAGTAGACCTAAGATTATGAGCATTTGGAAGGTCAAGAGCAATGCCGAACATAATAAGATTTGGAACAAGAAAAACCCAGATAGGAGGGAAGTAATTCAACCTCCTTGTTTTTTGATATTTTATCAACTTCCTCACTCTGGAAAACTTATATTGCAAACAACATGCATATTTTTTTGCGGATGTGTTTGGCTCGCATAGCAGTGAACAACCTCACTGATATGGGTTTCCTTTTGCCTTGTAATAGCCATTTTTTTCCTTGTTCATCCAATAATTATACTTTCTCATCGAAATCTACCTTGGTCCAGTGTAATTACATCCAATCCATGCCCAATAGTAGCTCATACCCATCCAATCCATAGCGACAGCTGGCATCCTCTTCTTTGACAAATTTGTTCCTCGAAAGCACATTCCTCCCAAGTATAGGTTTTCGGGTAAAATAATCTCAGGTTTGTCCCTTTTCTTTAATGATGGTTTATCAAATAAGGAACTTAATTTTAATAATTATTCTCATTAATTAATTTTTATTTTATATAATAAAAAATAATTAATTTATTAATAATTATTATTAGAAGATACTTATTTGCATCCTAACATTATTAAGTTTACTAGATTAATATTTATTAGATTAAAAGATTAACTAATCAATAAAAATCAATAAACTTTAAATATTAGTTAGTAGAATTAACAATAAAATATATCTAATATATCAAAGATATCTAATTCAAACCAATAATTTTCTAATGTATTAAATAGTTATTTATTTAAAAAAAACAAATAAATATTAATACTCATTAGAAAAACATTAGTTTATTTAAATAATTAAAAATTTGGTTTATAAAATAATATTAATAAGCATGATTTATAAAATTAATTAATATTTTAAAATAAGTAGGTTGATACAAATTCACTTAACTAATTATTTTTTAAATTAAATTAAAATAAAAACTAAATTAATTTATAAAATTATAAAAAAAAAAAAAATTATTAAAAAAAAATTCTTTAAAATGTTAAAATAAAAAACCTTTAAAAAATTATAAATTAAATTAATTTATAGACATTTTTTTGTTTACCAATAAACCATAAACATTATATAAATTAAAAATGATAGGAATTTTCAAAGCTTTGAAAATAATAAACTTATTAATAAACATAAAATTTAATAAGTTTATTATTTATTTATTAATAAAATTAATTATAAATAAAAATCAAGTAATAAATTTATAATTAAAATTAAAATTAAGAGATTATAAAAATAATAAAAACTTCTTTGGTCGGTGCTTGTCTTACCTTTCCTACCTTCTTCACTATTAATGTATTATGACCTTTCTTAAATTTCTTCATTCCATTGTCCTGAAGATGGATCCCCGTTGGGATTCGAAACATTGACAAATGTTTCGTGATACTGTGGATAATCTGGCAAGTTCTTCAGTAAACAATAACCACAGGAACTTGAAAACCAATATGCATATGTTTTTCCAGTGGAGGTTCCTAGATTACCTCCTCATGGGGAGATAGATTTCTCTATCGAACTAGTGTCAGGAGAAACACCAACATCCAAGGCTCCATATACAATGAGCATGCCATAATTGGTTGAGCTCAAATTACAACTGAAGGATATGCTCGAAAATGGTTACATAAGGCCAAGTGTGTCTCCTTGGGGAGCACCAATATTATTTTTAAAGAAGAAAGACGAAACCCTTATATTGTGCATTGATTACAGGTAGCTAAATAAAGCGACCGTTAAGAATAGGTGCCCATTTACAAGGATTGAAGATTTGTTTGACTAGTTAAGAGGAGCAAAAATTTTCTCCAAAATTGACTTAAGGTCAGGATACCATCAAGTGAGAATGAAGGATTAAGAAATCCATAAAACCACCTTTAGAACAAGGTATGGGCACTATGAATTCATAGTGGTACCCTTTGGACTCACTAACGCCCCATACACGTTGCCTAATGAATGAAGTATTGCATCCATATTTCGATAAGTTTGTCATAATGTTTGTTGACGACATTTTTTTCTATTAAAAAACAAAAGAAGAACATGAAAAGCATTTAGTCTTGATATTACAACTGTTGAGAGAACACCAAATTCATGCAAAGCTCACTAAGTGTGACTGCTTCCAACCACATATACACTACCTAGGGCACATTTTCTCTAAGGAAGGCGTATCAATTGATCCAAAAAGGATCAAAGCCATAAGGGAGTGGCCAAATCCAAAGAATGTGGATGAGATTAGATCATTCATGGGATTGGAAGGGATACCACATGATATATATTCAAAATTTCTCCAAAATCGGTTATCCCATTACAAATTTGTAGAATAAAGGGAAAATATTTGAATGGGCGACACAATGTGCGGAAAGCTTCGAGCAATTGAAACAATTTCTCACCAGTGCACTGGTGCTAAGAATCACATATCCGGATAAAGATTTCGTGGTGTGCACAAATGCATGAAAAGAGGGACTCAGTGGAGTTTTAATGCAGGAAGGGCAAGTAGTGTGCTATGAATCCATAAAGTTGAATAAACATGAGGAAAATTATGTAACACATGACTTAGAATTGGCTGCTATAGTGCATGCTTTAAAAATGTGGAGGCACTACCTCCTTGGTAGGAAGTTTACGCTCACGTCATACCGTACTGGACTCAAATATTTGTTTGGGCAACCAAAGTTGAACGTCAGGAAGGCAAGATGGATGACTATGCTCAACGAGTTTGATTTTGAGATTAAACACATAAAAGGAAAATAAAACAAGGTTGTTGATGCCTTGAGCAAGAGAATCCAAGTAAATCACTTGGAAGCGGTAGGTTGGTATGCAACAGATGTGGAATAAATAATAAAAAACATTGGACAAATGGACGAAAAGTACCAAGAACTGAAAGAAAGGTTGCAGCAAGGAGGTGAGGATGGAGGATCTCATCTCACTGAGGATGGCTTAATCAGGTTTAAAGGTAGAATTTATGTGCCTAACAATGATTAAATAAAGAGGCTAATAATGAAGTAATTCCATGTTAATCCTTACTAAGGCCATCCAGGGTATCCAAACACCCTCACAACCATCAAAAGGTAATGGCCAAATATGAATAAAGAAGTGGCAGACTTCGTAGCAAGGTGCATGGAATGCCAACATGTAAAGGTTGAATGTAAACACCCGATAGGATTATTGCAGCCTATCCCTATTCCAAAATGGAAGTGGGAGGTAGTCTCCATGGATTTCATCACAGGATTTCCCAAAACACTTGAGCAAAATGATGAAATCATGGTGGTGGTGAAAAAAATTAGCAAGGTCGCTCATTTTGTGCATTCAAATCCACCAATTCTGCTAGTGATATAGCACAAATATTCATAAATGAGATTGTGAGACTGCATGAAATCCCCAATAATATCGTGTCAGATAGAGATTCTAAGTTTACTTCCAAGTTTTGGAAGGAATTGTTCGCAGGATTGGGAACTAAATTGGCATTTAGTACCACCTTTCATACACAACGGAGAGGATTAATTAGATCTTGGAGGACATGTCAAGGATGTATGTGATGCATCCACCCAAGAAATGGGAAGAATATCTTCCACTTATGGATTTTTCATACAATAATTGACACCATGTGTCGATAATGAGGATTCCCTTTGAGGCATTGTATGGTAGAAAATGTAATACTCCTATTGGTTGTAGTGGCCCAGTTAACATATTGCATGTGGGACCTGATATGCTTAGGGATGTGGAAGAGCAAGTTCAGATCATAAAGCAAAATCTGAAAGTGTCACATGATAGAAAAAAAATGTATCCCGATAAGCATAGGGTGCACAAGGAGTTCCAAGTGGGGGAACATGTCTACCTAATAATTAAACACAAGAAAAGCTCCCTAAAATTGGGGATATGTGCCAAGTTGGCACCATGGTATTGTGGGCCTTTTGAAATTATTGAGAGGGTTGGACTAGTGGCATATAGACAAGCTTTAGCCCCACCAGTTAGTGTTCATGATGTTTTACATGTTTCTTTACTTAAAAGATATGTACAAGATTCTAATCACATGATTGATTGGTTTGTGCTACAGGTGGAACCAGAGGGAGAGTTCCAACCAGAACCAATGTGCATTCTGGATCAGAGGAGTCTCATGCTCTGAAATTGAGTCATAGAGCAATTCAAGGTGCAATGGAAGCACTTTGGGCTAGAGGAGGCCATGCGGGAAATGGTTGATGCCATCAAGGCTAATTATCCTTTCATGTTTAATGATTGAAAATGAGTGTAAATGAACACCGAGGGTGACGTTCCCTCAAGGGGGGTGGGACTGTGACATCCCCACCCAAGTTTATGGTACAAGCCACAATGTAAAAAGGATGTAAATATTTTTTAATATTTGAAATAACAAATAATAAATGGGACTGGGTCATGGGACACATATTACAGAGTTGGGGATGTAGAATTGTTGTTAGTGATGTTATGGTTTCTTGTGCAAAGAATAAACCCGAACTTTAGGACAACCATTAAAGGTTGGTTGGTGCATGAAGTAAAGGGACTGGATTGTGAAATTAAATAAGGTAAGGAAAGTAATTAGGCCCATGCTAGCTTTATAAAATTCATAGGGAGAAGAGGGAGAGCATTCACAATAAGGAAGAGTATTAAATAGTGGGAAAAGCATAGGTATTTCTGGATTCAGAAATCAGATCGATGGAGGACGAGAAGCGAACCAATGACAACAACCTCCAACAAGAAGCAATGAAGAGAAGAGAAGAGAAGGGGATCGATTCTCTCTCCCTCTAGGCTATGGGATGAGTGTCAGTCTTCAGAGTCTTGTAATAACTTAGGTTCCCTGGAGGCTGTGGGTTGAGATAGGATTCCTGGAACCTTATAACAACTTGGGTCCCAGGAGGCTGTGGGTTGAGACGAGAGGTCTCCGGAGCCCTGTAACAACTTGGGTCCCTGGAGGCTGTGGGTGGAATGAAATCTTTGTAGCCCTGTAATAGCTTGGGGTTCCCTGGAGGTTGTGGGTTGAACTAGCTACTCTGGAGCCCTATAAAAACTTGGGAGGATACCATCGTGAAGTCAAGACAAAGACAAGTTCAATCACAATTCGTAGTTACTGCCCTCACTGATAAAGTGGTTTCTAGACTCCTGGAGAGGGGGTTAAACCTTGTATGTGCATAATGGGGTGAGTTTGGGCACCTCTGGACTCCCCATTCAAGCAAGAAAGAGATGAACAACTACGGGGACTAAGGCAGTAGTTCCTCTGGAGTCCCTGGAAGAACTGGCAACTTGAGTACGATCCCAACAACAAAAATCCCCCAAGACTCTGGAATCTGGCTTGGGGGTGAAAATTGCAAGTAACAGTAGCTGCAATAGTCTATGGTTGTGTGGAGAGTCATAGTCCTAGACTCAGTTTCCTTGCAATTAATGGGTTATGTTGCATTGACATTTGTAGTAGGTATGGATAAACAAGGACTGTGATATGTGTTGTCATGTAAATACCTAAGATGAAATTATGAAGGGATATTTCCCTAATTTGTATGTTGATTATGGCTATGAATATGCATGGGTACATGTGTGTTGTGCTTACATGTAAAATTAAATAAGTTAACATCCTAAACAATGGTAATCACATAATTCTTGAAGTTCATAGTGGAGAAGAGTCCCAAAACAATGTTGCCTAAGCTATAGAGTAGAGGCGGACCCTCACCCTGAATGAATTGCTTAATTGTGTCATAAATAATTCAATAACAGAATTTAATGAGCTCATTGATATATTTCGGGTGCTAACCATGAACAATTAAAATAAGTGTGTTCTGAGACTCTTTTGTATTAATGTACAATTTATAAGAAATACCCTTTGTTGGCCAGAGTCGGTCAATGTATATAACAGGGTATATGTTTACAAACTTATGAGTTGACAGGCAAGCAGTATGTGAATGATCAAGGGAGTGACCCAGGGTCAGTCATGCCCCTCTCTGTACTTCCATAGGCATTAGCCTTGCTTTTGTATAAGCCTCCATTCCCACCATAGGGATTTTGGTGCCGAGGATAACGGGTCCCTACCACTAGCCAAATGCTCTGGCTACCCATGAGAAATATCGAGGAGCTTATGAGAGATTTCGTGAGGATTCTGGAATAGTTGGTGTGTAGCAAGAGAGGTGGAATCCTCTCGGAAGCTCGCACCAAGCTTTTGATAGATAAGATATGCAGGAGCACCTATGTCTCCATGCGAGGAATTCCCTACCCAAAGGCAGGGAAGTTCCACGGGGTAGGAACCCCTCAATGTAGCTATCACCCAAGCTCAAAAGGGGTAACATTGTGGAATGTCTTAGTATGAATTCAAAGGAGTGGTGAGGTCTTGATGTAGATCTAGAAGTCGAATGGACCTTTGAGACCAAGCTATAGTCGAGAGAGCTAGCTATAGTAAGTTCGCACAATAGTAGATCCAACCTTTGGGGAGAGCTCAAAGATATCCATTGAAGGCATTTCATGGTGCAAAGTAAAAGATCCTTAACCGAGACATCATCAAATGATAAGGAAAGGGGATTTTTTGTGGCGAAAAGGGATGAAACCTTGAACTTAAGGAAAGAATCGGATAAGGCTTATCCTCTTGCAGTTCATAATCCGTAGGCGGGAAAGCTCCCGTTTGGAGCGGCCAGATTATCCTCTTGCGCAATTGGTCATCTGACTTGGATTATCCACGGGGCCCACACATCTAGGCAACTAACCCAGGGATCACAGGTTAGAACCAGTGTTTCGACATAAGTAAAGCGGTGTCGACCCTGACTTAGTCAGAGGTTGGGAGGTCGGACTGTGTTCTGATGGAAGGATGTGTGGGTGACATGCTGAACCGACTGGGTTGAATGTAGGGGTTCAGGTGGTCTGAGGGAGGCTAATTTACAAGCTCCAGGATGAGCCAAACCCGACTAGGTTAGAGGGAGGCCAAGTTACGACCTCTGGGATGAGATAAACCCGACTAGGTTGGAGGTCGAGAGGTCGGGTTGTATGATGGTGAACGAGTGCGCATTCATCATGCTGACCCCAACCAGGTTAGAGGTCGAGAAGTCGGAGGTTGAGATGTAAGGTGGTGTCGTGAAGTAGGGAGATGCTCCTACTCGACCATCTTCTCACTTATTATTTGTATGAGCCTGTGCTGAATCGCCACATGGCAGTGTAATATTGGTGACCGCCATGCTCCGTGTGAGGAAATATATAGAGGTGAATGGAAGAAAGAGAGAGAAAAATGAACTAAGGGCACAACCCTCCTAATCCCGTCTCCATGACCAAATAATGGGGACTAGATTTTCCAGTAACATCTCTCATTCATGGGTAAGGCAAGGGGGCATGTTACATAGAATCTAAGGTACGTGGTAAAACCCTAACAAGGAGTGAAAGTGAAACTAGGAGTAGATATATTTGAGTAAAAATCCTAATAAGGTTAGGTCAATGGATACTTAGTGTTTGTAACCAAAACCCTAATAAGGTTAGGTCAATGGATATCTAGTGTTTGTAACCAAAAACCTAGATTCACACTTCTTGTAGTCATGATAATCCTAAATTGATGGATTTTTTTTATTTTTTTTTAAACAGAAACAAGTATTTTATATTAATTCAAGAGGTCCAAGGTTTATGCTCGGAGGTATTACATCTAAAGACCTAATGTCAAGAGGGTTTTTGAACAAGCAAAATTCACCTACTCTACTTCTTACATTCAATCTAGCAATTTCCTAGATGCTAGCGAACCTTCCAATACAAACAAATTGCTGCAGTAAAAGACATAAATACATGACAAGGGGAGGGGTCGGCTAAGGCAAGGGATCCCATGAGTCTCCCTCTTCGCAGAGGAGAGATCCCGCATGTAAAGAGACAACAATGTTGGCTTCAAGATCCGCGTCTTGGTTGTTTTTCCGAAGGACATGAAGGAACTGGAGTCTGCCAAAGGACACAATCCACTTATTGATACGAGCGAACAACCGTTGCAAGCATAGATATTTAGGGGTCGATTTTTTTCACAATCAAGCCAATGAGGCTTTGTGAATCTCTAATGACTCAAGCCTCCTTGATTCCATGATTTTGCAGTTGTTTCAAGCATTGTAGGAGAGCCATGGCTTTCGCTTGATCATTCGAAGTAAGCCTCACACCCCAGGCAAAGTGGGAGATGATTTGGTTTGAAGGGAAACAAATAATTCCTCCACCTTCGGCCTTCCCCGGATTCCCCTTTGTTGCACCGTAAAAAAAAAATAGTGTGGATATCTATGCTGCTTCTCCATTTGTCGAATTCGTCATCCTATAATCTAATTTTCCATTCTTCTTTGCACTTTTCCATATTTTTCCCAGTGGGAAGGTTTAGCCCCAGTTGCTGGCACCACTCCCTACCTTTATGATTTAAGAGACCAGCCCGCTTCTGGTTCACCTTGGTCTGCATTATTTCTTTGAATAATCCTCTAACTTTCACACCAATTTGCTGCTAGTTTAGGGCCTTCTCTTGAAATATTTGAGTGTTTCTTTCAAGACAGGTCTTCCAGCAAATGAGTTTAGGGATAATCATCCACCCCTCGTATGGCCAACCTTTCTCAGGGAAGGACTTAGGAAATAGGTCTCCCCAATTAGACAACAAACCCGTGATGTTGGTTGGGAGGATAAGCTTGTTGTTCCAAATCAACAAGATTTCATTCGAAATGTTCCGAGTGTAGAGGCACTCGAGAAAGATGTGGACCGAATTTTCCTTCTGATGTTGACAGAGCTGGCATTAAGAGGGGCCATGGAAGCCTCGACATTGCAGGTTTTCAGCTGTGAGGATACTGCTGTGCCCCAGCTTCCAGGTGAAAATGTCAATCTTCGAAATTCTTTTAACCTGCCAAATCCCTTTCCAAATCGCAGGGTTGCAAGGAATAGTGGGAATAGCCTTAAGACACTTGTAGTTGTCTGCTATGGAATAACATCCCTTCAAGGAACCCTATCCCCTTCTGTATTTTTTTTTCTTGTGTTTAGGGGGGCTTTCCTAGCCACCGCTACCATGAATTTGGCCCATGCTTGCTCCAGATGGGCAGGCACCTCTATCTTCTGCCACCCTGCGCTATTGGTGCTGTCCCATTCTGAAATGTCCCAGAGCGTGCATCGACCATCTGCAATCATCCACGTTCTTAGCTCCAGCAACTCAGGATCATCCCCGATCGCTTCTGCGTTCATGATCCTATCCTCCCATAGGCTGATCCGCTTCCCATTGCTTGGAATCCAGAACAAGAGGTCACGCAGCAGCGGGAGAGAACGCTTGCACAACTGATGGATCGGGGAGCCCTGTTGATTATATTGGAAATTCTCTAGGCTGCGAAGTCACTTTCCGAAGCTGTATTTTTTCCATAGAGCAATCTGTTCCCATCCCAAATTCCTTGCTACCTGTCGCCATAAGATCTTGGCCCTCGAAGCGATATTGTGCTCCCTAAATTGATGGAATTAACATCATGCTCTTGTAGGCGTATATTTTTCTTAGTTGTCCTTGTAATGAAAATTGCAGGTACATGATGATTGTTTTTCAAAATTTTGAATACAAGATGAGAAAATTGTAAGAACAAAACAAAATTAAATCTTGTGCTTGTTGATGACTTTGTGATAATGATGAGCATGATTGAAAGAGGGAGCTACACAAATCCTGACAATATTGAAGTTTCTATCTAATGAGCAAGCTTGATGATTGAAAGTTGAAGTTGAACCTTATTACGATATGCATATAGAACGTGTAAAGAAATGAATGCTCCACAGGGAGCCTTGAATATTGAAAGGGTTGTGGATTTTGAGGGATCAATTTAACTTTCAAGTTTTAAGGCATGTATTTTAAGTATTATCTTTGAGTTTTATTTAAGGGCTAAACCTATTGACAAGACTTTGTCCTAGATGACAAGCTTGGATTTGTTAAATATAAGTTTCTCGCAGTAAGATGGATAATTAATATCGTAACAATAGGGCCAGGAATTCTCCTAGTTTAGGAAGAATGGTCCTTAAGGTCCAATTACTCAAGGGAGTAGGTGCTTTTATGTGTTGATCCTATATAATAGTGGGTGCTTTTTATTGAGGTCTATAATGTTAGAGTTTTTTTGAAGATATTTTCAATCCTTTGATGTATGGATCATTTAGGGTTTTGATCCTGTGGTTTGAGGAGTCACATACCCTTTAGGGTTTGGAAAACCCTGTGTAGTTGGAACATGAATGTTCCTAGAGGTTTGACCTTGGTGATGACAAACTCGTAAACCATGAGATTGAGGCGCCAACTAGATTATCATGAATAGTTGTTGTACCTTAGGCCGAACAACCTGTATGATGGTACTTAGGGTTGGTACCTTGGCAGGTAGTCTAGATGCTACCTATATCCCTGTTAGGGTTGGTATCTTTGCAGGTATCCTAGGTGATACTTAGATCCCTGTTAGGGTTTTTATCTTGGCAAGTAACCTAGATGATACCTAGACACCTATTAGGGTTGGTATCTTGGTAGGGAGTCTCAATGATACCTAGATCCTTGTTAGAGTTGGTGCCTTGGCAATAGCCTAAATGGTAACTATATCCCTTGATGGGTTGATGCCTTGGTAGTTAGCCTAGATGTTATTTATACCCCTGTTGGGTTGATAGCTTGGAAGTAGCCTATACAGTATCTAGATCCTTGGAATAATATATGTTGTAATAGCCTAGATGGTACCTATATTATGAGATCAACATGTCTCTTGGATTGGTGTACTAGCATCGATAGTCATGTAAGAGAATGTTTGTTGGATTGACACCTTGGTTGTGACTCTTCTTATGAGAATATTACAATTTGGGATAGCCCCTGTACCGATTATGCAATTATGAATACCTACCTAGCTAAGAGGGAGTGTTGAAAGATATAACTAGTTTCAACCTTCATAATTTTACCATTATGTATTTTATGTAAAAAAACAAAAGAAGAAAAAGAAATTTTTTTTTTTTCAAAGCAAGGGTTTCATGCTCAAAAGAATTATTATTATTTTATTAGATAAGCATGTTCTTCATGCTTCTAGGTTTTGTTGAGTCAAAGAGTGAAAATCCTATTTGGATCTCTTGAAAAGAAAATGGCAAAAAAATATATTATGTAATTTGGGTAAAAAAACCCTCTAGATGCGAAGTAGGCCTACATGACAAGTCGACCCTGTGCTAATGGACATGTCTGTTCGCACTCCTTTGAAAAGTATAAATATAAGATGATATGAGCTCATTTGTACACACACACAATTAGAGGTGTTTTTTTGGTCTGAATGTTTTGCAGAAGAAGAGAGAGAAAGTGGAGGGCCAAAGTCTAATATGGAAGAAGAGTTTCTTCTTATGGAATGTGTGGAAATTATGTCTTGGTACTTCTCTTATTGTTGATCTCTTGATGATAAGCTTGTTGAGAAGAATGGAAGAATGGCAGGTTAGACTTGGAATCTAGAGGTGGAAGCTTTTGTTTGTGGTCATGGGTCTTGGGTATCTCACTTTGATTAGATTCAATAAGAAGATAATTTTTTGGGTTTTCCCCTAGGAGAGGGGTTTTAATCTCGCTGAGAGCCTATATCTTGTGTCCATTATTTTTTGTGATCTTCATAACATTTGGTTTTGGTAATTGTTTGATGATGGAACATAAATAACAATGATAAAATGAGTAAAAATAGTCACAATCAGTTATGAAAAGACAAGGAGATATAATTAATTACAACCTCCCGATTTCTTAACAACCAAGGCCTTTATTTATTGCATCCATTGTTTTAAAGTATAGTTCTTTGGCTTCTGAAAATACATTGAAAAATATGATAGAGATGAATATTTCAAGGATCTACATGAAACACTAATTCATGGTACTCGAGTAGAAGAATTAAATTATCATGCTCAAGACAAATTGTGATATCACTATGGTAAATTGTGTATTTTGCAAGATGAAAGAGTACTTTCAATTAGAGAAGAACACACTTCTCTCATTTATTGTCATTTTGGTGTAGAAAAATAATATCTCAATTGAAATGTTATTGTTATTAGCCTTGGATGAATGAAAGTATGTCCAAATATGTAAAAGGATGTGTTGAGTGTGCTACTAACAAATTAATTAATAGAAAATTATATTTGTACATGCCACTTCCTATACCTTCTCATCCATGGGAAAGTGTGTATATGTATTTTGTATGGGGTCAATCTATGTCTGGAAAGGACAATATCACTTTTATGTTGTAGTGGACAAATTTAACAAAATGTGTGTCTTAATGCCTTCCAAGAAGTAGGTGAGAGGAGAAAAGATTACACATGTGTTCTTCCAAAAATTTTAGGTTCATTTTGGTTTAACCACATCCATTGTATATGATTGAAACTATCGCTTCCTTGGAGGGTATTGGTCAAATTTATGGGGTTAATGGACAACAAGATTTAGAAAATCATTGCTTTTCATCAACATATTGATCGACAAATAGAAGTCGCCAACATTATAGTGATACATCTCCTCAAAGGATATTGTAGCAAGCATCCTAAGTTTTAGGACGAGTAGTTACATTATGTACAACATTCCTATAACTGTGCCATACATTCTTCAACATAAATGTCTCCTTTTGAGACATATTTTTGATATCTGCGTAAGTCTCCTTTAGACTTTACATTTGGGAAATATTAGATGGCGGACATACATAATGATGCAGACAAAGCCACAAACTTCATCCAGAAGATCCAATTGGTTCATCAAGCTATGTAATAACAATTGTAAAGGATCTAAGCCAAGCATAAGGTTGGACATGACAAGCATTAGGTCGATCATCATTTCCAAGTCGATGATCAAGTTTGGTTATATATCAACAAATAACATCTTAGAGGTGAAGATAAACAAGTTCAAACTAATAAGATGTTGTCCATTCATAATTTTGGAAAATATTGGTGACAATGCTTTCCAGTTAGATTTACCTCGATATATGAAAATGTATTAAGTGGTGAATGTTGAAAACTTGAAACTATATGAGCCTCCTATGATTATGGATCAAAGTGAGAATGTTTAAGTTCCTACTATTGATGATATTTCTCCTAAATATCTCAAGGAGTTGTAGGGAGATGTTATTCTTGACATACGAATTGGGGCTTCGTGAATGGGGGATGTAGAAGGAATGCATCTAAGCGAAGCATAATGGATGCAAATTGGAAAAGTGAGGGATTTGTACCATTAGTTACTTGCTCAATAAAATCAAACTTTTTGTGGTCCAAAATCTTCTTAGTTAGGATGATTGATGTAGGAGGACTCTCGCAATTGATCCAAATTGATTGTCTCAAATGTTGATGAAAAATTATTCATTTCAAAGACCCATTCAAGAGATTTTCAACACAATTTGAACATGCTCAAACGAAAATTGTATGCAAAATTTATGGTCTTTGGAAGTTGAAGGAAAAATAGGTGAAGGCACTGACATGCGGCGTGATGATAAGATGACACGTGGCATGGTGATAGGATGACACATGGGATGGTGTATGATTATGTGTGGCATGAGGATAGGCTACAAATGACACACTCAATATGACACATGGCACACCCAAATGGTTGACACGTGGCTTGGTGATAGGCTAAACATGACTCAATGAAAGGTTTACACATGACACTATGAGACCAACTAAAGGTTTCCACTTGGAAGTTCTAGAAAGCCTATGTATATACCCTACGTAGAAGTGAAAACTACATCGCAAGGTTAGTTAACAGATCAAAAATATATTTAATTAAATAATTAATAACCACAAGATTCAAACTTAGCACCTTGTTAGGATAAACCTTACACCTTACACTACACCACAACTTAGAGATATGTTATGCTATGCATAAGTTTTTTATTTAAATATTGTTCTTTGGAAAACAAATCCCAAAAGGATTACACCAACAAGAGTTGAACTTATTACCTTACACTTTTAGACTCCAAGCCTTACCATTACGCCACAAGTCTATAATGCCATAAATATTGCCTATAATTAAAGTATATTTGACAACATCTTTGCAGAACAAAAGGCTAAATAGCCATTTTATTTTGAGGAAGAAGCAGAAGGAAGTTTCCAACAATTCTCTTATCTTCCTAAAAGAATTCTAAAGACGAATTTTGTAGGTTTTAAGGTCATTTTTTATGTATGAAGGAAATTTTATTTATTTCTTATCATTCTAATGGATGAGTTACAAATTTTAAGCGGGTGTAGAGATGTAGCCTACAAGGGGTGAACTCCATTATCAACTTGCTATTTGTATTCTTATTTGAAGTATATTACTTATGTCTTTTAAATGCTCACTAAAATTTATCAAGTCTGTTTAATTACTAAAGTTGGCGAAATATAACCCATGGGGTATAGACTAGTTTGTTTGAGTGGGGTTTAATCCCCACCATGTCTTTGGTTCAAACCTCATGGGGAGGGGTTAAGGATGAAAGCCACTTTGGGTGAATAAAACTATCCCAATGCACATCCAATCTCGACTAAGTTTCACACAATGTTGGTGATAACATCCCATTGTGGGTAGATTATTCTTCCATCCAATATATGGGCTAGCCTTGACTTAATGTAGTTACAGGAAAAAAAAGAAAAAAAGAAAACCATTTATTTTTGGATCATCTCTCTATTGTGTTGAATCCCAAACAAATGCATTTAAAAGAATGAAGACACCATGCAACATATCCACAATGAGGACCACCTTCTCACCTTGAAAAAACTCAAATCTTATTTCAAAAGACCTAGTAAATTGTAATATCGCAAAAAACACATATCCCGATGACTTTATCAATTAAACTCTCTCTAAGATTACTTAAAACTTACATTCAACCTAATAAATAAACACCACACTAACATAAATTATACATAGTCTCTACACCAATATGTAACTAGTATTTACCAGCAATTGCCCCTAAAGGTGCAAAGATACACCGAAGGAATATAAGATTTTGGAAGATAATCTTGGAAATCTCAATCACTAAATATAAAAACTCTTATTTCTAATAGAATTAATATAAAATGAAGATTATTTGATTTTTTTTAGAAAAATCTAGTACAAAGAGCAATCTTTTACTTTAGTGGATTGCACCTCAAGAGATTTGATCCCTCTCAGAGTTTGGTAGATCCAAAGTTAAAATAGATCTAGACTACTTATATATTAGTAACCATCATATGCATTGGTCGAGTAAATATCAATTTTTATTATAAATATAAATACACAAAATATTGCTAGCCAATAATGATTTTAAAAAGTGCATACCTTTTGTAGACGAAACAATAACACTTAAAAAATGTATTAATTAAATTAAAAATAAAAACATAAAAATAATCATAACCATTAAATAAACATGTATATTGCTTAAATCTTAATAAATTAAGAACACAAACATAAAAGTATTCATAAACCATTAAATGAACATCCCTAACAAATTCATTCAACTAAATTTTTTGAATAAAAAATTCACTAACCCTTAAATAAATTGTAACCAAATATTGATAACTCATTATGTATATTAACTTGTCATTCTTACCATTGATAACACATTATTATATCTAATAACGTGTCATTCACACTTTTAAAATTCATTAAATATAATCACTTTTTCAATTTTAATAAAAATAATTAGTAACACATTGATTTAAAAAAAAAAAAAAAAACCTAAACAATTTACTTCGAAAATCATCATTCCAATATTAAAACACTTCATCATTCCAATATTAAAACACTTCATAGTTAATAAACACAATTAGAATGCATTCTTTCAGAGTCACGCGTATTATCAATGTATTTCATTAATTTGACTCTATCTATCCCACAAGGTAAAGGAACATAAATGGAATGACAATAAGGCATCTTGTTGTTATTTCATCTCCTCTAAGAGCAAGCTCCAAATGCCTTGGAGTGATAAGTTAACCTTGAGAGTTTTACGCATTTCCTACCAGTTCTACAACCTCTATGGTGAGATACTCCATAATGGTTGCAGAATATACAATTGCAGTTGCTCGTAGCCTTCCATTTGCATATACTCGAGACTTTAATCGACGGTGGATCCGTCCCATAGGAAACTATAATAAGAACAAACAATTCAGTCCACATAGTGCTTGCTCACGAGAGTTTTGAATTGTTACAAAGCTTCAACGAATAATTACTTTAGTTGATTTAAGATTTTGACATGAAAATTTATAGATACCATCGTAAGTCAAACAACCAAAAACAGAGTCCGAGAGAATTCAACATAAAACAGAGTCTCACATAATTTAATATTACACGAACCTTATGGAGTTTTTGCTCAGAGGAGTATTTGAATTATTACAAAGCTTCATTGAAGATTTTTTTTCTAGGAAAATAGATGCCTATAATTATTTTAGTTGAATCAAAACTTTGACGTTCAAATTTGTAGAAAATATAATTACAAATACAAGTCAAACAATTGAAAACAAGCGAGAGGCCTAGACCTTGATAATTTTCTTTCACTTAGCAATTGCAATTGTTTTCATTGGAATTCATGATTTCCAATGAGCAACAATTGTCGGTCTGGATGTTCTTGGGGAACCAAAGGCCAGGGGTGGTCATGTGCACGTTAGCTTCTCATTATAGGCATGCAGATAGTTTTTGTCCTTGTCTTCTGAGGGAGTTTGGAGAGTTGAGTCATAGTAAGGACAAGCAGAGGTGTCTCATGCCATGAACTGTCAATGATTTCATTTATTTGCTTGAGTCCTGCTTGTATGTATCCTAGATATTTCTTTGCCATTCCCTCTATTTCGGTCTCAATGGGGGCGCTTGAATTGACTAGATCTTTCCTTCAATCATTTGAATGGGTTTATTACGGGAATATATCCTCATATATCACAACAACATAATATTTTGGACAACCTAAACTTTAATAGCATGGTTTGTTATATCTAATTGTTCAAATGCTCAATTCATTCCGAAATAATATCCTACAAACTACACATCTTTTAAAGTAATCAATGCTCTAATGATCCCAAACTATGATAAAAAATCATTGAAATGTGACAAGTAGTACTTCATCTTTGAAGATGGTAGACTCATGATTTGAGATACCCACCATATTTAAACTTGTGAAGTAATGTAGTAGTTAAACACCCCTACTTAGTACATGATAGGTAGTGCACGATGGGATATTTTTGTCTTTTTCTCTATAGATAGTAATACCAACATGCCCATAAAATGAAATTAAATAACATGCATTGATTACGATTTCCTTGAATTTACAATAGAAAATCCAACATAATAGTGTCGCCATAAAAAAGCCTCTCATAGGAAGACAATCTCGACGTCAGTGTTTTGTTCTTTTCTTCATGTTTCACTCTCATCGAGGAATATTTGTCATGGCAAAAACAAGCCCACATTATTAAGCACATCACACTTCTCATGGGAGATTTTTGTTTTTGTCCATCTGTTTCACTCCAATTGAAGAATATTTATCCATAAAACCAACGTGCAAATAAGATAAAACTTCCGACATTCTCCTAGAATTGTATCAAAGTGTGAAATAAATACATTGAATGAGGATTTCCTTTATTATGTTTGAAATCCAAAATTTAGTTGAAACCTAGGAATAATTATTTCTATTCGTCAATCTATTCTGTATTATTCAATTTTTAACCGTGAACCAACTTTGCATTTAGGTTGTACAAAAGATCTACAATTTATTTGCCCCAAATATTTGTTGAAGATTGTTACATACATCACTTCCAACATAACAAATTAACTTAAGGATCATAGTTTGTCTATATCATTACGCTTTTGGGTCACACTCACAAATTTTGAATTCATTTTAGCTTTTGCATTATCTATTTTGCGATGACTTTATAAAATTTCAGAACTCTGGCCCATTTATTATTTACGGTTACACTGAAACCCCATAAAACTCAACACATGCTACATTTTATAGCAAAATAAGGTCAAGGCCTATGCACAATGTAAATTATAAAAAATAATGAATAATAACATTAAGAATAAAATACGTGTCACTGAGATTAAACAACGAGTAAGAGAAATTCACCTAAAATTTATTATATTGTTCTATGAGTTACCCATTAATACAAGCAAAATAGAGCATGGAAAGTAGATTGCAACAACCAAAACAACTCGTTATTGCACTACCCATGGAGTGAGACAGAAAGAGCACTAAACTACATGTCATGAATCCCTTCCTCCTCATCATCAAAAGCTCCCTCTTCATCTTCATTTACATCATGATATTATTGGTATTCGGAGACCAAGTCATTCATGTTGCTCTCTACCTCCACGAACTCCATCTTGTCCATGCCCTCTCCTATGCACCAGTGAAATAAGGCCTTCCTCCTTAACATGGTCGTGAACTACTCACTCTCTCTTCTAAACATCTCCTTGATGGATGTTGAGTTCCCAATGAAGGTGGAGGCCATCTTCAACCCATTCGGGGGTATATCACACACCGTGGACTTCAAATTGTTGGGGATTCACTCCAAAAAGTATAAGGATTTATTCTTCTTCACGTTGATCATATGCTCACCCACTTCTTTGGTGCTCATCTTCCCTAAACATGGTGGATGCTATGAGGTACCTTTTGTGTTGAGGATTCACAATGCACATCATGTTCATAGAGTCCCACATTTGTTGCATGATCTTTGGAATGGTGTGTGATTTGTATTGTTGGGAACCTTCAGAATTTAGGGGAGTGAATCCCACCATGAAGAAATGAAGACGAGGGAAGGGAATTAGGCTCACTACAAGCTTCCTCATGTTTGGGTTCAACTACCCAAGAAATATCAGGAAACATGTCAATCCACTTATGGTCGCAGAGATTATATGGTTCAAATTTCTAACTGTAAAACCAAAAACCAAGATAACAAATCCATAAAACCTAACCCCAATTTACTCATCTATAAACCCTAAACCCTAAGCTCAATTAACCCAATTCTAAATTCTATACACTAAGCATAAGATGAAATAAAGTGAGATGCAATGATACTTACAACTAGGACTAGTGATCTTGAGTGTCTTGAAGCAAATCTCATACAGGGCCTCATTGTCAAGAACCATACTCTCATTTTTGTCTTCCACAAGTTGATGAATAAAGAGCGTAACACTGTAGGGTTCCACTACTATATCTCAGACCTTAGGAGAAGGGAAGACAAAGAATGTGAACACCATCCTATCCGGGTATTCTTCTCTGATCTTGGATATGAGAAATGTGCTCATTCCAGACCCCGTTCCACCCAATGACATACTTGAAATATTGCATGTGCTACAAAATCCATGACCATTAAATCAAGAAAATCAATACACAACAGTAATGATAAACTAGACTATTGAAATAAAGAAACGTTAGTTTACCTTGTAGACAATAACAGTTCTCGACCTCTTTCTTGACGACATCCAACATGGAATCGATGAGTTCAACCCCTTCAATGTAATGGACCTTGGCCCAGTTGTTACTAGGTCACGACTAACCAAAAAAAAAGTTATCAAACCTAAATATTTTACTCCAATGGCTTGATCCAATGTTGTACATGGTTCTGGGCTCAAGGTCCATGAGAACAACTTGCATAACAAACCCCAACTGTCCCACCCTACAACAATACCTTCGTCGTGGCCTCACAATATTTTTGGGCATATTTAATCAAGTACAATCACAAAACCCCCTACGGAATAACATTCTTTAAAACTTGCATGCACCACAAAACCTCGTGACCATTAAATCAAGAAAATCAATACATAACAACAATGAGAACCTAGAATATTAATATAGAGAAACATTAGTTTACCTTTGATAAAATCACAGTTCTTAGCCTCTTCCTAACGAAATCGACCATAGAATCAATGAGTTCAACCCCTTCAGTGTAATGGCCCTTGGCCCAGTTGTTACTAGGTCCAGATTGTCTAAAAACAATTTTGTTAGGGCTAAATATCTGATCATAAGGGCCTAATCTCACGTTGTCCATCGTTTTAGGCTCAAGGTCCATAAGAACATCCCACAAAACAAACCTCAAACAACCCACCCTACAACAATACCATCGTTGTGGCCTTGCAAGATTTTTTGGGCACATTCCATCGAGTATGACATCACCTTGTACACTGTGAGACCTCTACACCTTCTCACTCACACTTTATGTTCTTTGGTTGCCTTCGCCAATAGGTCCATTATGTTTCCCAGTAGGTCACATCAGACCATGGGGTGAAGTAGCATATTGCTCTTGTCCCGTCATTCCATTCGCTAGTGTCACCATGTGGGCAAAAATAATTGGACAAAGGACGACGAAAATGGAGGGACGCGATTGGCTGCGTTAAACAGTGTTTTCCCAACCCAACCCCATAGAAGGAACACCTTTAGTGTAATTATATTAATTAAAATTACATATTAACAAATAACACACTTGAAAATATTACAAAAAAAATTATATTTAAATAATAACAACATAGCCATCATGTTTCATGACATTTCCTTAATAGTTAGACAACTTACCACCATACAACAACAAAACTCCAAAAAATAAAAATACTTGGTCAACTTTACTATCATAAACGAAAATTCTTTGTGGTTATAAATCCATGCAATTTGGTTATAAACCCATGCAATAAATCACAACAAAACTTCGTCGAAGTTGAATGAAAAATATATTAGCACTTCATCACAACAAAACTCCATCGAAATTGAGTGAAAAATATAGTAACACTTAATCACAACAAAAGTCCAATCTTTTGAAAATACATAATAACTACATATACTTAACTAAAATTTGTATAATATAGAAAAGAACCAAGATGAATGACAACCTTGTAGAAAACAAAAGGATTCTCTTGATAACGAGATTAATATTTAATAATAACTATTAGATATATTTAGAAAAGATGATACAATAAATAAATGTGTTGGAATTTATGTAGAGTTTCCTTTTACATAATTTTAGTATAACATGTTTTAATGTAAATGAAAGAAGAATATATAATTGATTAAAGCAATAGAATCATATTACAATTTGAGTGGGCTTAATAGTTAATAATATATGTTTCCTTTCAAGAGGTTGCGTGTTTTTTTTGTAAAGTTCATCACTATATTAATAATTAAAACATAATATACTTAGCGTACAATCATTATAGTGGGGATGCCCTATGGGAAACCATCCCTAGCTATAATAAAATCTTGGCTTAAATCCTTTGTTCCAAACATTTCAAAAATAACCTTGTTCCTGCATTATGCTCAATAAACAATAGATGCTATCAAGGAGACTCGGTCTACTAACCTCTTGGCCAAGTCGACACAACATGTTACAAAATTGAAAAAAACACAATTTGGATGCCATTTTATAATTCGAGTTGATTAGGACTACCTATAATAGAGAAGGAGGTTCACGATCTTCTTCTAGCTCCTGGAGCCGTGATAGTCAAAAATATTACTTATTGCTTAGGGTTGACAACCTTTCTTCTAACATATCCATTCTTACTAACGGTTCCACCTTAGCTTCTATAGATTATTTCAAAACAATTTGGTCCAAAAGGCGTAATAGATTGTGCATGGATACTTGAGGCATGGCATGTGCTTCTGAGGTGTCAAAGTCACTACTTGCCAACTTTCCTTGTGTCTCCTTGACTTATTTTTTATGGGTGAAGCTTGTTGTGTGATAGGTGAGGTTTAAAGATAAGCCATGACCATAACTTAGAATATGTTGAAAACACACAGTACACAAGCCCCCTCTTCCTCTAACACCTCTGCGACCTTGAGTGTGCATCCATTCCCTCACCATTAGTGATTGTAACGACGCTTGGATAGACTTCGTGATGCTACAATCACCCTTCACCACTCACTTGAGGACAAAGCTAAAAGGGGACACGTTTGTGGGTGAAGAAATGTTGAAGTTAAAGTAGTTGCGGATTAGTAGCTAGGAGTAAGCGAGTTGAAGATCATGTACAGGAGGCCACCACCACAAGAGGACATGAAGAGACCATAAAAATAACCAGTTACCTTAACAAGTGAAGACACAAAGGGGAAGAGCTCTATGTTTTGACATTTTGTTGCTCGAAATCCCAAGGTTGCTAGAACCACTCATATCGCCACCCACCTAGAAGTACCCTTTCACTTTGAGCCTTGTTACCGCTCAAACTAGTAGGGGTCCTAGAAGGGGGTCCTTGAAGGGAAACTACTAGGTCAAAGGAAAAAAATGGAGCGATAGCCCACTGTCACCTCAGCTAAGGCTCCATACTCTTTACGGACTTTCACCAATTGGAGGAGATTGATTATAATAGGATCAAGATAATGAGTCTATTAATGATAGGACGAAATGTGATCCTGACAGCCTATTCACAAGAGAGGCTCAAATATATGGCTTACTTGCTTAAGAAGCAAGGTGATATGCTCTCTAGGAAGGGCTAAGAGGACAATTTAGCCTAGTTTTAGAGGATATACCTTTAAAAGGGGCTTCCTATACTTAAGGATCCTTATGGATAAATGGCTTAGATGTAATCCTTGTAGAATTTGAGTTGTAAAGTCGTGGGATCACAGAGAAGCCAAGAAGAACCAAACTAGGTCAAGGGTATGGATTCGACCACTCAAAGAGGGGATTGACCTAATTAGGGAGGAAAATAGGATCAAAGGACTAATTTTCTTTTGAGATTTGAATGCAATGATAAAAAAGAGGACACTAACCCAAATCAACCAAGGGAGAGAGATGATCCTCGAGCTAGGGCTTATGATATCTTGGGATTCCACTGTTAGAATTGCTTGAAATTTGAAGGACCCCTTGAGAAGACCCCAACATAGTTGTGGCCAAATTTTCAAGGTGTTTGGATGGCTACAAAAGATTTCGATTGATGCCCTAGGTGACCCTCTAGGATTAGGCCTAGAAATTGGAAAAAATGAGAAAAGGAGAGGTAAATTTGACCACAAAAGGGATACGAGGACCAATGAATTATTGCTTGAGCTTAATGGAGTCAAGATACACATAGATCATGAGAATTCATGAGCTAAGGAGCCCTAATTGAACTTTGTTAGCCCCTCCAAGGACACCAACTTGGTCAATAGAGGTTTGTACTTCAAATTTGGGAAGGAGACAAAGTTTTGAGGTGTTTAACCTAAAAGGTTCCTCTAGGAAAATTCACCCAATCTCTCAGAGGTCAATGCATGCATTTAATTACTTATTAAAGGTCCTAGAAGAATTTTGCATTACATTTAACCCATACAAGAATACAGATAACAATGTACATGTAACTAACTAGTAAAATAACAATAATAACATCAAAATTTCGACTTACACGAGAGAGAGAGAATATATCCATTTATCAAATTCACATTAGAGAAGCTCCAAAGATAATAGCGAAATCCAAACATCATAGTGCATGAAGAAAATCTCCAAAAAATCATCCCAGCAAAAAGTGCGAAAATATCATAAGAGATATTAATCCAATCCAAGTGATGATGAGAAAATGAATCACCTCTCATCTATTTATGCAATCTATAATGAGTTCAATTTAGCTAATTTGGCCTAATTGAGCCCCTAAAATAAAATAATGTGCATAATAACAATAATTTTGGTGACAAGCCCACCAAATAGCTCAATAATACAAGAATAATCCTCTCAAGAGGGTTGAATGATCAACCAAGTGAGTCGTTGGGACTTTGAGGAGGCCTAATGAAGTCCAAGGGGTGCCATGATGAAGAAATGGATTCAAAATATAGTGGAAAAGGGGTTGGCCCCTTATTTTCCAAGCAAAAACATGTGGTGCTCCCAAGTGGGTGTGGGGGCATAAGGTCATCCTCATGGGTATCCAAATGGATCATAAGTGCTTGTAGACCATCTCTAAGGGCTGGAATGATGACATAAGCCCTCTCTCTGTAGCAGGGGACAATCCAATGGATCTAGGAACATCTACCAAGTGTATGGTAAATATGTGGAGACGGTTGGGCATGGTGAACCAATTGCATCATCGTCATCCAAAAGGTGGAATAGGAGCAATCAATGAGCGTTGTTGGGGATCCATGAAGTAATCTCGACTATGGTGGAGGCCCATGGCTCTCAAAACTCACCCTAAAAGTTCCAATGTGGCCCTCTAGAGGGCTAGGACCCTGTATAGGGAGAACAAGCCCTAAATGGGGATCCACCTGCAATCCTGCATAAGATCCAATGCATCCCCTTTCCCCCTAATACAAAAAATCATTAGAATAATAAAGTAAAATAGCTTACAAGTCATGGAATCAATGGGGCACATCATGGTGGCATGCCCTTCCATAGTGGGATTTTGTATGAAAAAGTGTCTCCAAGCTCAATAGGGGTTAGCCAAGGACCCTATTAGGTGGTTTTAACCTCTACAGTGGGTGACATGTCCATGGTACATCCCTCAAATGGTAGGTGGAAAATGATATAATAATGGAGCAGAGTGGGGATGGGGGAAATCATCCAAACCACATGCCTGGTTCATGGGTAGCTATAATAAGGGAAGCCCACACTTGGGTATGTGAGTGTAGGAGAGAACACATCGTGGTACATGAGTTACCCTGACCATTTTTTTCCCACCCCTATTCATATGCCTTTTTCCTTTTATTGATTTTTCTTAATAACTTCTTGGGGCTCCAGGGGATGAGAGGATGATGTGTAATATGTAGTAGTGAATACCCCCTTACAGTGGGGTGGTTCATCGCACACCAGGGGAACAATCATGGATTCCTTAATGATATGTGAGGCTCATTTAGGGACCATAAGAACTAGGGTGATGTCCATGGACAAGGAATAGAGCTCATGTTTGGATCTTTCCCACATGCTAAATTTGTATGCCCCAGCCATATTTTTCATTTTGTGGTACATTTCATGTTGAGAGTGGCTAAATTTGTATTTCTTTCATTTTTAGCTGCATCTACCTCCGGGGCATCGTTCCTTGCCCGGCCAAAGGTGTGGACAAGGGGAGGGGGAGGCTAACCCTATGTGGACCCAGTGGATACATGTGGACCTGGATGGGAAAATAGATGAATGGGGCTAAAATGAGTGGACGGGGAGTGATTTAGGTGGTATCGATAAGCAGGACCATGCAACAACAATTAGTATTTCCCATGTAGTTCCAACCCAAAATCCAAATGGTTAGTAAAGGAGATCCCATGGGACAAGGATACAAGGGTAACCACAAAATCATGTAGTGGAGATAGGAATACAATCCTAACCCAATCTTTCTGCCTAATCCCCCCACCAATCCATGCCTAAAAGTGCCCATGACAAGTAAGGAAAAATACTCAACTATGCCAATGAAAATCATACCTTTGGGGTCGGGAGGCCCACCTTCACATATACATTCATGAAAGGTGGTCGAGGGACCACATGGCTGGCTCACGTCAAAGATAAAATGGAACATTGAGTTATTTAGTGGCTTTAAGGGGCTATTGGCTGCCAACTGGGGACCATCTAGGAGAATTTTTTTCTCCTATATACACTAACCATAGGTGGTGCGTAACATCTGGCTCCAACTAGGACATGAGCTCTCAGAGAAATTGCACGAAGATACTCAGACGGGAGGGTAATGAGAACACCAACAATCTCTTGGTACCGTAGACTTGTTACTTGCACATATCAAAGACCAAGCACATGGGACAACATGTTTTCGTGGTGTCTAATGATCTCCCATGCTCAATATTAGGCTGCAAAAATCAACAGGAAAGTAAAGATATGAAAATTTATTCTAAATGCAATTATTATACCATGAGAAATATCATATGATGCTAGTTCTAATGAGAAACTTGGCATGCAATGCATCCTACCCTAACATGCATATAGTAAGTCTAATACTAAGTGTAATCATAAAGCCAGTGAAACCAACATATCATCATATTGCTATACATATGCCTGCTAGTTTGATTACTCATGAAACAAATCCCAAAGTGAATGCGAACATAATCAGATGGAGGGCGAAGTGGGTGGGAGGTGGGAAAACATGATCTCCATTCGAGGTAAAAGGAAGCCCTAATAGAAGGAGAATAGGTAGAAGTGTGGGGATTTCTTTCTCAGTACACAATGGTGGAATGGAAGATCACTCTCAATAACTCTCTATCACAATCATTGCTTACAATATTATGTTGTGTAGATGCCACAAGGTTGTGATGAGAGGGGAACGAAGGGTAAGGGAAGGAAGGAGTGTAAAAAATAGGTTTCTCATGGTGATGGTCACATTGGAGAGGGGAGGTTGTGGAGTGATCATAATTCTGAGGGTGTATCAAAGGAGATAAAGTATGTTCAATGAGGGGTTCTTCCTTGACACCATACTCATAAGGGGGAAAGGGCTCATGGTCACTTGAGAGAATTTGAAAAGGGGCGAGGGAATCACTTGTGGAAGACCTAAGATGACGAACAAGAGTAAAAGGAAAATGAGAGGGTGAAGTATTGTATTCAACAAGTTTTTCCTCCTTAAAATCATAATCTAAAGGTTCGAGTGATTTGAATATACTCTTGTAGTCATAATGAAGGCAAGTAGGATAAAGATCGTTATCAATTCTATCATCATTAGTATTAATGATAGGGTCTTCCCAAAAATTATAATTAGTTACTGCCAATTTTCATGTAAGGGAAAATAATGATCCTTATTCTCAAGGTTATCGATGGAAATGTTATCATAAATAATGCCTGAGATAAAGGGGAGAGCATTGCCAACCTCATCTTCCTTGTCGGTGTCATAAATGGGAGCACAATCAAATTGAGGACCAATAATTTCCCATTTCTCCTTTTCAATGTGGAAGTATCTTCAATGTCATATTGTAAGGGGCTAATGGGATCACCTTGCTCAAGGTTCTCAAAAGGAGATTCATCGGGAATAATATCCTTGAGAAAGGTAAGGTTAGTCTCAACTTCACTTTCCATGGATCATCTAGGAGAAAAAAATTCCGCTATATACACTACCCACAGGTGGTGGGTAACAAGCATGAGATAGAAATTCCCAATTAAAAACTGAAATATTGCCATAGTAAATGCCTAACATAGCCCAGTGTTTGAGCCAGTTGCTATCCTTAATGTGGTCGCATGGTAAAAATTGCCAATTGTACACCACTATTTGGTCGCCAATCCTCTCTTTGCCAAATTTGAAAGCACTTTAATGATCCACTTTTTTGACTTCATGGCATGACATGACCACAGATCAAACACCCACATTTGGGTTCAAGAGGTCACATGTTCAAATCTAAAGGGATTAGAGTATGTAGCACTCAATTTTTTACGTGGAGGTAGTCCCTTGTTCCACAAACAAGGGGGTATCATACACCAATTTGGTGCTTATCTTGGCCATGACTTTATAATTAGATGATTATTATTATTAAAATGTGAAGAGAAATATCAAAGGATGTGAAGGAGCTGAAAGTAATTACACATGTTTATCGAGAAGATTATTAGTAAATTTGGGTAAAAGATGCATATTTGTAACTAAAATTTTCTAAAGCCTTTTATGTTATCTTGCATTTCATGATATGAATTCAATGTTTCTACACAAGCTTCAGTCATAAACTAACAATATATCCACCCTGATTAAGGAGTGGAACACATTAATTGTTTTCTCTAATTAGGGAAGGCTTAGAAAAGGGAAATCATACTTAGGGCCAAAGAGTCGTGTGGGAAAAGGGGAGAGCTCTTTGTTCCGGACTCCCTTGTATCTAGGTATACTACAACTACAAGAATACTAGAGATCATAGTTTTCATATATGTCAAAATGTTTGATTTATTCACTAGTTTCGAGTTTGAGCTTTTGAGAAATGAATTTATAGTTTACTAAGAAGACTAGCATTTATGCTTCTCTCCCTACAATTTCTCACACAATAAGTATGTAAGTAGATTTTTGTGCTAGATCTTTGTTGTTTCTACTAGTTCAACTTGCCTTTATTTGGCCTCTTTTCCATTGGTTGCAGGGGTTGGGATCTACTTCCGAGTTTCTTTCTTTTAGTTTTTTATTACCCATATTTTTTTAAGGTATATTCTCTCTACCATTGATGCTTATCATCCTCCTTTTCAACCTATTTATCATTGATATCATGGCCCCTTTCCTCCAATTAGAGCTATGAGACTTTATGGATACCCCCTTGTCATTATTTGGGGGAAAGCTTCACCTTAGATGTCATTTGTTGTCCATTTGTTCATACTCGCCCACCATGCGTCAATAGAGAACTTGCAGTAGAAAAGGTGTGACGTGTTACAGAGATTAAGGAGGCTCCCACACCCAACATAGGGCTAAACCACTCTAGTCATTGATAAAGAAAGCATACTCCTTGGTCAATTCAAAAGTAATTTGAGGAGGTGGAAAGAGAAATTGTGGAGTAAAGATTTTATTTGATTGACATTGAGGTGTTAGTTGAAGTTGCTGATTTGGTGTTGGATACGGGCCACACTTGGGGATGTTGTAACCAATATATCTACTTGGTGGACATTTGTTGGCACCCAAATCTCTTCCTAGGTGTAGTTTTTCTTGGTGAGAATGAGGCAAAAGAAGAAATTTTATTAATGCTAGAGGAAATGTAGCTCACCATGAGTTCTATGGATTGCAATCTCGACCACGTGGAAGTGCGCATTCCCCTTGACCTCAACTACTCTTTTGACATAAACAAGGACACTATTATAATGGAGGGATCTGATTATGATAAGTCCAAATAACAGTGTTTATGCAATTTATGTTTTTGAATTTATATGGTTCTATTGGTCCAATTTGGTTATGTTCCTAGTGGTTGGACATTTAAACTTTGTTTTTAGCCATTTCGATGTACCTAAGAAAACTCTTCTTATGGATGTTTCTAAAACTTCAATTTTATCTCTAGTCCAGTTTCTTGAGTGACAGACTGAGACAAATCTTCCATTGCTTTAATGTCTTTTTTGAAATCTAGAAAAATAAAATTTCAATTTACAAAAAGAAGGTCCTTGTAACTGAAACTTATTGAATTTACTGGATATAGATAAAAAACTTGAGGGCTTCGAGCAAGATGACATGATTTTTCCTTAAAAAAATACTAGTTGCATAGTTTCAGTTATAAAATCAAAAATCAATGATGGATTTGACTTTTATAGTACACAAATTTATAAATTGAGATAACTTCAAGCTTCAATATTTACATTGTGGTTGTAATAAATCACATGCATGGAAATATTCAATGTTCTGCGATGAAACCAACTCCAAAAATAGAGAGATCAACGCCTTAGAAATAAGCCACTTCAAGGGGGCAACCTCCTTTACATTACATAAATGAACAATTATTAGATGATACAAATGACAAAACCTCCTTTCTATATATAGGAGTCGATGGGGTCACAATATAATCCTAGCCGACCTAACAATAATAATGTAAGGGCACAATAATAACAATATGGGGGTTACACGGGTACAACAATAACAATAAGGGGGAATAACAATAATAAGGGACTACACCAGTAATACAGGGATCTAACATGCCCCTCTCCTTCAAAAAAGTGTTGTCCTCAATGCTTGAGTAGCTTTGGATGCTTCTGTATAAAATTCTCATCCTCCCATGTAGAATCTTTAGTGGGTAAGTTCTTCCACTTGATGAGATACTCTGAAATTGATCAATTTCATAGCTGTCGAGTTCTTGTTTCCGTAGCTGCTTTAGGTTCCAATATGATTTTTCCTTCCTCATCAAATTCTGGAAATATTGTTTGAACTGGAAGTTTTTCACCTATAACCTTCTTTAAGCATGAAACATGGAAAACTGGATGCACTCGAGAAGCAGGAATCTCCAATTTATATGCCATAGTACCAATATTTTGCAACACCTTGTAAGGACCATAATACTTTGGCGATAATTCATTATCCTTCTTAGCTTGCTTGAGGGACATTTTTTTTTATGGTTGTAGTCGTAAAAATACCTAGTCCCCTACATCAAAATTTCTCTCGCTGAAATGTTGATTGCCTGTTGTTTCATTCGATGTTGTGCCAAATTTAGGTTATCCTTTAAGAGTTCGAGAACTCCTTGTTGATGCTCGATGTGATATTCCATTGCTTGAACCTTAGAATTTTCTCTTAAAGATGATGTGATGGAAGGTGGATGATATCCATAAAGTGCCATAAATGGGGTCATATTTGCTGCAATATGGAAAGAAGTGTTATACCACCATTCAAATAGAGGTAACCACTTGACCCATTGTGTTTGTTTAGCAGATAGAAAACAACGAAGATATCCTTCCAAAAATTTGTTTGCTATCTCAATTTGTCCATTGGATTGAGGATGATAAGATGAGCTATGAGCTAGTTGAGTACCCAAACAAGAAAATAATTTTGTCCAAAATTTCCAGTAAAAATGGGATCTCTGTCGCTAACAATAATATTTGGGTTTCCATGTAGCTTTTGAATTGTTTCCATAAATGCAGTATCAATTGTACTTGCTTTAAATGGATGAGATAATGCACAAAAGTGTGCATACTTGGTAAGTCTATCAACTACCACCATGATGACACTCTTTCCTTCGAACTTGGGTAAACCTATGATAAAATCCATTGAAATCTTCTCCCAACGTTGACTTGGAATGGATACAGGCTGTGGAAGACCCGGGGTCTTAATTGTCTCCACTTTATTTTGCTGGCAAACCAAAAATTCTGCCACAAACTTTTGAATATCATTTTTAAAACCATCCCAAAAAATTCTTTCTTCACCCTGTGGTAAGTTTTAAAAAATCCTGAGTGTCCTCCTAAGGGAGAAGTGTGTAATTCCAAAAGAATCTTTTGTTTTAGTTGGGAATTCTTACAAAGATATAAGCGATCTTTGTACCATAAGGAATCATTTTTCCAACTAAATGTATCAGATATGCTAGGATCTTGCTACAAATTTTGAATGAATGTCCACACTTCTTCATCCTTCTTCCATTCATCCCATGCTTCAATTATCCAATCTGGTTGGATAATAGAAATGACACAAATAAATGCTTCCACCTCTTCATCCTTTCTTGAGAGTGCATCTGCAACAACATTTAGCTTCCCTTTTTTGTAGATGATTTCAAATTCATAACCCAACATCTTTGTGACCCATTTTTTCTGCTCTTTTGAAGATAGTCTTTGTTCCAAAAAGTATTTAAGACTATCATGATCAGTTTTTACCATGAAATGTCTTCCCATTAGGTAAGGTCATCATTTCTTTAGTGCATGTAGCATTGCCAACATTTCCTTCTCATAAATAGCTTTATGTAAATACTTTTCTTTGATTGGATGACTTTCAAAAGCAATGGGTCTTCCTTCTTGCATTAAAACAAAAACAATTCCATTTCTTGAGGCATCACATTCCACAATAAAGGTTTTTGTGAAGTTTGGCGTAGTTAAGACCGGTGCTAAGAACATTGCCTCTTTAAGATGTTCAAAGGCCTTAATTGCTTCAGGAGTCCATGAAAATCCATCTTTCTTTAATAATGTTGTTAGAGGTGCTGCTATTCTCCCATAATTCTTAACAAACTTGCTATAATACCCTGTTAACCCGAGAAATCCTCGCAATTTCTTTATCGTTGTGGGGACTTTCCATTCCTTAATGGATTTAATTTTGTTAGGGTCTACCATCCATCTTAGATTCCATGCCATTCTTCAAACCATCCATATTTTCTTCCACGCATTTCTTCAAACCATCCATATTAGCTTCCATGCTCTTCTTCAACCCATCCATATTAGCTTCCACGAATTTCTTCAAACCATCCATCTTAGCTTCCACGCCTTTCTTCAAAACTTCCATTTCATTTTTTGTTTCTCTTTGCGAGAGCTGAATTTGATGCACTTTCACTTGTAATTTTGATATATCATGTTGCACTTCTTCCTCTTCCTGAGTCATAGTAGAGCCTTATGAGGGCTTAATGGGTGTTGAATTCTTTTTAGGGGACATTTTAGAACCCAATACTGATATCTATGCTCCAATATGCCCTTGGAATCACTTCAAACTGATTTTTCAAGCAAGAATTATGCAATTTGAAAACAAATACACAAATTTTTCTTGCTTTTGACGAGCTCGATATTGAAACTAAATTATCTCTCTGCTTTTGGATATTCAATATCTAAAATTCAGTCCTGTAGTAGCCCTCTGAATCTTCTTTTGAAAGCCATAGGTCTGACCTGATTTGGATTCTTCAAGGAAAAGTTATGCCCAATCTCCCACAATGACCTAATTATGGCCTGCTTCAGTAGAGAGAACTTGTACGATGTGCCACGTGTCGCTGTTTCCTCCTTTGGATATGAAATTGATATACAAGAAACTAAAGTTAATTTAATTTTGTCCACTTTTTACAGAATCCCAATCTGATGGTCAGAGAGGGAGTTATGATGATTTTCCCACGGTCACCTCTTTGAGATGAAATTCGGGAGCCTAAAAAAACCCTAACTTCCACAGATCATATATCTGAAAATATTTCGAACCAAGATTTGAAATTTTTACACAAAGTTCCTCAGGATTTTGGCTTCTCGTGGTAAAAATTTAAGCTTCTGAACCTTCGTAGAAAAAAATTATAGTGAAAATGCCACGATTACCTATTTGGAGCACCGAAACCCTAGAATCTAAAGCTCTGATACCAAATGTTATGAAACCAGCTCCAAAAATAGAAGAAAAGAGAGATCCATGCCTTAGAAATAAGACACTTCTAGGGGTAAACCTCCTTTACATTACATAAATGAACAATTCTTAGATGATACAAATGACAAAACCTCCTTTCTAGGTGGATACATTGAAATTAAATATACATGTATAGATACCAAGTTAATTAATCTATGCTACAGGAAAAATACAATTGTAGGAAATGACACGCTGGAAGGAAAATGGCATGCAAACCTAAGCTAATTGAAATGGAAGAGAGCACACTTGCACACTTCTATACCATCTACAATGAAATGAAAGTAGACTTGCACTCTTCTATGTTATCTACCATGAAATGAAAAGCACACTGTTGAATGAAAGTCTATAATGTCCTCAATTTTTGTATTACCTTGTGATGAGATTAAGAGATATTTACAGAGCTTATGTTAGCCATGCCATAGGAGATGGATTACATTATTGGTCACTTTGGATGATTTTGAGGAGTTTTACAAAGTTCCATTGGGATCGCCATTTTTCATCATTAAGATTAGTTCTGCATAGTTCGATCTTTGTAATATCCCAAAAGGGAGAATGTAGTAATACAAAAACACAATAGATGAAATACAACAAAGTAAACAAGTAATATAAATACACCATCAAAATGTATAGAATATCTGAGCCATTTTATTATATAGGAGGTGGATAAACAGTACAACAGTGCTCAAAATATGAGACACTCAAGCCAAAGAGATGGCCTAGAATGACCCTGAAATGACCCCACAAGAGGGACTTCGTAACTGCTGGAACGAATACTATGCTGTCCTTGCTGCAATTGCTGGATTACAACTGTTGAAAAAATATAAAATGTATATCTAGGAAGTTCTGGAGCTCTGATGATGCTGAAACTTTAGATCCGGGCTCTATGATGAATCCCCAAGATAACCCAGAAATGGATTTCCAGATCTCGCAATCTAGGAAAAACACCCTCTTAGGGCTTGCACATATAAACCGTTGGGTATGTAGATATGGAGCATAATCTGATGAAATATGGATGCAATAAGATGTACAGTTAGATATATGCTTGAAGGGCTGATCCCTTCACTAGATCCTCAAGATAGAAGCTCAAGATCTAGCTTCTCTTTCCTCCTCCATTGAATGTGGATGCTAATTACTCAACAACTTCATAAAAATGCGTTTTCAAGGAGGGAGAGTATCAAGCCTATTGCTAGATGATGCAAATCAGCTCTTAAATGATGGAAACAATGAATACAAGGCGAGGAGATGGTCCCTCACAGGATTTCCAGTTGAAATACTGGAAACTTCCTTCCTCCTTTAGATATACAAGATTGGACTACGCAATCCTTGAGGGGACTGCTGCTGCATGGAGGTAAAATATAATGGCTTGAATGTAGGATATAGATTTGTTGCTCTTGAAAAGCTGAACATGAAGCACAAGGTGAAAGGATGAATCCTCCATTGGTTTCCTAGTTGAAATGCTAGAAACAACCTCCAACTCTTAAACCCTGAAGCAGGAATGCATTATTCCTGTGACTCAATGTGCATATGAGAGTGGCATGAATATGGCACCAATTCTTGATGATGAATAGAGCTCAATATAAACCTTCCTAGAGTAGGCACTGGAAGTCCCCCGTGGGTAAGGGTGGGATTTTCACTCGGAAACACCCATGTTTAAACATCACTGCAGACTTAGCTAAACATCATAAGCGTGCATAGAAATGTCACATGAAAAATCTAGATCTAAACAAATCAGAAACAATAATCTAAAGCCTGCCTTCTGTTGTTCCTTCATCTTCATTATATATATTGTGAGCCTTCCATAGCCCTGGCCCACCTCATAAATGAGTTGCACATGTGGCCACTAGACTCCACGAAGACTGTGCTGTCTCTCCATGTTCTCCATCATGTCTGCATTTAATTCCCACTCTCTCTATCATGTGTGCATTAGATGCACCACTTCCTCCACTATCTCATCATAAGTGCTTTATGATCTTACTTTGAATGCACCATGATTTCAGTTGACCTCCTTCAAGATCTCCATGATTTTACATTAATGATCCATGATCTCCACTCTTCCTTCATTTAAGAAGTTGCTTCACTACTCCATAATGTAGATCTATATCTAAAATATCCACATACACACATCAAAAGTGGATTTTATTCATCTATGGGGTTTGTGGGCCCTCCACCCTCTTATTTATTTAATTAATTGAGAAAATTAAGAACTCTAATATTCCAATTATCTTGTGGAAAATTGGGAATATTACAATCTTTGTTCCGCTACATTTTGACGATTTTTGTAAAACAAAGTTATTAACGGGCATATTTCAATTAATTACACTAAAGGTACTATTTCGGGTTGATTACTTGGACAAACACCTTAGTGTAATAGCTCGTTGGAATCTCGAAGGAAATATATAAAATATATGATGATGAAAATGGGTTTTGAGAGGCTGATGTGATCACAGTGGCAGAGTTTGAGCACTTTCTGGAGATAAAAGTGACTTTAATAAAAAAAAACCTCTAATTAAATAAAAGGATAAAACAAGTTTTTATCTAATGGGTAAATAAAAAAGGGGAAAAATACACTAAGTTTCTTAGTAATAAAATAATAAAAGGAGACTTACAGAAGATTGGAGAATATTTGGAAAAAGATTATAAAAGGGAAATAATACCATCTCTTAATCATTATATTATGATAATTATTTCTTTTAATTGGTTTGGAGCTCAGGCGAGTTTCAAGTTTCGTTTAGGCGAGACTCTTAAACTAGTTTTTGTGGACACTCATTGCCACCCTAGCTAGTATTCAATTGATTTTGGTGGTCATCCATAACCACCCTACTTGGCTTATTGAGGAAGTTATTCGAACCCTATTGTGCTTGTTTTCAGGTGATCTAATGGAGATTGAGTTTAGTTTGCAGGGGTCCAAATTATCATTAAATGTGGTTGATAATCATTGTTTTCAAGAGCCTGAATTTCAAGTGATTATTGAGGCTAAGTGCTACTGATTGTTTCTAGATCGAATTGCCTCTTTTAGAGGGCCTAGACTCATCTCATATACAGGACGAGAACGCAATTTTGGAGGGTGAAATTAACATATTTCAAGAGGCTAAATTGGTACTCGGAGGGCCAAATTTATCTGCAAATTTTAAGGGCCGACAACCTCTTCTTATTCAGGACTAGAGCCTCTTCGTTATTCAGTATGGGATCATTCTATTCCTAAGGGAGGTGAGCATCTTTATCGTATATCAAAGGAACACAATTGGTGAAGGTTGAAATCAAAGTTTAGAGGTTGAATATCATATCTTCAGAGGTCAAGTTGGGCCACACTTTTAGAAGTTGAGTTATGGGTTTATCTACTATCTGGAGGCCGCATAATGAAGTGTATTATATTTATTATATGGGAATCTTATAATTATGAGAAAAAATTGTTCCTTTGAGAATGATTTATGCCCGAACATTATTTCTACTAGAGGATTAATTCTTTGCAGTCCTAGAGACTGATTCTTTATATTCCAAGAGGATAAGTTATCTTCAGTTTGAGTTTGATATTTGAAGGAAGATTCATTAAATCCATTCGTAGGATGAATGCCTCAAAAGTATGAGTTTACTATGGAGATTGATCACTCAATATTTCAAGCTAATTTTAGGAGGGAAAAAATGATATATTTCCATAGCTATTAGAGGTAAAATTACCCTATTATTTTAGAGGTTTGGGTTTGTCATTTGTAGATTGAAACATTCACAATTGGAGGCAACATACCGAGCATCATAGCTATACAATTGGAAGCTTGTTTCAGAGGACAAGGTCTTGTATTCTTTGGAGGCCGATTTGCATTAATTCAAAGGACAATATTTCCCATAAATTGTTTCCATCGTAAGAGGACTAAATCTCGTATTCAAGGAGGTTGTATTAGGTATTTAGAAGTTTGAATTATTCTTCAAATCTTAAAGAGACCGAGATTCATATATGCTTATTATCTAGCGTCATTGTTAGGCCAAATTGTTGTTAATATTATAGACAATATTTATCAAGCCAATTCCTTCTATATGCTGGATTTTTTCAAAAAATTTTGGCATTCCAGAGGCTGAATTTATCCAGCCTTTTAGGTGTTTAGGTTCCAGGTTCAATTATTAATCTTGCATTGTAATCGCCTCCATCAAGTTAATAAAATTGTGATTTGACTCTCATATATCTTTGTTCTTGTCTTTGTCTTCAAATCAAATTATGCTTGAAAAAATTCATTAAATAATATTTTAATATTTATTGAATTGTATTATAAATTTCTAGCTTTCCTAAATTACAAGGATTGTGAATTGAAAACTCTATTTTGTAAGAAAAATCAATTTTATAAAGCAAAAAAGTCAAAAACATATACAATGTTTCTATACCTCCAATTTCCATTATTTGGGTCCTATGAGTGTTGCAATATACCAAAGAAGTGAAATCATGATTTTATTGCAAAGTTGAGTGAGATTGAAGGGCTAGTTAGAGGTTGCAATAGGAGTCCATGTTTTGCTACAAGAGACAATCCAACGAGTGTGTAACCAAGAAAAATGCAAGTGTGAGAAGAAAGGAAGCTATGGAAAAGTTAGATAATGATAAAATCAACCTAAATAATGCTTCAAGATTACATGTTACAAATTTACCCTAACAAAACTTAGCACTGTGTTTTTCTTGTAGCTGTAAAACTAGTTATACAACAAAATAAAACAATGAAAAGTAAATGTGTGGCAACAAAAGAAATGAAATACATGAAAATTGGAAATGTCATTCACTAATGTAACTATTACATTCAAATCTCAAATAAATTGTAAGAAATATTTGTTCACAAAAGCCTTATAATTAGCCATGCATGAGTGCTATGAAAAAATAACTCTTAGAAATGTTACAAAAGTGAAAAACACAATACTAATAAAAAGTAATAAAAGAGGGATCTAGAGCTCCTGGGGTGGGCCTAACCCAAGGATTCTCAGAGTCCCTTGGAGGAAATATAAACTAGGAGCTAAAATATAACACCACTTCCATTAACTAAGAAACTATTTGTACATTTACAAAATTACAAAACTTGCTTGGAAACAAAAATCCAGCCTTTTCTGTTATTATTCACACTCTTCTCTACATGTCTATTAGGATACTCAAGCTTCTTATTATACAATGAGTGGAGAGTAGCATCCTTGATGGGAGGTCTACATTTCCATACAAAAATCCCGAGAAAAGGGGATCTTTCTCCTAGTCCACCTCGTAGCAGCAGGAAGGGGCATTAAATGCCCTCATCCAATCAAGTCGAGACTTTGTTGCAGCAGGGAACAAGTAGCGTGAATATCTCTAGTGTTGGATCTTCTCGAAATTTGTTGATTATCTCTTTTAATTGTGTGCAATGCACATAAAATATGAAAAATATCGTTGACTCTACTAAGAACCCATTAAGCTAGGAAAATGTGCCATTAAGTGCAAAAGCGTAGGTCATAGCCCGACCTACCTCATATAAGTTTTAGACCTACCTTATATAAGTTTTAACCCACAAGCAAGATACTAAAAATTAGATTGACCCTTCTTTCTTGTCTTTCTGACTGCCTACGAGCAGGAGCGAGGAGCTTACTGGATATATTGATTTTAAGGAGGAATCCGACCTAACCCATAGGTCAGATTTCAGACTACCTTATAATTCACGAAGAAACATAACCCAAAGTAATATCAAGGAAGGATATTGGATGTTTTTTTATGGGTTCAATATAGTTTTTATGTGCCAAGGAGTGGATTGGTGGGCCTTATGATTTACTTCTTTTGGAGGCCCATTAGTCACTCTCAGAGTTTTTCTTCCCTATCTTCATTAAAATGGTGATGAAACTTGGAAATGCATGAGTGGAGACTAATTCCAATGTGGGGAATGTTCGTACAAACTATGTCGAATTCAATTGTGTTCCCTCATATTAGCTCATTATTCAAACCTCGAGTTTCATTCATTAAATATTGTTTTCACCATGTGATCTTTAAAGTTTTCATTTATTATAACTATTATTCAAATATCATAACTCCAATAGTTTGAACTCTATGATAGAGAAATAAACATATATTTTAATCATTATGAGTTTCAATCTTTCCATTTTTGTATGCAATGATATATTATATTATTTATATAACTTATTGTTTTTTTTTTGTAATTTCAGAATTTTTATCCATAATTTCGTAGATATTTACATGAGTGTATAAACATCGACTATCTATTGCTTGTCACAAGGGAAACGAGACCAAAGATTGCATAGTGTCATAACCATTGTTCAAAAAATTATTACTAGTAGCTAGAATTTTTATACATGGAGATAAAATTTAAATGTCACCCCAATGGAGGGGAAACAAACAATCAAATCCATATACAAAAATTAGTAGTTTTAAAACAACCAAATATGCATGATGTTTAACATGAATAAAGGTTGTGCATCTTCCCCAAATCAAATGGATTCATATTTTTACTACAAATTTGAACGACAAAAGATAAGTGAACTTGCATGATGTTTAACACCCACAATGGCCCATTCATAACATGACATCTGGTAGAGATTGATAGGACAAAGGAGATGATGTCAGCATGGTGACATGGCGCCACCAGGAACTGCCCCATGGCAGGAAAACTTGGAGCGTTATGATTGGTCAATAATTCAAATGGAACCCCTCACGAGATGCCATGTGGCAAAATGAAACCATTTTGACTTCATCATGCAAACAACTATGGACCCCTAGGACTAGGTAAGATGGCATGGTCATGTGGGAAAAATACAAGGGAGAAAGTTTGGCTAATCTCTTGTTTTATGGTCATCCCTTCATGCCCCGGGTCCACATAATTATGTATATATACATATTACCGAGCTCCACATATCAACAACAATTCAACAAACAATGATCTGATACAAATTTGACGACGTAAGTTATGTGGTTAATTGGTGCAATTGGTTACGTTGGTGGATGATTCATTGATATTCCATGTTCAAGACCAGAGGAGCATCACTCATTATTGTTGCACTGTGTATTGGCCAAGCCTTAGAGGAATTTTTATTTTTTGTTATTGTAGTGATTTGTCAAACCCACAAGGGCATCATTATTTTTGTTGTAGTGGTGTTTTGGATGAGTTCGCAAGGGAATCATTATTTTGTTACAGTATTGAATGGACGACCTGAGGGGCATCATCATTATTTAATTACAATGTTGAATGGCCAAGAAAAGGAGCATCATTATTTTTTTGACTGGCTAAATCGAGGGGCATCATTATTTTGTTGGAGTAGAGCCCAAGGGACATGATTGTTACAATGTTGTTTGGCCAATCCCAAAGGAATTTTTGTTGCAATATTGATTGGAAAATCCTGAGGGCATCGTTGCATTGTCATTTGGTTGAGCCCGACATCATTGTTGCAGTATTGATTGGCAAAGCCCGAGGGACATCGTTACAATTTTGTTTGGACGAGCGTAAAGGAATCATTATTGTAGTTTTGTTTTGGCCGAGCCAAAGGGGCATCATTATTGCAATTTTGTTTTGGCAACCCCGAGGGGCATTGTTCTTGTTGTAGTATTGTATATGGTCCAAGACCAAAGGATTCATTATATTTGTATTTTTTATGATCCAATCCTATAGGCCTCACTCTATTTGTATTGTATATGAACCAATCCTAGCTGAGAAAATTTTAGGGGCGAATTTTAGCCCAAAGGCGAATTTTAAAGGGTTTTAAATTTTAGAGGGGCGAATTTTTAATATAAAACCCCTTTTGTATAGTTTTATAAAATTAGCCCTATAATTATTGAAAAAGCAATTAATTATTAGATGTTAGTCCAAAAAAATAAATGCGCACAAACCTTCCACCTTGCATTCGCCTCCCGATTTTCTGGTTTGGAGCGGATTTCGCCCCATTTTTTACTAGTTGGGGCTTGGAAGTTGGAGGAATTCACCCCATTTTTTACTGGTTGGAGCTTGGGGCTTGGAAGTTGGAGGTGATTTCTTGAGCATCTAGTCCATTGGCCTCTCCACCTCAAATTTTTCTATAAATTTTCCAGTTTCGAAGTGTGCTTGCAACATTTCAAACGAATTCCATCGATCCCTCTGACCGGCATTTTCATGGAACAAAGGAGACGGTTGAGCTCATCCACCATGCCTGCAAAAATAGTTCAACCTCCACCTTTTACAGTTAAATTCTTTTACAAATCACTTTCATTATCCATTGCATTTTTTTTTTTCCGTTCTATTGTTGCTATTATTCACATTCAATCTTCTGGCAGCATCAGAAAACGACAGCGCGGTCTACCTAAACCCGAAAAGACTAAATCGAAATTTCTTCAAGCACCGAAACCCTGGACCTATCGACGATCCACCTGGCTTCGGAGATTCCGGTGAATTTACGGTTGGAATGCTGCCTTTCGATCTTCCATTTACCGTTTTTGTCCCCTCAGAGCAATATTTCCAGCGAATTTTGGAACCGAAAATGGTAAGCGGGGTCAAGGAAATAGACAAAAATTTTACTAAAGAAGTCTCTATGAATTCGACGTCTGATAATATGATAGCCATTGTATCAAGAATATTGGGTTTTAGTGCAGTTCCTTTACATTTTCCCTCAAAGTCGGTGCCGTTAAACGACGAGCTAGTTGTGGAGTCTTTGTCTGGAATCAGGTTGCAGCTAGGTCGGGATTCTACCGGAGTTATGTTTGTTAATAACATAAGCTACGAAGCCACTGACGCGAGGTGAGGACAAATAATTTTCCATGTTGTGTGTGGGGTTATCATGGATGCAGGATTCGAGCAGTCGGTTAGGCCGGACGAAGACAGAGATCTGGAATAAGGCGTGTTGTGAGATGTTTTATTTCAGTTGTTTCCAGAAACGCGCCTGGAGCTTTGGAGATGCACTGTATAACACCGATTTGAATGGGCTTAGGTTCCAGATCTAATGGGTATCTATCTTTAAAAATTCAGCTGAAAATTGCATCGGCATTGTCGTTTTTGACATAACAATTGGGTGGCACAGACCTCAGAAATATTAGAAATTTTTGGGCAGTGTAATGCCTACTACCAAACCAAAGCCCTCATGTGAGTTTAAAAGTTCATTGATTTCATTTCTTTGTTGGATTGATTTCTGTTTGCTCTGTTGTTAAGAAACGTGCAAGTTTATTGCCTTTGAATGAAGAAAATAACCGACCAAGAGGTGATGAGGTTGTGAGTACTTGTAAGTTATCCGTTAATCAGAGTACTTCCTGTTGCTGAAAAATTAGAATAAATTTGATCCGAGTTAAACTATGCATGTGGCCATTAGTTTATTTAAAGTGTTGGGGTAATTTGAGATTGAAATTTACCGAGTTGAATCAAAATTAAATTGGGAATGGTTGACATAAATCTCCAACCAAATTTCACCAAAACGTTATATAATGTACCTCAATTTATTTAGCAGTAGCAATTCAGCGCATTGGTCATTATTATTACCGATTCTGCTTGGGGCCATGTTCGCAAAATTTGGATTCATTCATATGTAAGATCCTGGGATCCAGGATCCATTTCACACTCGGATCCCATGAGGGAGACTGATAAGACACGAGTATCTCTAACAGATATTGTCTCTACCTTGTGGCCTACAAGTAAAGCCATTAAAAACTTGGAGGAAAATTGTGTTGTGCTTGGGAGGAATTTCCTATCAAAAATTGGAAAAAAGAAGCAAAAGAACGATCATTAAAAGGAAAATATGCTAGAGATATGGAGAAGAGGGTATTTAATCTTATATTGTGTCTAGTGTATTGTCTAATGCATGGAATATTTAAGTTAATCATTATAATTAGATTAATGTAATTTCTTGTACTTTTTTTCCTTTCTTTCTTTCTGTTGTTTTTTTAAAAGTTACAATCTTGCGAAATTCCTAGATAGTAAGATATTACAGATTTACTACTTTAGCACCATATTTATTCCCATATCAATGCTCTTGTTAGCTATTCCTGAAACAGAGCTCCGAGTTCACCCAAAAATCCCGTGAAGAATAGCTTGGATTTTGTTCTGATGTCGTACCTATGCTGAAGGCTTGCTTGGGTTTTGTTCTGATGTGGTATTGATGCGAAAGATGAAGAGGTGCTTTTCATAGGTTAATATTCAAAATTAATTAACTTAAATGAATGATTCAAGATACAGACCATGAAATTTCTTAGATTACTTGCCGACATACTTGGGAAACACTGAAAAAGCACTACCACTAATTGGTTTTAGTTACAATTAATTTTAAGAAATTCTTTAACAGGTTTCCCTCTCAAACAAAAATTAATATCAATCAACTGTCCCGACTTTACCAACCATTGGAGTTGCCTAAATTCCTATGCATTGTAACTACTACAGTAATTCTTGGGATAATTTTGTTATAGCCCACCATTTAGTATGACATTTCGTGTTTAGTGTTTCTTAGATTACTTGCCGACTTACTTGGGAAACACTGAAAAAGAACTACCACTAACTGGTTTTAGACTCGTAGTTACAATTAATCTTAAGAAAATATTCAACAGGTTTCCCTCTGAAACAAAAATAATATCAATAAACTGTCCTGAATTTACCAGGCATTGGAGTTGCCCAAATTCCTATGCATTGTAACTATTGCAGTAACTCTGGGGATACTTTTGTGTATAGCCCACCCTTTAGTATGACATGTTCATGTTTCGTGTTTAATTTGCGAGGTTGAAATGCATACAAATTATGCTTTGCCTTTAAACCTAAGAAGTTCCTATTGTTCACAGGGTTTGGAATTGTGGTTTGACATGGAAGTAGGCATAAAGGGATATTTTTACAGTCACACCAGCCTGTCAATTAAATCAATGTGCACTGTCTCTAAAGTTTGAACTACTCCTTGGTGAATCAAGGCCACAAATAATGCAAAGCCAACAAAATAGGACCAAAAATATTCTGTTGTCGGTATTTAGTAGACAAAACAAAGTGGTATAGACCTTAGACATTAAAATTATGGCTTGGATTTCATAAAAGATGAATGATATAAATGTTGATGATGTATTGCTCAGACTAGATGGAATGGTTAAAATTGAAATTTTCTCTATAGTTCTATTTACACACGTTGGGTGCAGAGGTACATACAGGCTGATCTGTATGACTGCCTTTTCTAGTTGATTTAACAAATCTTACTCTGCCAAGCAAATGAATGTCTATTTTAATAGTTTTAATGGATTCTACAAAACCATATTGAGGAAGGTAATGTAATTTAATTTATAGCATTTTAGAAATGGACATATAGTCCTAGCTTAAGTTTGCTAAGAATTGTTGAAATTGGGTATCTCGGAAGGTATTTCCCCTTGGAAAAACCCTTGGGGTTTTGTGGTTTTTTGTTTGGGGTTTTTGACCCAAAGGAGTGGGCTTGGAAGCCAAGGAAAGACATTTAATAATCTAATTTAAGTATGAGTTGCTTTAAGGGTCAAGTCAGCTCAGGTTGGCCAGCAAGACCAAGAGACAGGACCGTTGGGGTTTCACACCCCTTGGAAAAGTATAAATACAAAGACAAGGAGAATTAAAGGACAATCTTCTTGTGTGGTGAGCAAAGGTGCTAAAAGGACTTAGCCACATGTAGCAAAAGGAACTGCAACAGATGAACCTACACAACAGGTCACTGGAATGGTTGAGATTGAAGCAGAATTGCAAGCTGAGCTATAATACATACAAATGGATATTCTCCAATCAAATTCAAAGCATCAAAGGAGTACATCAGGTTCTAGTGAGGTGAGTTTTATGGCGATTCTATACTTTAGATTTATCATGATCCTTTTGGGTTTGAGTAATTCAGCTGATGTCTAGTGTTTTCTAGTTTCCACACATTAAGTAGAGTTTTTAATGTCGATTTTCCACTAAGAAAGATAGGTGTCATTAAGAATATGTCTATTTTAGGGATTGTTGGGATTGTATACTCACTTGCAGGCTATTTTAAAAATCCATTTAGCATGTGAATGCCTCTAATGCTACCTTTTTTCAATAGAAGCTGTAAAAAGCTTTTATATTTGCTATCAGAGTGAAACAATGCAACGTTTTTCTTCCAGGAAAATGCCCTACTTTCCTTAATAATTTTGCTTTTTGTTTGCATCACTGAACACCTCCAAACTAAGGGGAACATAATTTGTAAGTTTGCCTCATTGCAATTTTCAATTAAAGTTGGGACTTGTTGAAACTTCAATGTATTTGCCCTTGTTTTATCCTTACCCCCTACACAATTTTTGATAGAGTTTGAACCACCTAAAGCATTTTCCTTTATTTTATTTACATACCAATTGTTTTGGACGAGTTATTAGATAAAGAGCACAACTTATTGAAATTGTTTTAATCTTATGTGTCACAATATCAAACATTTGGTAATGACTTCTATAACATGATTCTTGTTCTAGATTATTTCCTTTGTTGTGATATAATTCTTCTTCTCATGAGGTTAAATTGAAGCATGCCAAACTCAGTTATATGTACTTTGATCACTAAACAAATTAATCATAGATACATGTTTTCATGAGGGTAAATTGTTTGTTCTCATGATGGTAAATTGAAGCATGCCAAACTAAGTTAGATGTGATTTGATCACTAAACAAATTAATCATAGATACATATTTTCATTCAACAGTTTCATGATGAGAGGAATAAATCTGTTAAGAAGCTGCAAGATAATAGAGATTCACGCAAAGAACATATTTGTGATGTTTTGAAGCTTAGCGGTAGAGCCTGTAACACATTTTATAAATAATTGTATCTAGCTTTTGGACATTTGTTTTTTGGGTTGTGGTGTACCCTACGTTGTGACATGTCAAACAGTTTTTAAGCTTGCTAAATCTGAACATTAAATGTATTCATTGTGCCTCTGATATCCATAAATCAATCATATTGTTTGTATATTAAACATGTTTTCATTGATTACAGAAATATTTTTTGAATGCCATTTCTGACTTATATCATGCACATATCTAAAATAATTTTGACATGCATGGTGTCTCTTCTATTCTACTTCCTTTTAAAGTAAGAATACTTTTTGCAGTAAAATGTTTTGAGAGTAAACCTCTGAAAATGCATTTTGGTAATAATGGTCCAAGGGATTAGTCTAATATGATTGGGCATGAACGGTTTCTCCTAGAATTGTCTTGAACAATCTATGCTCTGCTACCATTTAATCAGTTGTTTCCTAGATATGAAGGTTGAATAATGGCTGAAAGGACAAAGTTTCATTATCCGATGTTGAGCTGTTTAACTTAAATACATGTTTAATAAGTCTATCATAACATTGTAGCAGACATATATATGGAGTATCTGGCCTAGTAAATATTTTAATCCTCCTATGCTTGGTTTGATATTTTGCAGTTCACAAATTCCTTCGTTGAATTGGTGGAGGGAGAGCTTTGTGCAGATGGGCTTCCAGGTCAATGGAGTTCTGCAGAAAAGACTCCCTTGGAACACTTAGATATTTCTCATGTTGATGACTATGGGGTGTCACCATATGAGTTAGATAAGTGTTGATGACTATGGGGTGTCATGTTTCTTAGACTAGATGGAATGGTTAAAATTGAAATTTTCTCTGTAGTTCTATTTACACACGTTGGGTGCAGAGGTACATACAAGCTGATCTGTATGACTATATTTTCTAGTTGATTTAACAAATCTTACTCTGCCAAGAAAATAAATGTCTATTTTAATAGGTTTAATGGATTCTACAAAACCATATTGAGGAAGGTAATGTAATTTAATTTATAGCATTTTGGAAATGGACATATAGTCCTAGCTTAAGTTTGCTAAGAATTGTTGAAATTGGGTAGCTCAGAAGGTATTTCCCCTTGGAAAAACCCTTGGGGTTTTCTAGTTTGTTGTTTGGGGTTTTGGACCCAAAGGAGTGGGCTTGGAACCCAAGGAAAGACATTTAATAATCTAATTTAAGTATGAGTTGCTTTAAGGGTCAAGTCAGCTCAGGTTGGCCAACGAGACCAAGAGACGGGACCGTTGGGGTTTCACACCCCTTGGAAAAGTATAAATACAAAGACAAGGAGAAGTAAAGGACAATCTTCTTGTGTGGTGAGCAAAGGTGCTAAAAGGACTTAGCCACATGTAGCAAAAGGAACTGCAATAGATGAACCTGCACAACAGGTCACTGGAATGGTTGAGATTGAAGCAGAATTGCAAGCTGACCTATAATACATACAAATGGATTTTCTCCAATAAAATTCAAAGCATCAAAGGAGTACATCAGGTTCTAGTGAGGTGAGTTTTATGGCGATTCTATACTTTAGATTTATCATGATCCTTTTGGGTTTGAGTAATTCAGCTGATGTCTAGTGTTTTCTAGTTTCCACACATTAAGTAGAGTTTTCAATGTTGATTTTCCACTAAGAAAGATAGGTGTCATTAAGAATATGTCTATTTTAGGGATTTTTAGGATTGTATACTCACTTGCAGGCTATTTTAAAAATCCTTTTAGCATGTGAATGCCTCTAATGCTACCTTTTTTCAATATAAGCTGTAAAAAGCTTTTATATTTGCTATCAGAGTGAAACAATGCAACGTTTTTATTCCAGGAAAATGCCCTACTTTCCTTAAGAATTTTGCTTTTTGTTTGCATCACTGAACACCTCCAAACTAAGGGGAACATAATTTGTAAGTTTGCCTCATTGCAATTTTCAATTAAATTTGGGACTTGTTGAAACTTCAATGTATTTTCCCTTGTTTTATCCTTACCCCCTACACAAATTTGGATAGAGTTTGAACCACCTAAAGCATTTTCCTTTCTTTTATTTACATACCACCTGTTTTGGACGAGTTATTAGATAAAGAGCACAACTTATTGAAATTGTTTAAATCTTATGTGTCACAATATCAAATTTTTGGTAATGACTTCTAGAACATGATTCTTGTTCTAGATTATTTCCTTTGTTGTGATATAATTCTTCTTCTCATGAGGGTAAATTGAAGCATGCCAAACTCAGTTAGATGTACTTTGATCACTAAACAAATTAATCATAGATACATGTTTTCATGAGGGAAAATTGTTTGTTCTCATGATGGTAAATTGAAGCATGCCAAACTAAGTTAGATGTACTTTGATCACTAAACAAATTAATCATAGATACATGTTTTCATTCAACAATTTCATGATGAGAGGAATAAATCTGTTAAGAAGCTGCAAGATAATAGAGATTCACGCAAAGAACATATTTGTGATTTTTTGAAGCTTAGTGGTAGAGCCTGTAACACATTTTATAAATAATTGTATCTAGATTTTGGACATTTGTTTTTTGGGTTGCAGTCTACCCTACGTTGTGACATGTCAAACAATTTTCGAGCTTGGTAAATGTGAACATTGAATGTATTCATTGTGCCTCTGATATCCATAAATCAATCATATTATTTGTATATTAAACATGTTTTCATTGATTACAAAAATATTTTTTGAATGCCATTTCTGACTTATATCATTCACATATATAAAAAAAAATTGACATGCATGGTGTCTCTTCTATTCTACTTCCTTTTAAATTAAGAAGACTTTTTGCAGTAAAATTTTTTGAGAGTAAACCTCTGAAAATGCATTTTGGTAATAATGGTCCAATGGATTAGTGTAATATGATTGGGCATGAACGGTTTCTCCTGGAATTGTCTTGAAAAATCTATGCTCTGCTACCATTTAATCAGCTGTTTCCCAGATATGAAGGTTGAGTAATGGCTGAAAGGATAAAGTTTCATTATCCAATGCTGAACTATTTAACTTAAATACATGTTTAATAAGTCTATCATAACATTGTAGCAGGAATATATATGAAGTATATGGCCTAGCAAATATTTTAATCCTCCTCTGCTTGGTTTGATATTTTGCAATTCACAAATTCCTCCGTTGAATTGGTGGAGGGAGAGCTTTGTGCAGATGGGCTTCCAGGTCAATGGAGTTCTGCAGACAAGACTCCCTTGGAACACTTAGATATTTCTCATGTTGATGACTATGGGGTGTCACCATATGAGTTAGATAAGCATATACGTGATCTATTGGAGAAACAACAAGAAGAAAGGATTTCAGAGCTTGAGGTGGAGCTGAAGTCAACTGAGATTAAGCTACACGCTAAAGAAAGAGAACTTAAACATTGGAAGGAACGAGTTCGATGTCTTGCTGAGCTTTCATTTGGGGCCAATTCAGGCATTTCCTCTCTTACTCATTATGCTCTTTTATATTGTTTGAACCGTGTTCACTGCACATCACATGATAATACACACACTCACAAAGTTCAAGGGTCAGCTCAACTGGTTGTTGCCAATGTTACTGGACATTTGGCTAGGTTTGTGCCAGCAAGTGCCTGGTTTAGAATTTTAAATTCCTCTAGGTGAGGTGCACTAGTCTACATTGACAGGTTTACTGGGGATGTTGTCCGCAAATGTGGGAAGCATCCCTTAGGCTTACTCATGAGGTTTTCCTTGGAAACAAAAGATGTATGTCTGTTTGCAATACACAAACCCTCATGAAGTTGCATCTTTTAGGAGACTTGAAATATTGCTTGTAACAGATTCATACTTGATCAAAGCCTCATTTAAGTGCTTGTCTGGCTTACTACATGTTTAAATTGAGTGGCGATTTTTAGGTGACAATTCTGCATTCGTTGAAATGTCAAATAATGCTGATGGAAAAAGACATCACAAAAGGAAGGCTTTTGGAAGGAGTTCTGTAAGGTCAATTAACAACTCAGGACATGAGGGGAATTTTGTGTTCCCACTATGGTCATTTAGCCATTGTACAGAGGGCCCTCTAGAGTCCACTGCAGACTCTCTGGATCAACTTAATTACAGAGGAAAAATGGATGACTTTGGCACGCGTTCCACTGACTTAGATTATTTTGAAGATATAGTGCAAATAGGATGGGTGCCTGATTTTCGAGATTCCACTGATGGAACCTGCATGGATTTTGTAAAGCATGTTTCTGATGTTGGGTATGATGGATGCTGTGAAATCAATAGTACCTCCAAACACAGGATTTAGTGGGGAATTGGTGATATGCATGAGAACGGATCCGAGGCAAGCACTGCATACTCAGTTTTTGGACATGAATTACATGAGACATAGTAGTACTATTCTTTTGTTGGAGACTTTGGGCTGTCCACAACCTGAAGTTTACCCCTTCTTATGTACGTTATTGTAAGTGTATATAAACATGGGTAGGACTTTATTAAAGTACGTTTATGTGCTTTCGATTCATCTAATGAGTGTTTATTTCTACATGCACATTTGTAACCATGGCCCCTACTGGATGAAAAAAACCCACGTTTGGGCTTCACTCAGCCATTAATGTGACCTGAAACTGAGATGTGGTTTGGTTGTAAATTTTCAAAAATATTCAGCAAGTTTCTCTCAGGAAATTTTGGTGACCAATCAAACTTATTATACATGAGATTCTTGGTTTGGCTGTCCTGTTGAAGCAACATAAAATGAACATAACAATACGCATAAACAAGGACAGGGAAATTCGAAGGCAAGAAATTAAACTTTTGATGATTCCGTGGAAAAGCTTTTACTTGTGTTCATGAGATATAATATTTGAGTATCTAGTACTGCTAACTCATTGCCGGTATCGCAAAATCAAGCACAAGTGATATTTTCGTTTTGCTGAATTCTCTGTACTGTTGATTGGACATATAAATACTCTGTTTATTATAAAAAATGGGACGAGGACAGAAGTGTAATTTACCTTAGCTTCAATGTACAATCCTTACCGTTATCTTCTGTGATTACAAGCAATTTTAAAACTGTTAATAGTCAGCGATGTTTCTTAAATTTAGAAACAGTAATATTATGTTTCTTCAAATTGATGTCGCTGATTGTCATTTGCACATCCCAGAAACAAAATTATGTGCTTCACCATAGCCTTATGGAAGAAATTCAAGTTCCTCTCTCCTTATTTTTCAAGTTCAGTGCCCACTGATAACAAAATTTTCAAGATAATTATTAGTAGACTTTGGTTTGATTAAGTGCCTAAATGTATGTTTTTTAATGACACCAACCCTTGAAACATAAATTTGTACTGAGAAACAAATAGTAGCAATATATTTTTCACTGATCAGCTAGTCCAGAAAACAATAGGTAGAGGTGCTAACCCAAAGATTCCAAGATAAAGGGAAGCAAACTCTACAATTTCCAGACTGTTTAGCAGAACTAGAAGAACGCGTTTTCCAAACTGCACGAGAACTACTTCCCTCACGAGTCACCATGTGCCATGCTTGGTCTCGGTGGTTCTCTTTCTTCTACTCCTAGTTCAACTACCATATCTTCATTGGAACCAACACCTCGAACTCCACTAGACAATGATTCACCATTTTGTAGTAGTGATTCGCCATTTGTACTGGTGATTCGCCATGATTTTACAAGATAATATAATCTCGTGAGAGATTCGCCAAAAAATTATATATACATATTATATTATTAATAAAATTGCCTTCCATTTTTCCTATGTATCATGAGGATTTTCCCATTTATTATATATATAAATTTAAGGGGGTTTTTAAAATTTCCCTGAATCCTGGAGGCCTCTCTTTATTTGTATTGTATATGGCCGAAGCCCAAAGGACTCGCTTTGTTTATATTGTGTACGATCAGAGCTCGAAGGGAATCACTTTGAAGGCCAATGACACAACACAACTAATGTTGTATAATAATGAGATGATACATGTGGGCAGTGATATACATAGTTGAGTTTTGGTTTTGGATGAACCACGAGATGAATCTCGATGCTCTCCCCTTGAAGGCTAATAATCACAATAAAAAAAAGTTTGTGGGATGCTATATCAAGTAACACAATGCAGGTCTATTGGTTGTGGGTCTGTGCTGTGTTGGCCGAGACCTAGGTTTAAGCCCCAAATATTGTCAAGTTAGAAGCTAATTTTTATTCTTGTCGACACTGCTCATTTTTTTGAACTTATAATAAGCCAAAAATAGACATTTTGTGTTAGTTTTTGTAGCATCAGAGGTGTTATAGTCTCAAAACCTTGTGGAGAGGCTAAAACACATTCCATAACCCATAAGTTCATTTTGGAAATTCCACCTAGATGTATCTCAATTATATTATTAGCCTATTTTTAAATATTTCCTAAGTCTAAACTTAGGAAATGTGGTTAATTAATCAATATTAATTGAGAAAGATGTGAATCATATAGAAACTCACAAAGATCGATCCAGAAATAATCTCAGCCATCAATTATGTTTTAATCTTAATCATTGGAGTCCCAATTGGATATTATGAGAGGAGGTTGATGGGTAGATGGATCACACACACTTGAGATCGATTTCCTTAGGCAGCTCGATTTTCCAAAGAACAAAAACAGTTGTCGAAAGAGTTTGATCCAAAGAAAGGAAGAAAAGATAAAGAGGGGTAAAGACAACGATTCAAAGGAAAATTTTCCATTTTTGGAGAGTGTTAGTGTCTAAATGTTCAGTGATCAAATACACTCTTTTAGGTTTACTTGGTAGTGGTCCTTGGTCAAAATTTTATGTTTTCAAATACATTCTCAAATAAATTTTGTTCACTGAATGTTGTCTAGGTATGAATGTTTCTCCCTTAACCCATTCATGTTCATTATCAAATTCAAAGTCATGTCATTCATCATCAATATAGGGTCATAGACCAGTCAACATACTTCCATCAAGGTCATAGTCTAGGTTTATTTTGTTTTGCCATCATAATGTCCAATCATGTCATTAAAGAAGGCAAACAAGAGTCATTTTCACCTCACAAATCATCTTCATTGGGAGTTATCAAAGATAGGAAAATAAATTAAAGGAAATTTGTCTTTTCTCAAGAAGTATGCTACATGATCAAAGTTTTTCAAAAAACAAATTTTTCTCAAAGTGTTTATGATTTCACTAAAAGAAAAAAAAGCAAATTTTGTGAGTTATAAAGGGAAATGAAGCTTTGGAGTTAATTTCATCCTTTGGTTTCAAAAGAGCTCATCTCTCATCCTCACAACACTCCACAACTATCAAAGATAGAAGACAACTAGCAAAAAAATGTTCTAACTACTCTGCACTACGCTTCTAGCAGTGTGCTACGCTTTTGCTTCCAAGCTCCAAAAAGATACCAAAGGGTAAATTCATCATTTCTCAAAGGTTCAGAGACCTCCAAACCAGTAAGTGATTAGGATTTCATAAATTTTGCTCAAAATTGAAAGTTAAAGGAATGGGTTGAAACTAGGATGGTTGCGTAGATCTCGTCTTCCTGATTCCGGTGTCGCGAATGGTTCGAAAAATCGATGTCGTATGAGGGAGATATCATGTTTTGATCAAATTCCCAAACAACTAAACTTTGCGAAAGGGCTGACTGGGATGCCCAGTCAGCATGGAGGATGCACGGTCAACAAAAGGAATATTATGAGGAATATTCCTTCCTAAGATCCAATCCAAGGCTGACAAGTGGCACGATCTTATTGGACAGTTGGTTGTACGTTGTTTTTTGAGGGCTAATCGGAAGGTGCCACGTGGCTATCCCTAAGGCTGCCATGTGGCCCTTGAACTGTGCATTAATTTTTTTTGGGAGGTCTGAAGGGCTTGACCCCGCGACCTCCGGCAGAGCAACCACCCACCACACCACCCACACTATGCATTAGTTCTTAACCTCTAAAGGATTTAGGTTAATGTTAAAGTTTGTTAAAAATTGCATTATGGGTTGGGGACCATCGATGGTCCCAACCTGCCAACGATCTCGCAACATATGCGTTCACATTGCAAACATTTATCGCGACCTCCAATCGTTAACCGACAGTCACCGAAACTGTTTCGAGATGTGTTATCACATCCAATAGTTACCATTACATTTCTCCGCAGAGTCAACAATCTTACCTGGAGTTTAAACTTATGCAACCAAAGTTCAAGCTGTGAGTTCCGCTGACCATTACGGTCAGGGTCGGGGTTGGGGTGCGCATGTGGCCACCCTAACCATAACAATTATTGTAATGGTTAGTGTTGGCGGGAATTATGGCAGCGCGGTATTTTTGTGCGGATTTGGCTAAATTGACTCCAGTTAAGTGGAGTCCTCCATAGTTAGTGGAGGTTTTCTAGGTGTTATTTGGGAAATGAGCTGGAGACTCAATTTTCGCCCATTCTGAGTGAATGAAGAGCCATTCTAGACTAATTGGAGCATTCTGGAGCCATTGGTGTAGATAAAACATCCATTAAAGGCCTGTAACTACATGTATTTGAAAAATTTTGAGCATAATGAAAGAGACATGCCATTGGGAGTTGGACCAACATATGTAGCCTAGGAGGGGTGAAATTCTTCGTCATGCCTACTATATAAATATTATGTGGTGACTTATTTCTCTATTTTACATTGCTGTTCAATGTTATTTGTGCTTATTTTCATGCTTCTAATTCACTAAAATCATCTACAATTCATGGTTAAAATCCACATTCCTTAAGCAAACTAATGAGACAAGTATGCACATGTTTATAGTCTGAAAATACACTTAGCACAACAAAAATAATACAGTCCTTTCAAATCAGGTTGGTATTAGAGCTAGATTTTATTCTCTGGTGTTGTTTTGTGCAAAGCATTGTTTAACTGTTTGCAAGTTTTAGATGGTTACAAGGCTCAAGCTCAAAAGAGGAGAAGGCACATTGGTGGAAGCAAGAGGGTCTCAAAGTGAGCCACAACAAAGGAGAGCAATATTGCCACAATCTCCACCACCTAGTTCACCTCCTAAGGAAGCAGAAGCTAAATTAAGCATGCCTCAAGTGGAAGGAGAAATCCATGAAGAAGTTGATCCCAAAGAGGAAGAAAGAGTATTCAAGAAAGCATTCCTTGACATGACTGAGATGGTTAGAATTATTTATCAAGAAAGAAATCAGAGACTGGAAGGAGAAGGATCCAAACTTCACAAGGAAGGACATGGATCTTCAGGAGGTCACAATGATGAAGATAAGTCTAAGAATGGAAATGGAGGAAATGTAGGAGATGGAGGCAATGGAGAGCCATCATCCTCACCCTCATCCTCATCATCCTCTACTTCTACTTTAGTACATCAGCCACACAAGTCAAAGAACACTGGTAAAAGTACTTTTTTTAAAACTTGATATTAAGTTTGAATCACCAATGTTTAATGGTGAAGTCAATGCAAAAAATATTGATAATTGGATTAGGCAATTGGAGGTCTATTTGATAATCCATAACCTTCAAGATGATGATACCAAAATCCAATTAGCTTCATTGAGAATGGAAGGTGCATGACTTGTTTAGTGGGAAGCCAAGAAAAAGGAGGAGATCAAGAAGCATGGTAAGATTATTCTATCATGGACTGATTTCATTACTACAATAAAACAATAGTTTTATCCATTAGTTCATATGCAAAAAGCCATAATGAATTGGCAAAAATTTAGGCAATTGATGGGACATAATGTGCAAGAATACACCCAAGAATTTAGGAGAAGAGCTCTCTTATTAGGGGTAGATTTGCAGAGCCAAGATACTTTGCTCAAGTACATAGGAGGATTACATAGCTACCTAAAACATACTATTATCATGTTTAACCCCACAAGTCTAGATGAAGTATGTGTTCAGGCCACACATATAGAAGCTAGATGGAAAAACATTTCTGAAGAGAGTAGAAAGAAACCTTTTAATGGTAAAAACAAAGAGAATACCTCAAAAGGTAAAAAAAAAAAGAATGCATATGTTAAGAAAGAGTGAGAAAAATTGGTTTGTAAAAATTGTTCAAAAGAATGCCATGATGAAACTCATTGTTGGAAATTACATCCTGAAATGAGGCCCAAGAAATACGATAACAAAGGGAAACAAAAAACTGCAGCTACAACTCAACATGATTTAGGAGTTGATTCAGGTGATGAATCTAAGATTACAACCATGGGATTGAAGAACATGAAGGGAAAAGAAATTGAAACTATACCCAGTACTAGTACATCAGTCTGTCACATAAACAATCCAAATGAAAAGGAGAGAATTGAACTGTTTCATGTGAGGGTCATATCCAAGCATACCAAGATTGACACATTGTTTGACAGTGGGTCACAAGAAAACTTAATATTTGAAGACTTGGTCAAGAAACTTAACCTTGATACCATACCACATCCAAAACCATATCCATTAGGTTGGATTTGTAAGGATGCAAATTTACAGGTTTCAAAGAAATGCATATTGCGGTTTGCAATCACTGCAAATTTTATTGACACGGTTGAATTAGATGCAGGTCCGCTTGACATAAAACGTATTGTGTTGGGGAGTCCTTACTTGTATGATAGGAAAGCGATCTTCCATGGCCATGAGAACAAATATCATTTATTCAAAGATGGAAAGGATTACATTGTTAGAGCACATCGCAAGAAGACAAACATTGCTATGGTAAATGCTGGACATGTAAAGAGGTTGGTAAATTAAAGTAATAATTTTGTTCTTCTAATGATTAAGCCTAAAGCTGATGTTAATCATGAATCATTTGAGGGATGTGATCCTAAGTTGAAATCAGATTTATATGATGTAGTTGATGCACATCATGAGATGTTTCGGGAGCCAACATGATTGCCTCCAAAAAGAGAGATTCAGCATGAGATTCAGTTGCAGCAAGATTGTCCTCTTCCAAAAATCGGTATGTATCGCATGTCGATAATTGAGAATGTTGAAATAAAGAGGCAAATCAAAGAGATGTTGGACAAAGGAATCATAAGGCCAATCACCTCGCCATGCGATTCACCCATAGTCTTGATTCCAAAGAAAGATGGGACTTGGCGCATGTGTGTAGACTTCAGAGCTTTGAACAAGATTACGGTAAAGAATCGTTACCCACTCCCAAGGATAGATGATTTGCTTGATCAGCTGAAAGAAGAAAAGTTTTTCACTAAGTTAGATTTACGAAGTGGATATCACCAAGTAAGAATTGCAGAAAGTGATATATGGAAAATTGCATTCAAAACCAAACAAGGACTCTTTGAGTGGTTAGTTATGCCATTTGGTTTGTGTAATGCACCGACAACTTTCATGCATGTTATGGATAGTGTTTGGTGTCCATTCCTTGATGAGTTTGTGATTGTGTACTTAGATGACATATTTATTTTCAGCAAAACACGAGAATAACATGTCTTGCATGTGAATCAATTGCTTGATGTTTTGAAGAAAGAGAAATTGTTTCTTAATATGTCAAAGTGTGAGTTTGGAAAGACTTCTTTGGATTATTTGGGAAAAATTGTAGGAGGAGGAGAGTTGAGAATTGATACTTCTAAAGTGGGAGCCATTGTGAATTGGCCCACACCCAAAACAGTAACCGAGGTAAGAATTTTCTTAGGTGAAGCTCAGTATTGGAGAAAGTTTATTTCTAACTTTTCTTCCATCGCAGCTCCTATGCATGGAGTGAAAAGTGTGAAGAAAGGCTTTCAATGGGGAGGAAAACAACAACAAGATTTAAAAGATTTAAAAGAAAAGATCAATTCAACTCCAGTCCTTGCATTACAAAATTTGAGATAGCCATTCGAGATACAAACTGATGCTACTAATTATGCCATGGGCGGAGTACTTTTGCAGCATGGTAAGCCTATCGCTTTTCATTTTGAAACATTTAATGGTGCTGTGACAAATTATCCTACATATGAAAAAGAACTATATGCGTTGGTACAAAGTGTCAAGAAGTGGAAACACTACTTGATGGGTAAAGAGACGATTGTGCATATCGATCACCAACCATTACAGTACTTGCAGTCACAAACAAAATTGCAGAAATCAAGACATTTCAGGTGGATGGGATTTATTCAACAGTTTTACTTGGTTATAAGGTACAAGAAAGCTATTTTCAATAAAGTTGCTGATATGCTTTCAAGACCAATCATTAGTGCATCTATTTTACTAAAAAATGATTATATTGTGCATGAGAGTTATATAGAACAATATGCACATGATGTTGATTTTCAAGATGTGTATGCTAGTTTGAGTGAAGGGAATCAAGTTGAAGAAAAAGATTATCACATAGGATTATCTTTATGTAGTTGTGGATAGATTCAGTAAAATGTGTATACTTATGCCATGTAAGAAAACCATTACTGTTGAAAAAACTGCTGAACTTTATTTTTAACATGTATGGGTTCATTATGGATTGCCTACTTCTATTATTAGTGACAGGGATTCTAGGTTCACTGGGAATTTTTTGTCCAATCTATGGAAGATGATGGACACAAAGTTGAAAAAGAGTACTGATTTTCATCCTCAATTTGATGGACAAACCGAGATGGTGAACAGAACCGTTGTGCATCTATTGAGAGGATATTGCAACAAACATCCTAAGTTGTGGGATGAGCAACTGCATTACATTCAGCACGCTTACAACCGAGCAAAGCACTCTTCAACTCAAACATCACCTTTAGAAGTATGCTTTGGGTATTTTCCAAAATTTCCATTAGACTTCATCTTTGATAAGGATGTCGCAATTTATGGCCATAGTGATATTGACTAGGCTCGAAATTTCATCGAGAAAATTCAGATTATACATCAACAAGTTCAAGAACAACTTGAGAAAAGTCAAAGAAAATACAAAGAGAGGCATGACAAACATAGAGTTGGTCACAAGTTTCAAGAGGGAGATGAGGTATGGTTGCACATTAGCAAAGAAAGGATGCAAGGAGAAGGTAAAAAGCTCAAACCCATTCACTATGGTCCATTCAGGACCATAAAGCAAGTTGGTAATAATGCATTTCAACTTGAATTGCCTTCATATATGCAAATGTTTTCAATTGTTAATGTTTAAAACTTAGGTTTGTATGAGCCACATTTGATCGATGATCAAGGAAGTGATGTTCAAGTACCTTTTATTGAAGATTTCTCTCCATAATTTCTTGATGAGCTCAAGGAAGATACAATTCTTGATAGGAGGACAAGAGAATCCAAGAGGGGAAGTGTTGACTACCTTCGAGTTGGGCTCAAAGGCACAAAACCAAGAAAGGAAAAGTGGATGGAGATTGGAAAGGTGAGGGAGTTGTACCCTCATCTACTGAACTGGTAATAAAGTCTTTTAGGGTCCAAAAGGTTCCCAATGGGGAGGAGTGATCAGGAGTTCACAAATTTTGCTCAAAATTGAAAGCTACAGGATTGGGTTGAAACTAGGATGGTTGCGTAGATCTCATCTTCCTGATTTTGGCGCCATGAATGGTTTGAAAAACCGATGTCGTATGAGGGAGATATCGTGTTCTGATTGAATTCCCAAATAACTAAATTTATCGACAGGGTTGACTGGGATGCCCAGTCAGCATGGAGGATGCACATTCAGCAAAAGGAATATTCCTTCCTTAGAACCAATCTGAGGCTGACAAGTGGCGTGATCTTATTGGACAGTTGGTTGTACGTTGTTTTTTTACGGCCAATTGGAAGGTGCCCTTGAACTTTGCATTAAATTTTTTTGGGAGGTCCGCAAGGCTCGACCCCATGACCTCCGGCAGAGTAACCACCCGCCACACCACCCACGCTATGCATTAGTTCTTAACCTCTAAAGGATTTGGGTTAATGTTAAAGTTTTTTAAAAGTGGCATTATGGATTGGGGACCGCCGGCGGTCCCAACCCGCCAGTGGTCCCGCAACATATGCGTTCACATTGCAAACATTTATCGCGACCTCAAACCGTTAACCGACAGTCACCGCACCTATTCCGAGATGTGTTATCACATGCAACATTTACCATTACATTTCTCTGTGCGGTCAGCAATCTTACCCGGAGTTTAAAATTATCTAACCACAGTTCAAGCCATGGGTTCCGCCAACCGTTACGGTTAGGGCCGAGGTTGGGGTGCACATGTGGCCACCCTAACCATAAAAAATATTGAAATGGTTAGTGCTAGCAGGAATTATGGAAATGCACTATTTTTGTGCGGATTTGGCTAAATTGACTCCAGTTAAGCGGAGTCCTCCATAGTTAGTGGAGCTTAACTAGGTGTTATTGGGAAAATGAGTTGGAGACTCAATTTTCGCCCATTTTGACTGAATGAAGAGTCATTCTAGACTAATTGGAGCATTTTGGAGCCATCACTGCAGAGAAAACAACCATTAGAGTCTTGTAACTACATGTATTTTCAAAATTTTGAGCATAATGAAAGATGGACATGCCATTGGGAGTTGGACCATCAAATGTAGCCCAGGAGGGGTGACCTCATTCATCATGCCTGCTGTGTAAATTTTATGTGGCAAAAATTATTTCTCTATTTTACACTGTTTTTCAGTGTTATTTGTGCTTATTTTCATGCTTCTAATTCACTAAAATAATCTACAATTCATTGTTAAAATTCTCATTCCTTAAGCAAACTAATGAGACAAGTATGCACATGTTTATAAACTGAAAAGACACTTAGCACAACAAAAATAATACAGTCCTTTCAGATCAGTAAGTGAATGTTCCTCACACCTCATTCAAGTCAATTTATTCAGTAATTTTCTCCACTACGTTTTTGGTTTCTTTCATGTTTGGCTTGTTTCAGTTGGAAAAAGCCTAATTTCATCATCTAAAAAACTTCATACATCACACATATGCCTTATCAAATCACTACATATCACTCATACCTCTTATAAATACCATTTATACTCAAACCCTAGTTTTCACTACATTTTGGTAGAGAAACTAGGAAAACTCTGTGTTTTAACCATTTTGTCACCTTTCCCATACACATTTCCAAAAATTTCACTTGCATCCTGTAGCCAACTAACCACCCTATCTCCCAAAATTTTTTGGGATTTTTCCCTAACTCTCTTCCATCTCATTTCTGTCTCTAAAATCACTGTACCATTATCCCCCATTTTCCCAAATTTTCACCTTCCCTTTCCACCACATTAAGTAGGGTTTTTACTTGTTGACAAAAATCATGGAGGGTGAGAAGAAGGTCCATAAGGGAGGTCACCATTCCAGATTTGAGCCATCCAATTTGTAGGATATCAATGCTTCTCCTTATGTTAAGAAATATTTTGAATACAATGGTTGTTTAAGGTTTTGTGAGAGAATCCAAGAGGTAGGTTTTCATGCTCAATTGACAAGAATTTTTGCCACTAGCTTTAGGAGAGATAAGGCTATCATAGCAGGGATTGAGTTAACTTTACCAGCATATGCTATAGCCTTAGCAATAGGTATCCCAAACTGAGTAGAAATATGGTTCAAAGGGATGGACGTGGACATTGAGAACTATAAAATGTTTGTAAAACCTCATTGCAAAGATGCTCCTAAACACATCTTTCCTTTCAGTAATTTAATTTACAAGTATGCCACTTTCATGAAACTAATCATGAATTATTTTACATGTGAAGGAAGGTTCTCAATATTGTACCAGTACCACATAAGGTTATTGATGCACTTCACTGCCACCAAGCGACTCAATTTGCTTCATTATCTATTCAGGAGTTTGGTCAAAATGACTGAAAAGGCACACAACAAAGGCAAAGATCATCACACTAATTTGTTCCATCATGGTTTGGTCAAGCTTATAATTTTGCATCAACTCTCCAAAATCAATATGTCTTGGGAAACATTCATGAAGACAATTTCATATGTGCCTACTACTAGTCCACCCATCATTTAGGGCATACCATCAACATCAACAAAGCCAAAGGAGGTTGGCTCTTCAAGTACACAAGCAGAAGTTCCTAAGACGCCAAGGGAAAAAATCACTCAAACCTATGAGAAAGGTAAAAGGATGGTTTTTCTCCTATGATCACTAAAGGTGTGCTTTTACCTAAAAATACAACTGAGCAATGAGAAACCATGGAGAAACCACCTATGCATGAGGGGGAGTCACCTTTACAGTAGCATGAGGAGCAAGCGCCTATGGAGGTTGACATGGAAGAGCAGGTGGAAGACAAATCAGCTGAGGAGATAATAAGGGAAAATGATGCAGAGATAACAGAGCTTAAGTACAACCCCTCAAGGGAAAATTTCATGATAACCTTTCTACAACAAGAAAACATGCAGTTGAAGGTGAAACAACTGCTCCAAAGAAAACCAAAGGAAAATATTGAGGAAGACAAAGGTAAGGGAAAATAAGTGGTGGATGTTTATCAGTTGGAAGACATGGAGGCTGAAATAAAGCTAAGGAGGCCAAGAAAAAGACGATTAACTAGGCAAAAAGAACAAGAAACAGAGTCATCTCCTCCATTAGGTCAGTTAACCTTTGATGAGTTGATCGCTACTGAGATGAGAAAGACAAAGAGATCTGGCTTGAAAGGGTGCATGTGCATCTTGAGAATCTTTTGAAGAAGGAAAAAAGGAATAATAACCTCCAGAGGCACATGGGGAGACACTATTTCACTAGGAACCAAATCACCAAAGTCAAGGTCAAGAATTTGAAGAAAAAGCTTAAAGAAACCCTAATTAAGCTAAATGAGAAAGATAACTTGGATTTGTTAGCTGAAGCATCCATAGTTGTCTAGTTCATCATTCAAGGATGCCATGGACCAAAATTTAGCAATTTTTGGTATTTTTTGTGATTTTTGGCAAAATCTGGAAATTTCACCCTTGCAAAAGCATCGCGCAGTTGCTCGACAATTTTCCTCATAACCTCCAAATGACACTTTATATACATGGTTGGATTTCTCCTTCCATGTAAATTCTAGATATGGTCTCATTTTTTAATGACACCTTTCATTTTTGGAGAAAAACCCAAAAAACACCCTCTTTTTTTTCATGGTTCTGCCACTGTTTTTCCCTTTGTGCGGTGCTGGAGTAAGCTTAGAAAAATGGATTTTTGAAGTTCTTGCAGGTGGGGTTTTTTTTTTTTTTGGATAGATAACATTCAGGGCTATCTTACCCAATCTTTAGATCGGTAGGAGGATGCCTTAAATTCATCTAAAAACACCCTCAAAGTGGCATGATGCTTCTGCTGAAAGGCACGACACTTCTGTGAAAGGCGTGACACTTCTGTCTTGGATTCTTTCTGGACAGGTGTCAATGGAAATTGGTACAAATATCGAGGTTACAACTATCCCAAGAGATGTTTTATGGAAAAGGGAGTTTTTTTTTGCTCCTCATTGTTGCGGTCTCATGTAATTACTCAAGGAGATAAAGACTCCTAGTTATTAGCTAAATTTGGGGGGATTAAGTTCTAACTTCCATAAATTCTAGGTAATGACTCATTAGGTGAATTTATGATGTATTTTGGATTAGGTTTTGACCCAATGAGGTGGAATATTCTCTATTTTCTATATGTACTCCAATTCAAGTCATTTTAGAGGTTGGATAGTTGTTATTTGCAGTGTCGAGCTTATGTACAATTTTTTTTAGTGAAATCAAAGACATTTTGCAGCTATAATTTTGGGACTCCAGTAGTATGCTTATTAGAATTATTTTTTCTCAATAACACCATCAATATGATTGTTTATTCTTCCATGAAATCACATGTCTGCTTCTATATGATAAATCTTATGAGTTTATGAAAAAAATTATTGCTTTTGGTGCTCTATTTTAAAAGATTTTCATAAATTGGTTTTACCTCTTCTGATGAATGAATTTATGGAATATGCTCATTTTGACTCTCTCTCTCTCTTTTCAAACCCTATACCACAATGAAAATTTAAGTATGTTTCTAACTATACGTACCTGGACTCATGTTCATCTCTATAGATGTACCTTTGAAATTAGACATAAAATCTAGACCTAGTTCCTAGATTGACATTCCTATCCAACAAAATTCAAAATAAAACCCTGATTGACGAAGATTATACCTAGCCTAAGATCATTACATCTCTAGTCACCTCATTGACTGTAAAAGTGAAATTGATATTTCCCTCTCTGTTTTGGTAGGGCTAGCTACCATATCTAAATATTGGTTCGAGGTTACCTCCTTCAGTCTTCATTCTTAGCCTTGGGAAACAGAGCGAGCGATAACATTTTTGGCGCCGTTTCCGGGGAGCAATTGTAAAAATTTCCTTGTGGATACTTCTTTTAGTTCACTGAAGGTCAGACTTGTGGGTGACAAGTTTTGACATTTGAAGAAGGCTATGTTCGTGAATTTGAGCGAAAGTGCAGATTCTCAAGAAAAATGGATCCCAAAAGACACACTAGGTCAAATCCAGACCCAAATACCTCACCAATTGTTAATGATCTTGAGAGTCTTTTAAGAAAGTAGAAAAAAAGTCTCGGAAAGTTAGAAAGGGTATACCCTCACTTATCAAATCAAAATACTTGCCTACAATATTAATTGCTCCAGAAGATTTGTCCTTCAATTTTAAATTTGAGACATCTTTGTTCAGGTCTAAGTCTGAATCCTTCCTTTCAGAAACTGTCTTTGACCCCATTGATTTTGAGACCTACTTTCCATTTTATGAGTCCTCTTATTTGGAGCTTGATAGTGAATTCTAGTCTACATTTCATAAACTTCAGGGTTTGGTCGATAAGTTTCAAGTAAATTCTGAAAAAGCTTATTTCCAATACCAAAAACAAGATTTTGCTTCACCACCTACTATCACACCTTCTCACGCAACTACATCATCATCCCTCTCTTTCACTCCATCAGTACCTATGCAGTTATACACTCCATCAACACCTTCACAACCTCCTCCATTAGTCATGGCCAGATTTTCTCCGTTGATACTACCGCCACAAATCACTTCAATACCTCAAATGTATGGTCAAATATTGCCTCTGTTTGATGGAACATCAGTGGTTACTTCTCACCAACACATTGTCAAAGTAGTTGATTTCATCGATCTCTAAGAGATTGACAACAGTGATGCCAAGATGCGCATTTTAGCATAGATTTTCTCAAGTGAGGTTAAGAAATGGTTCCGCTCCCTAATAATTTGTTATGTAACTAATTCACAATAGATGCGCTATTTATTTATGGACAAATGAGAGGAGAAGAAGAACCCTTTACAGATTCTAGCTGAATACAATGTCTTGAAAAAAAACCCTAATGAGTCTCTGCAAGAATTCACAGCAAGATTCGTTAGAATTTATGATTCCATTCCTGAAAATATCAAACCTCCTCCAGGCCTCACATTACTTCATTACCTAAATGGTTTTGATCCTAATATGGCTTAACAGCTAAGGGAAAGAAATCCATATACCCTTGAAGAAATGCAGAGAAATGCAGTGAGCGTTGAAGCGAATTTGATTATCAAGAAGTCAAAAATAAAACTAGAAAAGAGGGTAACCATCAAGTAAGAAATATCTACTTTTTCAGAGGGAAAAATAGATACCTTGATCAAAACAATGGAGAAGATGATGGACAAAATGACCATCATGGATAAACAAGCTGAACCCTCAATTAGAAATCTCAATTTCAGGGGTCCAAATCAGCAGCCTCAATATAGGATCAAGCAAAGGGAAGAGAGGGGTCAGGATCAACAAGGTCAGCAAAAAATTCACACTCCATTTCAGAAAATCTATACCAAAGGCCCTGATGAAGAAGAAGAAGAGATTTCATGCGAAAATAATTTATTTGAGGAAATTCAGTAGCCTAATTTCCTTACTGAAGAATATCAGTTTTCTGCATAAATTTATGCACTCGATGATCAACAAGATGTTTTATATAATGATGATATTTTATCACTATGGATAGAAGATTACCAGAGAGGTTATCAGAATGATCTTATTTAGGTGCAAAGGCAGTATGGTTTGAGAAATAGGAACGTGCCTATAACCTCAAGTCATAAAAAATAGGATTCTTAAACAGATGCTCACCATAAAGAGATGTCTACTTCAAATCAAAGAAAAGATAAAGGACCTTCTGTTCCTAACCATGTGAAAGGAAATGAAGCTTCTACCAAAAATCAAAAGAAAGATAAAGAAGTTCAAGATGGAGTACAAAGAAATAAGATTCCGCACAAATATCAGCTCGAAACGGAAGATGCACCATTTAAAGAGGTAGAAATAAATTTTGACCTTTTTAGTCTTGAAAATGAAATCTCAAAATTGAAAGTCTCCATTCATTTAACTGAAATAATAAAGAATGAACAGTATAAGTTTCAAGTAGACAAGTTGCTTATGGTAGATCATATGGTTAATGTGAGTGATGATCACCCTAGACTTTTATTTGGTCCTGCTGTTGATGGTGACTTAGAAGATAGTGAGGTCCCTCCTTTTTATCTTATCCTCAAAATCCATAGTTTTATCCTCCATAACTCCATGTTAGACTCTGAAGCATCTCATAACCTCATTCCTAAAGCCACCATGGAAAAAATAGGATTGGATATCACAAGACCCTACCAAGACCTTTACTCTTTTGATTCAGTAAGGGTTAAATGCCTTGGTCTCATTAAAGATATATTGGTGTATTTAGAGAAAATTCCAGCTAATAATGTCCTCATGGACATTGTTGTAGCTGATATCCTTCCCATATATGGAATTATACTCTCCTGGTCATGTGGAGAAAAACTTAGAGGCACCTTGCAGCTCGACTTTTCCTATGCTACTATACTATTATTTGGGCAACTCAGAAAACTATACCGGGAAAGTAAGATGAAGTACATGATCAGTAGCAAAGAAAAACCTAATAATCACCCAATACATGTTGTTCACACAGATTTAGAGTATTTTATTTTATTCAATGATTATTTTTCAACATCTTTAGAAGTTTGATGGAAGACAAAGTAGAAAATTCAGAATTTTCAAATTCTATTTTAAAAATTTTAAGTGCAGAAAATTTGGCATATCGCTGAATCCAAAGAAGTGTTTGTTTGCTATGGAATAAGGAAAATTTCCTGGTCATATCATATCTAAAGATGACATCCGGATATATCTTTCAAGGATTGAGGCAATTCATAATTTGGACTATCCTAGAAACAAGAAGGAAATCCTATCATTCAATCATAAAATTAATTTCTTGAGAAGGTTTATTCCTAACCTCGCTGAACATTTAAGAGAAATTACTGAGATGTTGAAGAAAGACAGTGAGGTGAAGTGGTCTAATGAGACAAACAAATCATTCAATCAATTTAATTTTTCATTGTCTCATGCTCCTATTCTTATCAATCCAGATTATTTCATTGTTTCTTAATAATAAAAACCATAAGTTGTTGCATCGTTTTGCCAAGTTGGGTTTTTTCAGGGATTTTAGTCCAAAAATAATTGTGTTGATTTTTTGTGTGTGTGCCGATATTTTCTTAGTTTCTAATGTTTTTATTTTCTGCAATATTTTTGTGAAGATTGCAGTGTGACTATTTCGTTGTTTCCATAGCAATAAACTGCATAATTAATTTACAATTAGAATAAATAATTCTAGTTGCTGCAAAATTTCAGTGGTGAAAATTTCACATGGTATCATAGAATTTTTTGTCAGACGGGGAAGCTCAGAAGTAAAGGAAGAAATTTGTTGTTGAGAGGGAGTAACAAGACAAATTTCTGGAGCCTGCGTAGAGCCTAAGCCAGACAATGCGAGTTAATTGAGGAAGTTTGATTTTTCAGTGCAGGTTGGAAGAAAAATCCGGCTTAATAGTTTGAGTAATTCCAGTAAGAAAAAGGGAAGTTGTAGCTCAAATTTTCACTGGGAAGATTCCTTTTTTGGGAGAATACGAGTTTTGCAAGAACTTTCTAGAGGAGAATCAATGTTGAGTGGAAGATAAAGTGCATGCACAAAGATAATTTCTCTCAAAGAGTTTCTAGTTTAGAAATGCGATTTTCCAGTTGCAGTTTGTAGTAGCTGCAAGCAAAGTTTTCATTCCAAAAGGGAGTGCGAGTAGCAGATTCAATAGCCAAGTAGTGGGAAGAGGAATATTTTTATTCATATTTAGAGATTTCCATAGTTAGGCTCAGAGATCAGGATAGTTTGGAGGGAGCCTCCAACTTTTTCATTTGGAAGGCTAGAATGTCCTTAATGATAAATGAATTTGGTATAAAGACCTATGTACAAAATGTGGTGGCAGTACCTACAGATGCAAATAAACTCTAATAGTACAAGAGAGATATGGAAAAGGTGGTGAAAATAATCTTATATGGTGTCTGAGACCATAAAGTCTTACATATATCTGGAAAGAATATCGCCAAGGAGATGTGGGAGGCTCTCGACGAGCTATATCAAAATTCTTCCAAGCAACAAAAGATGTTCTTGTAGGAGAAGCTGAGAAACATCAAGATGAAGAATGGTGAAGGCATTGATCCCTTCCTCATCGATATTTATGAGGTGTGTGATCATATAATAGTCATTAGGGGGACGCCTCAACTGTTAGAGCTTGTACATTTGACACTAAACAATGTCTCATAGGAGTGACAAGTCTTTGTCCAAAGTATCTTGGATCGAGACCAATTGCCTAGATGGGCGAGGATGTGGTCAAACCTACATCAGGAGGAGATGAGGCGAGCTCTAGTGAAGAGCACCATTAGAAGAAACAACAACAAGGGTTCGAAGGGTGAGTAGGAAAAGGAGAATGTGGTCGTTGCATCTAAGGGTTGTAGTCAAGGACAGGGGGATAAGAAGAAGAAGAAGGACCTATCTAATGTTAAGTGCTTCAGGTTTGATGAGTTTGGCCATTACAGTACTCAGTGTCCTTTCAGGAAGAAGGAAAATAAAGAGAAGCAGGACTAGGCAGTAGCGTCTGCAGAGATAGAGTAATTGTCCTCTAAGCTGGTGGAATATTTTGCGATGTTTGGAGCTATACCTCCAAGAGTGAGGTGGAACTATATAGAATTATAGTCCTAGAGCAGCACAAAGGTTGGGTAGGGTCCATTGAGGTGTCCTCCTCATGGATCATTACCTTGCTATAGGGTCCGATAATATTCAGTAGTAGGATGTATCATTGTGAGTTGATGTAGTGAGATCTTGGAGTGATAGTTTGTAACAACCCTAGTAAAAAATCCATGTAATAAAGTTAATAAAGGTAAAATAAGGCCATGGTCATGGGACATGTATTCCAAGCTGAATGTTGGGAAAAACATCCTAGTGTGGGTGTTCATTTGGTTTATTATAGCTAGGGGAAATTGGAAAATGCATTGGAAAATACTTTGAAAAGGCAAGAAGCATTAATTGGTATTATATATATAATGGAAATTAGCAGAAAAGGAAGGTGAAAGGTCATAAGGTTCATGTGAGAAGGAAAATGAAGGAAAATAATGGAAAATCGAAGAAAATAGAGGCCCCATTGATAAAAATGCTTATAAGGATCAGTTCATAGTCTTTTGACAGTTTTTGGGTGGATATTTCTTTCCATTCTCTCTCTCACACACACATATTTTTCTTAAGGCACTCTAGCATTAGAGAAAGGAAAGTAAAGGAAGGAAAAATAAGGCAAAGAAAAGCAAAGATCAAGCAAGAAAGATTTGGATCAAGCTGCTACAGTGGAATTACTTGAAGGTATCAAGTTGCATGTATGATTTCCTTGCTAGTTTTGGCATGCATGGTACATGCATGTGTCTATTTGGTTCTCTTGTTGTCATTGGCATGGACTTTTCTAGGTGTGACAGTGGTTTTCTGCCTTTCCTTGCCATTTTTTGATAGCCATGATGTGATGGGGTTTCTCTTACTTGGTTCATCTAGATTACCATATGGTTTCGAAACTGAGTGAGCTGGTATAAGGAGAAGAACACAAGGCCTAAGAATCCCTGGATCAATGAAGGTGGGGTTGCGGTAAAGCCGGATTATGTATACCTATTTGGGCCTTGGAATCCTTGACCGTTCAATGAAGGGATATACGGTAAATCATAGAGGTGCATGACCTCGTTAGGGCTAGGAATCCTTGACTGGTGAATGGCAAGATATACTGTAAAGTCTAGAGGGTGAAGTCTCGTTGGGCATAGGAATTCTCAACTGGTGAATGGCAGGATATATTATAAATCCTAGAGGTTAGATGAAATCAAAATCCTCATGGTTTAGGTGGATAGATCGAGAGGAATACATTCTTGTATAGGCCTATTCATCCCTAGACTGGTATGTGGTGGGATAGCGGTAGATCCTGGTAGTATATGTTTCTTGTTTGGGCCTAGGAATCCCTTGGCAGGATTATGATAAAGCCTAGTTGTATAGATGAGGGATTTTCCCTAGGAATCCCTTGGTGGATTGTGGTAAATCCCAAGGAACCCTGGTTGGTTTTGTTGCAAGTACCACATTCATTATTGGAATATTGCACGAGGATGGTTGGCTGAAAGAAAGATTTAGTTCAGTGCAATCTATGATCATGTTGTACGTGGAAGTTCCTGACCTGGTTTCATTTTTCACATGTTAATAACATATATTTTCCTCTTGTGTATCACATGTAAATGTGCCTGTTATTATGTGATTATAATGGTTATTTTATCATTGTTAATATGTTGGTTATAAGCATGGTTTATGACAGACTTTAGTTATGGATCTCATCTTGTTTTCTTTAGTAAATGAATGAATAATGAATGTATGACCTAATAGGTGATATTGAAACTATTATGAGAGGTCATCTGATCTTCTTGACGATTATCAAATAAGTATGAATTCCCTATGCTCAAATCTATTTATATGACCTGTAGATTACATGTTCATAATGTGTTCGACGAAATGTCTATCATGGTTAGGCCAAGTCCTTGATCAAGTTTTTTTTTAGAAGCTTTGTATCTATGTCATTGATTGTCTTGGGAAGTTTCATGAAGTTCTAGGTAGTGACCTAGAGTCTAGCCCTGAAAAGGTGGCACAAATTTCGCGGTTTTAGGCACAAAACTGGCTAAAAAATACTGCAGTGGCTATGCATTTGACTGGGAATCCAGATTAGAGAAGAGGTAAGTTAACTCAGGTTTTGGACACCTGGAAGGGTGGTTTATACCTTGGGGGTCCTGTAGCACCCGAGGAAGGCCAGTAAGGTTTTTTTTTGTCAATTCCACTTCCTTAAGGTGATCTAGGAGGTTGAATCATATCATAGTAACTCTTCGTCACATGTTTACCCTGGTGGACCGGTGAGCTTGGGTAAATGTGGGAGGATGGCGTTATAGAGTGGTATCAGAGTGGGTTTCATTCTCTTTGGGTGGTGTCTTGTTTTCGTTCTCTTTGTGTGATATCTAATACCACAAAGTGGTATCAGAGCATGATTCAAGTGTTGGACTGGATGGGCACAATGTGGTTGTCATATATGAATTTTTGTTGTATATGTGGTTGTTATGCATGCATGTAGGATGTATATGTGTTGATTATGTATGCATGGTGATGGTCATTTTTATAGTTGTATTTTAATGTATAAGTTGATTATGTTGATGTTGGGATGTGTTTGTCATGAATGTATGTCAGTTGTATATGTATTTGTTATGCATGTGAGTGCCTATATGTTCTTATTCATGCATTGTCATGGTTATGGTTATGCATGCATTGTAGATCAGGCATGAATCACGGTGGTAATTATGTAGTTTGTGTCATCATGATGTTATTGGTATTTTATGATATGTTAGTTGACATAGAACAAATATGCAAATCATCATAACAAGGTGGCAGCACTGGACCTTAGGGTAAGAACAAATCGTCATACATGTTTGTATGTTGGGAATGCAGGTATGTTGGTCAATGGTTGTTATATGAATTATGGTTATGTACATGCTTTTCATTCTATTGTTGTTGTGGTTACATGCATGATAGATTCTAATTGATCAATGCGGTCATATGCACGTGCGTCAGTTAGTATTGCATGGCAGTAATTTGTTGTTATATGCATTGCATACATATGCATGATGGTTATGGTAATTGTACTTAAGATATTGAATTTATATGTATCATGATAACCTGGATTGGCTTGCGCAAATGGTTATGATTATGGTATTAAGGTGTGAGTTGATATATTTGTGATATTGTGTCATACTTATCTGGTTAGACTTGTGAAAATGTGATAGCCTCCCCTGAGATACATTGAGGTATGAGTTTGATTATGTCATATATTTGGTTTATCTAACATGGTATGCTTGCAGGTTTTTTGAATGCTTGATTAATTGCATGATATTAGTACGTGTCTATAATATTGCATGAAGGAATGATGTTATTTTAAGATGGTTGTACTAACTCAATATGCGCTAAGACAATTGATATGTACTTCAGTGCAAGTGGGTGATAGTTATAGTAGTATGAATAATGGTTGTGAGTTGATTATGACATGGTTGCTAGTCTTGGAAAAAGTTGATTTCAAATTAATAAATATGACGTCTTGAGATTTGGGACATGTGATTGACATGTGTGAGTAGTTGCAGAGCAACATTCTTGGAATTAGCATGGCACATTAACAATTTAACTGTTTATGTTGAGATTCAACAAGATGATGAGCTTAGTGAAAAGAGTCGCCTTCACTAAGTGGGCCCGCATGCTATTTTTGGCGCAAAGTCTATTTTTAGACATGTCAATCATATTCTATGAGTTGCAGGATGATATTTGTGGATGGTTGGTCAAGTTGGAAAAATAGATGGACTTCTATTTTTAGACATATTGGGTAAAATCTATTTTTAGATTGCCAGTCTAAAAATAGATATGTCGAATATTATTAGCTCTTAATAATATTTGGACTCTAAACATTATCTTATTCTCTTGGAGCACTTCGGTTAAGTGCACAGATGTGGCACAACAGCTGACAAAAGGAATTACGCTATTCTTGAGGGTTTACTGGAGCTAATGCATGAGGACTTCAGTTAGAACTCATGTGACAAATTTTGGTGGAGTTAGAGAAGTAGTTGGTGGAGTTGTATTTAGTATAACTCAGTTGAGCTAGCTGTCTCTAGTCTAACCGAATGATACACTAGTGAGAGTGGTGTGAATTAATTAGTTAATTAATTCACTAAATAATAACTCATTAATAAACTAAAGAATACATCAGTTAACTACAATGCATGGCAGTTTCAATGGAGACCAGTGGAGAGATAGGTGAAAGAGAAAGTGTGACTATCAGTTGTGACTATAGTGATGCATTGATTGCATCCAACACTCAGTGGAGATTCCAATGAGGATTGCGCAGTGAAAGCTTGGTGGATTCAAGTTCATTCAGAGCCATTCTTCAGCAGGGATTGTGCAGTAGAGGCAGGCTAGCAGGTGGCAAAGATCAGTGCATGGATTTGCAAGATTAGACCTGATTAGTGTGTAGCGATTGTATTGTACTGAGAGCTTGACATGTTAAGATTTGTATGAGGATTGTTATATTATCTCTATGAAATATATTACATACAAATAGTTGGGGTTTTCAGCTTCAGGCTTTCCCCTTAAAACACTATGTTAATGTGTGTGAATTTTTATTGTTTCATGTGTGCATTGCAATTGATTTAATTTATGCATGTGATGATCAATGGTGGAATAGATTCTTTATTGTGCATGAAGTTAAAATAGTGTGTGATCAGGATAATATTGGATATATAACACATAAGTTATATAATTTATACATGGTATCAGAGCAGTTGATCATTGGAGTAGATTGCAATTATTGAAGCTGTTGAGTTTTGTGCTGGTGGAATTCGAATTTGCTGCAGTGTTTTCTTGGTGTCGAAGTTGAGCATTCATTGAAATGTCTTTCAACGGATTGCGATTGGAGTATTCCCTTGATGAAAAATCAAATTATATTGTGTGGAAGGACAGGATGGAGGCGGTGCTGGGGGATAATGGGTTGAAGGAGTTCATAGATGCAAAAATTCCAAAACCTGCTTCTAGCGATGCATCTGCACTTGACGCATGGAAAAAGAAGACAACAAAGTGTCGAAGGATTCTGTTGGAAGGTGTGCAGGATCACATTGTGTCCAACCTTCATGGTAAAGCTACTCCATTATTAATGTGGAAATCTTTGACAGACTTGTTCCAAAGTAGAAGTGACCAGAGGAAGTTGGCACGTAAAGACAAGCTCAGAAAAATAAAAATGGAGAAAGGCGACAGTATACCAAAATACCTCACGAAGTTTTTCCACTGCAAGGATGAGTTGGGAAGTGTGGGGGTTACTGTAGATGAAGAGGACTTGGTGAGATTGGCTTTCCTTGGGCTTTTGAAGAGTTGGCATAACTACGAGGATTCTGTCAATGGTTGGGAGAAACTGCCGGGATGGGAGCGACTTTGGTTGGATCTTGTGCAGGAGGAGATAAGGCGAGGTACCAGGGATGGATCTTCATCAAAGAATGAAGATGAAGAAAATTTTGTTTTGGCTGCCAAAGCAAGGAAAGGGAAGGGAAAGAAAAATCCTTCTCAATCGAGTGCGAAAGGTAAGAAGCAGGACTTGTCCAAGGTGAAGTGCTTTCACTGTCACCAACACGGACATTACGCCACTAATTGTTCACATAAGAAGAAAAATAAGCAGACTGCTGGATCTGTAGTTGGAGAGGCCTTAGCCTCGCAGTTTGAGCTGGATTTTTCACTAATCGCATGCTTGGTTTCAAGTGTGATGGGATTAGTGTGGTTTCTTGACAGTGGTGCATCTTTCCATATGATCGGAGACAAAGATTTGTTCAGTGATCTGGATGAAAAGGATCTTAGAGTGCACATCGAGATGGGCGATGATGGTAGATACAGTGCGACTGGTATTGGGACCATTTCCTTTGAGAGGGAGTCTGGTAAACCTTTCATTTTGAAGGATGTCATGCATGTTCCAGGATTGAAGAAGAATCTGATCTCTGTGGCGATGTTGGAAGACAAGGGCTATGATGTTGTTTTTAGTGAGGGAAAGGATTTCCTGCGCAGTAAAACAACTGGTGAAACCCGGAGGATAGGGGTTTGAGTTAAGAACCTTTATCAATTGCAGGTAGATGGCTGCGCAGCAATGGCAGGCAAAGCAAAAGCAGTGGTGAGCCGAGATGAGGGCAAATTGTGGCACAGGAGATTGGGCCATCTTCACCATGGCGCTTTGAAAATTTTGCAGCAGATTTCTACCAAGCTTCCAAAGGGTACACTTGCGCAGTCAGATCAGTGAAAGGGATGTACTTGGGAAAATTTGTGAAGACCACTTTTCATGAGAAGGATAGTCACACCACGACGATCCTTGAGAGAATTCACACAGACGTGTGTGGACCTTTCTTAGTTTCTTCAACAACAAAGCATAGGTATTATGTGATATTTGTTGATGAATTTTCTCGTAAGTGCTGGATCTTCTTCATGCAGAAGAAGAGCGAGACATACTCAAAGTTCTGTGAGTTCAAGGCGCTGGTTGAGAAATAGTCGGGGAAGCAGGTGAAAGCTCTAAGGAGCGATAATGGTGGTGAATTCATCTCTGGCAAATTCAAATACTTCTGCATCGTAGAAGGAATTCGAAGAGAACTCATAGCGCCTCATAACCCACAGCAGAATGGAGTCGCGGAGAGAAAGAACAGAATGATCGTGGGTGCTGCACGAGCAATGTTGCATGATCAGGGCCTTCCCATACACTTGTGGGCTGAGGCATGCAACACTGTGGTTTATGTGCAAAACCGTTGTCCTCATAGAGTACTTGTCATGAGTACACCCGAAGAGGCATTTTCTGGTAAGAAGCCTGATTTTTTTCATTTGAAGATTTTTGGCTCACCTGTTTACATTCATGTGACGAAGGATGCCAAGAAGAAGCTGGAGCCGATCACAGAGGTTGGGATATTTGTGGGGTAAACAGAAACACCCCACAATTATCGTGTGTATTTGCCAGACAGTTGGAAGACTATTGTGTGACGAGATATCAAATTTCATGAGGAGAAAGCCATGAAGTTGTCGCTTGAGAGGGAGCTACACTTGCATGCAGATGAGGAGCTACTTGTTCCTAAAGATGAGCCTCTGGATGTGGATCAGCCACAAGAGGAGGTTCATGGAGTGGAAGAAACCACTCATGCAGCGCCAAACATCAGAGGGTGGAAGCGCACTACAGAAGCTGAGCGAATGAATCTTGATGCAACACATAACGTAGGAGCACCTACATCACAACGCAGACAGAGACAATCACCTAACCTATTTACTGGATACATGGCTCTGATGAGAAAGTGTATTGTGATATAACCATCTTCTTTCGAGGAAGCTGTGGAGGATCCCACATGGGTAGATGCCATGGTGGAAGAGTATGATTCGATTGTCAGAAATAGTGCATGGGAGATTGTCCCAAGGCTGGAAGGGAAATCAATGGTAGGTTCGAGATGGATCTACAAAGTGAAGCAAGATACTAACCAGAGTGTCGAGAAGTATAAGGCAAGATTTGTTGCCCGGGGCTTCTCACAGATTGAGGGGATCGACTATGAAGAAACCTTTGCACTTGTCGCAAGGTATTCTTCCATACGGACCATCCTTGCTCTCTCAGCGCAGATGGGTAGGCACATTCATCAGATGGATGTGAAGACTACGTTCCTCAACTGAGTCATTGAGGAGGAGGTGTACATTGAGCAGCCTGAAGGATTTGAAATCTTCAGCAGCGAGTCGCATGTGTGCAGGCTCAAAAAAGCGCTGTATGGGCTGAAACAAGCACCTCGTGCTTGGTACACACGGATAGACAATTATTTCACCAGACTTGGTTTCGCTAAGAGTGAGGCGGATCCAAACCTATACCAGATTGTGGTGGAGGGTAAGTTGTTGATCATTGTACTTTATGTAGGTGATTTGATACTAACAGGTGATGAACTGTTGATACACTCATGCAAGGCAGATATTTCAAAGGAGTTTGAGATGAAGGAATTGGGCCTCCTTCATTATTTCCTGGGATTGGAAATTTGGTAGTGAAAGGGTGGACTGTTTGTGTCTCAAGGCAAGTATGCCCGGGAGATACTGGAGAAGTTCAACATGCAAGGCTGCAAGCCTATTGACACTCCTCTTCCTAGTGGTTGGAGGAAAGAGGATGTTACATCGGTAGAGGTAGTGGATGCCATTGTTTATCGAAAGTTGGTCTGTTCGCTCATGTATTTAGTCAATACAAGATAGGATATATGCTATGCGGTGAACCAACGTTCACAAGCGATGGTTAAGCCTGCCCTGCTCTTTTGGAAGGCAGGCAAGCATGTCCTGAGGTATCTCAGGGGCACATTAGGATATGGACTGTGGTACAGACAGTCGGATGAGTTGAAGCTGCATGGCTTCACGGATGTAGATTGGGCAGGGAGCCCAACGGACAAAAAGAGCACATCTGGAGGGATTTTCAGTATCGGGTCTACAAAAATTTCTTGGTACAGTAGGAAACAGAGATCCATGGCACTCATTTCAGTGGAGGTTGAGTACATGGCAGCAAGTTTGGTTGCATGTGAGGCTATATGGATGAGGAAGATCATGGTCGGGTTGTTCGGTTCTCACTTAGATCCTACTGTGATATATTGTGATAATCAGAGTTGCATTAAACTCTCGATTAATTTAGTATTTCATGATAGATATAAACATATTGACATCCGGTACCATCATATCAGAGATTGTGTGTAGCAGAAGATCATGTTACTTTCTTACATTCCTACAGAGGATCAGGATGCAGATATTCTGACGAAGGCGCTCACCAGGAGAAAATTCGAATACCATAGAAACAGGATCAGGGTGGTAGATAATACCTATCTTGTTGAGAGGGAGTGTTGAGATTCAACAAGATGATGAGCTTAGTGAAAAGAGTCGCCTTCACTAAGTGGGCCCGCGGGCCATTTTTGGCGCAAAGTCTATTTTTAGACTATGTCTATTTTTAGACATGTCAATCATATTCTATGAGTTGCAAGATGCTATTTGTGGATGGTTGGTTAAGTTGGAAAAATAGATGGACTTCTATTTTTGGACATATTGGGCGGAATCTATTTTTATATTGCCAGTCTAAAAATAGATATGTCGAATATTATTAGCTCTTAATAATATTTGGACTCTAAACATTATCTTATTCTCTTGGAGCACTTCAGTTAAGTCACAGATGTGGCACAGTAGCCGACAGAAGGAATTATGATATTCCTGAGGGTTTACTGGAGCTAATGCATGAGAACTTCAGTTAGAGCTCATGTGACAGAGTTTGGTGGAGTTAGAGAAGTAGTTGGTGGAGTTGTATTCAATTTAACTCAGTTAGACTCAGTTGAGCTAGTTGTATCTAGTCTAACTGAATGATACACTAGTGAGAGTGGTGTGAATTAATTAGTTAATTAATTCACTAAATAATAAGTCATTAATCAACTGAAGAATACATTAGTTAACTACAGTGCATGGCAGTTTCAGTGGAGACCAGTGGAGAGATAGATGAAAGAGCAAGTGTGATTATCAGTTGTGACTATAGTGATGCATTGATTGCATCCAACACTTAGTGGAGATGCCAATGAGGATTGCGCAGTTCAAGCTTGGTGGATTTGATTTCATTCAGACCCATTCTTCAGCAGGGATTGCGCAGTAGAGGCAGGCTAGCAGGTGGCAAAGATCGGTGCATGGATTTGCAAGATCGGACCTGATTAGTGTGTAGAGATTGTATTGTACTAAGAGCTTGACATGTTCAGCTTTGTATGAGGATTGTTACATGATCTCTATGACATATATTATATATAGATAGTTGGGGTTTTCAGCTTCATGCTTTCCCGTTAAAACACTGTGTTAATGTGTGTGAATTTTTATTGTTTCATGTGTGCATTGCAATTGATTTAATTTCCACATGTGATGATCAATGGTGAAATAGATTCTGTATTGTGCATGAAGTTAAAATAGTGTGTGATTAGGAGAATCTTAGATATGTAACACATAAGTTATATAGTTTATACAGTTTATATAACCAACAATTGGGTGATGTGATAGCACATAATAAGACTCAATTGCAGCAAGGTAAAAGGTAAAATAAAGTATTTGGGTGAGAATTCCTTTGATTTTGTTTGGAAACTGCAATTCCAAACGAATGAGTGCTTTGCATACAAGAAGTATTCTTAACCTTGATTATGCCTGAAATTATGTGGATATGTGCTATATTCATGAACATGTATTTTCTAGGTATAGTAGTTGGCTTCTAGTTATGGCTAGATTCGTCAAGGAATTGGAGTTCCTTGAGAAGTGATATATGTACATGTTCAGTTATAAATCATGGTGTTGGGTACAACAAGATAAGGTAACAAGTATATTGTTATGCTTATTTATGCATTGAAAATTATGTTTTTATGGCAGTATGATGTAGGGGATTGCATGGAAAAAGAGATACCGTGAGTTATTGAAGAAGGTTTAGGTTGAAATTTTTCTTGGAGGCATTGGGAACCCATGGGGATTGAGTCATGGTGCTTGTTTCCAGTTTTGTGTTTTCAATATTTTATGATTTTTTTTCATTTGATTCGTAGTTTTTTTTTATTTCTGGTGCATGGCCATGCCATTTTGTTTGTGGTGTCATATGCCACTTTGTTTGTGGTGTCATATTACTATCACTTTTCATGGTTTTCTTTTTGTTTGATTTTATTCTTTCCTTTTATTTTTTGTAGGTTTTTGGGAATTGGTTGGGAAAGAGAAAAGTTAATGGAGTTCGGGAAGAGCTGGATGAAACCCAACAGGTAATTTAAGACCTAGATGAAGATCGATGTATGTATAAGGGCAACTGGAGGTAAGAGTATGACAATCGGTTGAGTTGGTTGGGTCCATTAAGCTAAATGGATGGTGGCAGGACAATCACGAGAAAGGTAACAATAAAGGTAAAGGGAATGGGTTTGAGGCGTCAGATGCCTTGGCTATGTTGGGAACTGTTGTTCTCCATGTTGTGCACAGATAAAGGGAGTTCTCTTAACCTTAACCTTATGATATCTATTAATGATTTTTTGATTATGACTATGTTGATGTCTATATATGTATGTATGAATGTCATTGTCTGACAGGGTTATCAGGGATCATTATTATTTAATGTTGTTGTTTATATGTGTATATTTATGTATGTATGTCGTTATCCTATAGGGTCATCATGAATAATTCTTGTGGAGGAATGATTACTTATGTAGGTGAATGGCATGAAGAGGTTCTTGGTTTATGGGGAATCAAGTGGGAAGAGTAACCCTGACAGATCTACGGAATCAGTATCATGTGGATATGAATTGACATTATATGCTTGTAATATGCCTATGTTTATGTTATGGACAAGTAATGTTGAGGGATACATCAATGGAATGGAAGCAATGTGATCGACGATGTGTTGGAACATGCATGAATAGTGGAAAGACACTAGAAGAAAGCCTTGCTTGGTAGAGTCAATGTGTGGTCTATAGATGTGTAGTTATAATGTTGTGTATATGTTGTATATAACACCCTCCTACCACATTTACCTAAGTTAACTATTCCTTTGGGGTAAACACGCGATGAGAGGCTACTATGATCTGATTCAACCTCCTAGGTCACCTTAAGGAATTGGAACCGATAAAACACAAACAAATTTACCATCCATACATCCTATAGAACTTCCAAGAGCTACCCACCTTTCCAGGTGACCAACCCCTAAGGAAAATCAGAACTTCAAGAACCTAGAGACCCATTCGCTCCCTTTCCAAGCCCTTCAAGTGACTGAGAGTCCCAATGGATTCTATGAGCCTGCCTGAGTGCGACTGCAGCCTTTTTCTGCCAGTGTTATGCCAACGACTGCGAGATTTAAGGTTGAATTCCAAGGCTAGGACCTAGTCATTGCCCAAAACTTCATGGAATTTAAAGAAATGAAATTAAACATAGAAATAATGATTTTAATGCAAATATTTGAACAAAGACTTCATTGGACCCCTATTAGCCCTGACAAGAATTTTGTCAAACATGTCACAAATATGCATTCTACAGGTCATAATAATAGATTTGAGCATAAGGGTCTTATACTTATCTGAGAATTTATAAGAAGCATTGATGCCTTATCACATTAGTTGCATTATCATCTATTAGGTCATAGATTCAATGCTCATTCACTTAAAAATCAAACCATGATGAAAACCATACATTTTCACTGTCATAAAACATACTCATAACCAACATATAAAATAAATAAATAATGAGGATAAAACAACCATAAATGCCACATATAATCCAGTACATTTACACATAAAATGCCAAGGAAAGGAACTCTTATTGATGAATGCAAAATCCAACCCGGTATGGGATTACCACGTTCCACCCGACCATATATTAGCTGAGCGAAATATCTCTTCAGCCAATCACCCCTGTGCGATATTGCAATCATGAGTGTGGGAATCAAACCAAAAGGACCAACTAGGGCTTCTCGAGGCTAAACCACCTCACCCTCATCAATAGAACCAAGCTTTACCACAACCTTCACCAGATCACTAGGCCATAAAAAATCATGGATGACACTAGATTTATCCACCTACACCGTGAGTAATTTTCTTGTATCCTAGTCTCTAGTATTTACCACAATCCATCGTCTGATCCATGGATCACTAGCCCATAATCGAGACACCACCAGGATTCATAATTTACCGTATATCCCTCCATTTACCGGTAAGGATTCCTAGGCCTGATCAAGGGCAAACACCTCTAGGATTTACCGTATATCTTGCCATTCATCGATCAAGGATTCCTAGGCTCACCGAGGCACACAATACCTGACTTTACCACAACCCACAGTCTGGTTTAGGGGTCACTAGGACCTTTACCACAATCCATAGTCAGGTTTATGGATTACTAGGCCATGTGTTATTTCATTTAGAGATACACCTCACTCAACTTTGAATCCTTCCAATAATCCAGCTCAACCCAAACATGATAACCCCATCACACCATGGCTATCCGAAAATGGAAATGATAGGCTGAAAAACACTATCACACCTGGAAAAACCCATGCCCATGACAACAAGAGAACCAAGAACACACATGCATAACCATGCATGCAAAATATAGCAAGGAAATCACACATGCAAATCGATACCCGCAAGGAAATCCGTTGTGGATGCTTGAGACTACTATGCCTTTACTTATCTTTGCCTTTCTTGATCCAATTCTAAAGTGCTCTAAGAAAACTCTAAGTGTCAGTGAGTGTGAGAGAGAGAATAGAGAGAGAGCTCCAAAAATGAACTGAAAAAAAGGTACCAATTGATCCTCAGAAGCCTTTTTATCAATGAGGCCCCTATTTTATTCATTTTCCATTATTTTCCTTCATTTTCCTCCTCACATGCAAAATGTGACCTTTCACCTTCCTTTTCTCATTATTTCCATTATTTTCATGAATAAATTTCCAAAAATGCCATTTCCCCTTTCCAAAGCCTTTTCCATTTCCTTTGCCAATTTCCTTAGCCATAATAACTGAAATGAACACCCACAGTATGATGTTTTTCCCAACATTCAACTTGGAATAAGTGTACTATAACCTTGGTTACTATTTTTCCTTTATTAACTTTTACAAGGAATTTTCACCAGGGATTTTATAGAACCCTCCCCTTTGAGGGAACACCATCCTCACTGTTCAATGACACCTATAACCAACAAGACTGCTGAAAGAAAGATATATTTCCCATGGATATTTATAACTTAGCTCATTGCATTATTTACAATGATCAACCTACTGGGAAGCATACCAACATGACACCATACCGTTTACTGGATCTTTATAACACAACTCATGACCTTATTTACATCCATATACATATGTACACATACCAAAAAACACATCAAACATATACCCAAAACATATACCCAAACATATATCAAGGTCATTTGCTCAACCTGCGAATAGAGAAGGATACGTAGCCCACATCAGATCCGCCATCTCCCATGTAGCTTCATCGAGCCCAAAGTGCTTCCACTGGACCATAACCTGCTCAATTGCTCGGTTCTGGAGCATGAGCACCCTTTTTCTGAAAGAAACACTGAGGTTTCGGCTGGAATTATCCATCTGGCTCCATCTGTAATACAAACCAATCAATCACATGATGAACATATTTAACATACTTCTCAATTAATGATACATGGAAAACATCAGGGACTTTCACTATCGGAGGAAATGCAAGTCGATAGGATACTGGCCCAGTCCTTTCAAGAATCTTTAAAGGTCCAAAAAACTGAGGTGCCGGCACACGATCCAATCCACAAGGATCTTTTCTTTGGCTTGATGTGAAATTACACTTGTTCCCCAACATGAATATCCTTAAACAACTTGTTCTGATTTGCATATATTTTATGCTTGTCTTGTGTTGAATTTATAATATTCTTTATTACATGCATTTCCTGTTCCATTTATTCTTACATGTCTGGTCCAATCAATACCTTGTTCACCAGATCACTCCAACTGATGGGAGTATTACAACTCTGCCCATACAACGCCTCAAATGGACTTGTCCTTAGTGATTCCTGGTAACCATTTTTGTAATCGAACTCAACCAGTGTAAGGTACTCGTCCCATATCCTCTGTTGATGCATTACATACATCCTCAACATGTCTTCCAGTAATCCTATTGACCCTCTCTGTATTTCCATCTGTTTGCGGATGATAGACCGTATTGAAGGCCAACTCTGTACCTAAAATTGCAAACAAATCCTTAGAAAACTTGGAAGTGAACTTTGCATCCCCGTATGACACAATATTCCTTGGAACACCATGCAATATTACCATATCTCTGATGAACACTTGTGCCACATAAATAACTGAATACATAGTCTTCACTGGAATGAAGTGTCCTACCTTAGTCAACATCTCCACCACAACCATGATGGAATCATGATGTATAAATGTCCTTGGAAAACCTGTAATGAAATCCATGGAAATGACCTCCCATTTCCCTTCTGGTATCACAATCGGCTGTAGTAGTCCACCTAGATGCCTACATTCTGCCTTTACCTACTGATAATCCAAACATATGGCCACAAAATCTGCCACATTCTTCTTCAGATTTAACCAATAATAAAACTTCTTTACTAGTTTCTATGTATTTTGGTAGCTTGGGTGACCTGAATAAGGTTTCGCATGAAACTCCCTCAAGATAAGATTCTAGAGCTCACTACTATCTGGCATGTATATCCTGTCACTAAATATGATCAAGCCATCTGCTGAGAGATGATAGTCCATCTCCTTTATACTTGTACCTGTACCACTACTTGTACCTGTACCTATACTCTCTTATAACATGTGCATAAGCTCTCTACACATGTCATCCTACTAACCTTCCTCTAAAATCCGATCCTGTAAGTCTATCCCATAGGAACTCATAGCTGTAATGTGATTTACTTGTATCCTCCTGCTAAGAGCATCTACAACCTTGTTCTCTTTACCCTTGATGTACCTGATCTCAAAGTCAAACTCATTGATCATGGCCAACCATCTAGCTTTCTTGGCATTCAGATTCGGCTGGTCAAACAAGTATCTCAACCCATTGTGATCACTCATCAATACAAACCTCCTTCCAAGAATATAGTGCCTCCACATCTTCAATGCATGAATGATTACTTCCAACTCAAGATCATGTGTCCGATATTTTTTCTCGTGCTCATTTAGTTTCCGTGACGCATAACATACTACCTATCCCTCCTGCGTAAGGAATCCACTAAGTCCTCTCTTGCAAACATCTGTACACACTAAAAATTCCTTGTTTGGGCCTGCAATCTTTAACACTGGAGCGTTTTTCAACAACTATGTCAATTTCTCAAAACTTGTTGCACATTCCTATGTCCATTCAATTTTCTTACTTTTTTGCTGCAATGATGTGAGAGGATATGCAATGCGAGAGAAGTTCTTGATGAAACTCCTGTAGTAAATTTCTAACCCCATAAATGATCTTACCTCATACACATTCTTAGGAGCTTCCCACTCCATGATAGCTCATATCCTCTCTGGATCTACTGCTATGTCTTTCGTGGGGACCACATGCCCCAAGTAATGTACCTATGTCTGAAAGAAACTGCATTTAATAAGCTTAGCATACAACTGATGCTATCTCAATAGTCTCAACACTGCTTCTAAATGATCGACATGCTCTTCCTCATTCTTATAATATATCAAAATTTCATCAATGAATACAATAACAAACTTGTCTAGATAAGGACGCAACACAGTATTCATCAAGCACATAAATCTAGTTGGAGCATTAGTCAAACCAAATGGAACTACAACAAACTCATAATGCCCATACCTAGTCCATAAATTTGTCTTGTAAATGTCCTCTTCCTTGATGCGTATTTGATGATATATGGATCTTAAATCAATCTTTCAGAAAATTTTTGCTCCTTTTACGTGATCAAATTAGTCATCAATACTCAACAACAGGTACTTGTTCTTGATGGTCACCTTGTTCAATTGCCTGTAATCAATGCATAACCTGAGAGTACCATCTTTATTCTTCACAGACAAAACCGATGCACCCCGCAGTGATACACTTGGCCTAATGTATCCCTTTTCGTCCATTTCCTTCAATTATAATTTCATCTCTACTAACTTTGGAGTGCTTATTGTGTACGATGTCTTTGATGCTGGTGCCACCCCTGGTACCAACTCAATGGAAAATTCCACTTCTCGATGAGGCAAAAACTCTGAAATATCTACTGGAAACACATCCTGAAACTGCTGGAAGATTGGATACTCGCTCAATATCTCTGCATCCTCATACTCCTTATCTTTATCACTAGAAATGTGCACTCCAAATAACAAACACACTTTTCTGTGACTGCGCTTCCCCTGCATAGTTGTCACCATCCTAACTGATGTTACCTTCTTCTTACCTTGCACGATATTTTTCTCCCCATTTTCATCCAAACACTCAATGGTTTTTTTCATAACAATCCACTTTAGTCCTATGAATATATAGCCAGTCCATACCCAAAATCATACTATATGACCCCAATGGTAATGCGTTCAAATGTGCCGAAGTAGGCATACCATTCAACTCAAATGCACAAGCTCTTACCCCAATGATGAACTCTCTTCTTGATACCTATAGCCAACTGCACTAACCAAGATTCTGCATGCACTTCTTTATTCAAAACACACTTATCCACCAAGTAAGGGTTAACATAACTATAATTAGATTGAGGGTCATTGAAAATAGAAACAACTTTATCACAAATATTATTGTCCATCTCAATGATATATCCATGATCGGATCCGCCTACCTATTATCCAATGCTGCATAGATACGGGTAATGCTTTTCCCAACATCCCCAACAGTCTGTGCCTCCTGTGCACTATATATTTGAGGCCTACCACCCTGATTCTCGAGAAAATCCCTTTTAAGATTCTCCTTACCACATTTCCAACACTCCATCCATCCTACACCATCACCTCTATTATGCTATTGTGTCCCATGTATCTATCTAACTGCATTGAAATTCTTATGCAGTGCAACATTCTCTTTCTCTTCTGCATTCTGAGGTCTTGTTATTTTTGGCTGTTGTTTACCTTTACCATTATCTTTCCCCTTCCATCCTTGCTGAGATTCACCCTTACACTTTGACTGCTCATAATAGTGCTTTAGTTTCCCAATAAATTCCTCAAGTGACCGAGGCTAATCATACTTAATTCGATCTATAAATGTTAATGGAAATCCACTGACAAATATCTAAACTTTGGCCTTTTCATATTTAAGATATGGTACATACCTTAATAGCTCCAAGAACTTGGTTGTATACTCCTCATATGTCATCGATCCCATTTTAAGCTCATAGAGTTCCTTGGATTTGTTTTCGTAGTACCTTTCTGACACATACTTATTTTTGAAGAGTTTCTTGAATTCATTCAAACTCAATTCCTATGTCTTGATGTCTATGACCCATTTTACATATTCCCACCAAATATCCACTTTCCCTTTGAGATAAAAGATAGTTATTCTTTCCTTCATATTCTCTGTATACTCATGTAGTCTCAAGAAATTATTCATTCCAAGTAACTAAGCCTTTGAATCCTTAGGTTTCTTCAACTCTCCATCAAGAGTAGGTGGCTTAATTTCTTAAACTCATCCGAAAAGTATCCCATGTCACTCCTCCTGTAAGGGTGATAATGAGGATGATCATGGTTCTTGTCAGAACCAGAACTAAAATAGTACATGTGTCCGTCACCTCCCCTATCCAGAGTATCCAAGAATCTACCACCTATGATGGTGTCATCTCTATCTAACTTGTGACCACTATGAGACCTATTTCCATATGCCCCATTAGTCGCATCCTCCTATCCATAGCTGATCGAGAGTGGTACCTATCTCTACAATTCTGACAAACTCTGAAGAATTATTGTATTGACTTCTACTTGTTTCTCTTGTGCCTACATTATTCTATCATTATATGCTTTGAAACTCCTTATTTATTCCTTAAAACTCCTCAATGTTTCTGTTATGTTAGAAGAGTTCCCAACACCATGATTATCATTTGATTCATAGAGATAATATATGTAGCCTACCATCTTGAAAGTCATCTTGATCTCTTTAGCAAGGCATACTATGTCAGCTAAACCAAATCATAAACGGAGATCGTGGCAACATACTTTAGTATAACTCGGGGAGGATATCTCATCTGCAAGACCCACTAGATTAGCATAACACATATATATAAACATAATCATATCATCATTTAATCATCATCTCAACCATTATCCAGTCATCAATTCATGACCATACCCACCACACATCATGACCTCATCCATGGAAACTATGACCATATCACTGTATGCACAACAACATTTAAACATCGACATGCATAAACAATGCATAAAAAATGCATCACCGACATGTACCCATGAAGACCACATCTAATCAATGACACCATCAACTTTCACATGGTGATACCACTGCAACCATGACAAACGCCATGCATACACAACAAAAACATAGTCCACAATCACAAGAGCATATATGCAACTGACATGGATGCACGACCAACACACTGCCCATCCAGTCCAAGTGGTGAACCATGCTCTGATACCACTCTGTAACACCATCCTCCCACATTTACCTAAGTTAACTGATCTGCTGGGGTAAACATGTGACAAGAGGCTACTATTATATGATTCAACCTCCTAGGTCACCTTAAGGAAGTGGAACTGAAAAAACAAAACCAAATTGAAATCCACACATCCTACAAAACCTCCAGGAGCTACCCCACCTTTCTAGGTGATCAACCTCTGAGGAAACTCAACAAATCAAGGACCTAGAGCCCTAGTCACTCCCTTGTCAAGCCCTCCAAGAAACTGAGAGTCCCAGTCTCTCCCATGAGCCTACCTGAGTGCGACTCTAGCCTTTTTCTCCCAGTGCTATATGAATTACTGCGATATTTAAGGCTGAATCCCAGGGCTAAGACCTATTCACTTCCCATAAATTCATGGAATTTAGAAAAATCAAATGAACATAGAAACAATGATTCCAATTAAAATTTTTGAACAAAGACTTGACTAGACCCGTGCTAGCCATGGTAGGCATTTTGTCAAACATGTCACAAATATGCATTCTACAGGTCATAATAACAGATCTAAGAATAGGGGTCTTATACTTATCTGAGAATTGATAAGAAGCATTGAGTCCTTATTACATTAGCTGCATTATAATATATTAGGTCATAGATTCATTGCTCATTCATTTACAAATCGAAACATGATGAAAACCATACATTTTCACTGTCATAAAATTGTTAAATACACCAATAACAAATACAGAGGTGAAGGATAAGCGTGAGATATATTTCTATTAACCATAGATGTAGATTTATACTATATTAGGTGTGACTCTTGGATTCCACATTCCAAAGTCACTTGGACTCCTCTTTGACTGTTCGCCTTCCACACCTACCCATAGAGGATTAGGTGTCCAACATTCCCCCCCTTAATCCGAAGGGGTATGTGTGAATCCAGGAAGAGAGTTGTAATACAAAATGGAAAAGTATGCATGCCAACACTTAGGTTGAATGAGCTCTCTAAAATGTTGGCATAAAGATGTGGTTTAAGGATGACCACCAACACTGGAATGCTTAGTGTAGTTCCCGGAACTCTTCCAAATTTGGAAAAAAGCTAAGGTCTTTTGCTAGAGGAGGTGCTCCTCATATTTTGAAAAGGGATACATTCAACTTAGAAGAAGGGAGGTCTACAACTTGCGATGGTTTAAGGATGACCACCAACTCTGGAATGCTTGATGAATTTCCTGGAACTATTCCAAAACTGGCAAGAAGCTGAAGTCTTCTGCTAGAGGACGTGTCCCGAATTCTTTGAAGAGGGATATTTGCAACCTCACATAGATGGTTTAAGGCTAACCACTAACCAAAGGCATGCTCATGGGCATCCGTGTCTTTGACTACAACTCCGAATCTGGAATGACAAGTTGTGGCTCAAGATCACTTGAACTACTGTGTCTTTGGCTATAAATCTGAATCTGGAATGACATGTTGTGGCTCAGGCTCGCTTGAACTGTTGTGTCTCTAGCTACAACTTTGAATCTGAAATGACAAGTTGTGGATCAGACTTGCTTGGTGTGGCTTTGAAGCTTGTAGATGACCATTATTTACCCCCTTTTCAGATACAAGGTGAGATGATGGAAAAACTCAACTGCAAGATTGTTTAATATTCTAGAACAAGTTCTAACATATGACTTAAACATCTTCTTGGCTGTTGATGCCCATTTCCAAGAAGCGATCCATCCAAGATGAATATTTGTTCTTGCAGGAGGCTTATTTCTGAAGCATGTGTGTGAAGAATGAGTGTGCCGACCACAATGCTTGCATGGCTGAAGATCGAAACAATGATATTTCATATGGCCAACTCGATCACAGTGTTGGAATTTTACAATCTATTGTTGCTGTTGTGGAAGAGGAGCAGAATCTAGGACAGCTGAAGGTGAGCTATCATGAAGAAATCTGACACTCTGAAATTTGATGGGCTTGGAGTAGTCCGGAATATGAAAGGACACCTCCTTGTCATATCCAAGACTAGTTCTATGCTTGTTATGGACAAGTTCTTCCCAAGGTTTGATGATGGGCTTGGGAAGTGCAGGCTGGATTTTTTCTTCTGCATTCAAATATGCTATTGTACTAGGCTAAGGCTGAAAAATTTCTTGTTGTTGGTGGGAGTTTGTCTCAAGGTTCTAAACAATTTGAGAATGACAACTCTTCTGTTGAAGCTCATCTTGTTGTAGCTCTGACTCAAGCTACAAAAATTCAATCTTTTCGAGTGCATTTTGGAGGCAGAATTTAATGTCGAAAATAATATCTTTGCTAACATTTACTATCTCATCTGCAATAGAATGTATTAGACTATTTAACATCTCTAATATATTATCAAATTTGGCCATTTTGTAAGCATAAATAAAGACTTAGCAAGACTAGACAAATCCCAACTTATTGAATATTTCTCAGAGATACCAAACTGATATAGTGCACATAAAGTTTTGGTTGAAATAATTTCCGGTGTTTTACAAGCCCAACATTCAATCTTTGGTTTTTTTTTTGTCTACAACTGATGCTTAGCAATAAAAATTAAAATAAATTGTGCAGCCACAAACGTGAAAAGTTATGAAGTGCTTCCCTTCCCTTAAGCTACACCACTGTGAATACAATTAATTAGCCTTCATCTATCAGATTCATGCCACCAACCAAAAAATCTGTCCACTCCGACGCAACAATCAGCGATGTTAGTGTCAGTATTGTCATCCTGCCATTAGTGATAAAAAAATACTCTTTTCATATCATATTAGGGTCTCATTCACAAATTTTTATCATTCCATTAGGTTTGCATTCAAAAATTTAGTCAATGATGGTAGCCCTAAAATAAAAAAAATTTCACTTTTTCCTAAATTTCCATTACTTGCTGGCTCATATTCATAATTTACTGAATCACCATCATTCATGATTTTTTTACCACTTTTTTAGTCATGTCACCATGAATTTGATTCAGTCAAGGGTCTCATTAGGTTTCTTTGGTTTTTCAAGGTTTTATTAGGTCATTAGGGTTTTCAAGGTCCATCAAACTACCACCTGCATGCATAGAATACCATCAAGTAAAGGGTGATCCAATAACTTCTCTTCACCATGTGAAGATGATTTGTAAAGAGAGATTCTTGTTTCAGCATGTAATTTTGGTTTTAAGATGTAATTTTTAATTTTCATTATGTAATTTTATGTCATTAAAAATGTAATAAGTTCTCATGATTCCAAGGTAGCTGCATACTCAAGTTTCCATCATCCAAATTAGTCAAAGTTCCAAAAGGCATCAATGTTCCTAAACACTTCCCATCTCTCCTATCCCTCAAAATCATAATTTTCCACAAGCACTAAACCCTAATTTTCTCTCCCATCGAGCAAGGTTTTTCTATGGAATCAAATACATTTGAGCAGAGGAGGCATAAGGGAGGTCATATCGGCAAGTATGAGGCCATTCCAGCTCATAAACATCATGTCTCCATCATTTTTCAAGAAGTCATTCCAAGGGACAAATCATTTGCTACAAATAGGGGAAATTTTTCTTCAAAGTATGTTTCTAACCAAATGGAGATGAATTTCACAAAAATATAAGAGTTTTTTGTTAATCATAGACCAAGGAAGAAAAACCTCCTTTAGTTTTTACAGAGGTGTTATAGTTTTGGAGGAATAATAAAAATATAGTTGCTACAGGAGAGTTGCTGCACTTCTAGAGTAGTCTTGGGAAAATCAAATTTTCTCCCTGATGGAGTGTCCAAATGACTTGCTTGATACATCAAATGATATATAGACAGAGAGATATTTCCTATGAGACATCATGAGTTCAATTTGGACACCAGGAAGGCCTCCAAAAGTGGCCTGCAAGGTGGGGTTGCATTTCTAAAGGGTGGCGCTGTGCTTTCAGAGGAGGCGCTGCGCTTAGAGCAGGCAGCGCTGCACTTTTCTCCCACTGGCGCTGCGCTTCTTAGAAAGGCACTACACTTTTTCCCAGTGAACTCTCCAAGCTCCAAAACATCTCTAGAATCTTGCAAACTTTAAGCAAATGCCTCTTACACACTCTTACAAGTAAGCACACCAATTTTTTTTCCTCCTTGCACTCCTAAACATTGAATTCATAGTTTTTTTATTCTTAAGATAGATTGGCATTTGTTCTAGTGAGAAAAACCTAGTTTTATTCCTAATTCCCAAATTTGATGCTCTAATACCTTGCATTTCATTCCTACATATATAAAAACCCTATCCCTACCCTAATACTATTAGTTCCTAGTCCCTAAATCCCTCTCCCTTAAAACCATAAGTCCTAGGCTTCTAAATTCCTAGGAAGCCACTTCCCCAAACCTGTAATTTAATTATCATTTCCCACTCCCTTGACATTTCAACCTCCTATCACCTCCCAAAGTTCCATAATACCTTCCCCCATCTCCCTAAATTTTCCTAGACTTATCCCTATTCCCTAGAACTATCTCCACTCCCCATTCCTATCCACCTCATCCCTAGGGTTTCTTGGCCACCAAACACTATGGAGGAAGATAGAGACTATATGGAAGAGGAGGATAGACAAGAAGAGGAGGATAGAGAAAAGAGAAGGCCTCACAAAGGAGGAAGAATCCTAAGGCTGGAGCCCACCAACACAAATGAACTGATGTCCTCTCCTATGAGAAGCTCCTAGAGAAGGAAAATAAGGACAATGACATATTGAGAAAGAGGGCCAAACACTACTTCAATAGAAATCAAATTGCAAGGTCAAAGCTCCAAAAGGCCAAATCAAGGCTTGAAACCCTAAACAAGAAAAATGAAGGGGACAAGCTTGATATTCTTGTTGAGGCATCACTCATTGCGTAACACACATCATCAACATACCACAAAATAAAATTTGAAGAAATCTGGCCAATTTTTGAAATTTTTGGAATTTTTTGTGTTTTTCACAGTTTAGCATAGTCACACTGTCAAAAGCGCAGTGCCCTAAAAGCTGCGCTTTTCCTAGGGACCTCCAATGGCCAAAATCAAGATACCATTGGATACAAAAGACAAATTACAGTAAGGAAAACAAATTTTCTAAGCTTTCTTGGGTCAAAGGAGCAGTCAAAAAGTCAAAAAACACTAAAAAAAAGACGTCTCTGCCTTGTTTTGGAGGCTGGCGCTGCGCTTTTGACCAGTCTTGGGAGAATCAATTTTTGCAGGGTCAAATCAGCACCATTTTTGAAACCAAGCATAGATCTAGAAACTACACTATACACAATTTCCAATGAGCTATCATGAGCTCAATTTGGACACTTGTAACCCCCTCAAAAGTGGAGCTGAAGTTGGCACTGCACTTTTGACCTTGGCGCTCCGCTTTTGACAAAATTTTTCAGTTTGCTAATATTTACAAATTTTCTCAGTTTTTCCATTTTCACCTTGGGAAAATGATGTTTTACCTCTGTAAATCAATGATGTAAATGTAATTATGGTGTTTTTACACTTACCTAGGGTAAATACATTAGATGAAAACTTTTGATGATGATGTAATGAATCAGTTTCCAAAAAGCAAGGGATGAGTTAGTTTGACCTCTCTACACTCTAGGTATCAATTCAATTTTTGGTGGAACTGCTCCTCCTCTCAGGAATTCGACCCCCGAGGATGAGAGAAGTTGTTTTGTGGTCTATATTTTGCAATTTGGACTCATTTCCCAGGTTGGATGTTGTTGCATTGATCAAAGACTCTAGTCTAATCAGTATTTGGTAGGAAAATTAATGAAAAGGTTGCAGCTATTTCTTTGGGATACATGTGGTATGGAAATTTAGCATTGTCCTTCTTATGTCTCATTATCTATGAATGTTTCGTTTCATGATCCATTTCATTTCTATGATATGCTGGTTTTCAAGTTAATAAACATAATACATCTCATGCTCTGTTTTGGGGAAATCTTCATAGTTTGTTCACTTTCTTCAGTTTATAAAGAATTCATGCTTAGCCTTGCTCTTTCTAGCTCCTCATCAGTCTAATCCATATCACCCTGAAACCCTAAAGTGTTAGGTTTTCTACCTACCTTGCCCCATTGAATCTCTACAACCCTAATATTATTTGCCCTGACCTACCTCTTTGACCTAATCCTCATTCAGAAAACCAATTCAAACAAAACCTTGTACTCATACCTAGCCTAAAACCCTAATTCATCCAACCCTCTTGGCTATGACTTTGTGGAGAGAGCCCTCTCCGGTTTGGTAGGGCTATCTACCAAGCTAAAAGACTGGTTTGTGGTTACCTCTGTTTGGACTCTTTCTCAGCCTTAGAGATCTTGTGGAGTGATAAAATACTGGCGACGTTGCTGGGGAGGCGAAAAGACAAATCTTCCCTGGGAAAAAACGACAAAGATCAGATCTGATTGTTGATGGTGAACAACTATCAGGCACAAGAAGGTTGTGCATCATTCACCTGGCGACTCCAGTGTCGAAAAATTCGAAGGTTCAAAATTTTTATGGCGACTCTACTCTTCAAGAACCGGTAGTCTAAAAAAACTTCTTGGTGACCTCATTGTTGTCAAAATGGATTCAATTGCTTTAAGGTATGCTCCCATGAGCCGAGATCACATACTAGGTTTTCCGAATAACATGCCTCAGGTTGATTGTGTTATGACCCAAAAATTCTCAAAACATCATTGTGTCAAGTTTGTTTTTGATCATGGGTCAAAATAGGGTCTTAGGAATCTTTACTTGAATTTGACCAAAAGGGAGTATTAGATTTTAGGTTTGAACCTTTTTTAGTGTTAAACAAATCCATTCTAAAGGTTTTTCATGTCAATTCATTCATCATTTCATCATTAATTTCATGTCCCTAAGTTTTTCCATCAAAACTGGCCAATTAGCCAAGAAAAATTACTTTCGTAGCGCCACTAGTTCAAAAAAGTCACTTTGCGCTACGAAAGTGCTGATAGTTTCGTAGCGCAAACAACAAAACTCTGTTTTTCTGGTTTTGAGTAGTCAACTTCCAAGGGGTTTTCTGAGCACCTTAAAAAGAATTTAGGAAAAATGAAAGAGGTTTTTCTTCCTAACTGACCTAAATACGAAAACCTCTCTCAGTTTCTTCAAAATTATTAAGAGGTGGGAGAAATTGATAAATTAAAACGTGCTATGAAACTGTTGTTGCAAAATATCTTGTACATGACTGTTTAGCAGTCAACTTCAAGTTCTGTTTTTGGCCGAATGAAAAAGTATTTTGGAATTTTGATTTTTTTTTGTCTTTATCACAGCCCCAGCTACAATAACCTCTCTCACTTTTCTCATATGTGTTATCAGTGGGGAGATACAAGGCGTTCTTTAAAGCCCTATTTTCAGAAACGGAGTTTTCCTATTTTACACATTTGTTTGAAAGGAAGTTTCTGGACAACAGGAGATATGGTTCAAAAAAACAAGAGAGGTTTATTCAAGACATAATGGCCTAAAAAAACCTCCTTCATTTTCTCAAAATACATCATGGAGTAAGATATATAGGCTCTGTCCCAAGACCTATTTTTCAAGAAAAAACAGGAAAAACCAATAGCCCAACCTATTGCAAATGAAGAAGGCACCTCAAGAAGGTTGGAATGACTTTGTTTTTCAAGTGATATGATGAAATCAGGTCTATTTTAAGTTTTTGGCACATTCACACTTTACATTTTGGAAAAATTTGGAACAATCTGCATACTCAGCAGTTTTGTAGCGCATTTAGTGTAAAAAAGCAGAAAAGCGCTAAGAAACTGCTGTAGCTGCTTTTCTTGCTCATTTTGGTCAATTTTTGAGAGGTTGAAGAGTGATTCAAGAGCTGAAACTGATATTGAAGACGTATTAAGGGGTAAGTGAAGTGATGCAAGTGGAAAGGATTCAGTTTTTGAAGAATTAAGACTTGAAATGACAGTTTTTCAAAGGCACTACGAAACTGCTGTGTTTTCATAGCGCAGTTTATTACAACCTTCTTAAACAGTTTTTGGAAGTGGTTTTAACATGCTGGAGGCTAGGGATAGGTGAGGAAACATGTTAAGATAATATCCAACATCTAAGGACCACTAAATCAAGCATAATTGATGATCAAATTATTCAAAGAATGCAAAGGATGTGATGCCTAAAAAACAGGGTATGATTTCCTGTTTTTGTGGAGGTCAAACAAAGTGGACATGAAGAGCTGAAGCCCATCATCCAAATTCGACTATGTGTTGTTAAAATTGGAAAATGATGTAAATTTAGGTGGATAAGGTTGTTTTAGATAACAATAAGCAGTTTGAGTCCTTTTTGGATTAGGACTGTTAAGTAGATTAGGTGTCTTTATGTAATAAATTCCATATCTTACAGCTATGCAAGGTGTCAGTTAGTGTCAGTAGTTGGAAATTCGATGTATCTAGCCTAGAGGCAGATCATCACATGTTGTAATATGTCTATGAAATACCAAGAGGTCAAATTAGCAAGGGGTTGGACATTTTTAGCAAAAAAAATTGTGTTTACTGTAAGTGACTGTTTTAAGCTTAATGCAGAGTTTCTACTTGGACAACTCAAGATTCATGAAGAGTTATTATATGTTCTTTTTCTGATGGCATATTTTTAATATCCTATTGTAGTGGTGTTTGCTTATGTTACTCAGAATTCATCATTGATGCTCTGACTTCCTTCATAGACAAACTGACTGTGTGTTTTACTGTTTCACATGTGAATTCCTTGATCAGAACTCTGATATGTCTTGACTTCCATGCTAGGTAGATTGTTTAGTTTTTCTGAAGCTATCATGACTCCATAAGCCCAATGTACTCTTGCTAATGTGATTTAGAACCAGTTTATATCATTTATTTGCTTTTACCCAATATAGAGTTAGCCATCTACATATTATCAAAAATCATAAACCCTTGAGAGAGCCCTCTCAGGTTGAGGAGGCTAAGCCTCAGCCAAAATATTGGTTTGAAACAGTTACATGCGATTAACTTGATTGGTAGCCTATTAGGTCTAATTTTGTGATAACATTTTGGTGCGTCTGCGGGGAGTCCGAAGATTATACTTTCTCGAGATTTTGAAGCTGAAATTATGAAGGTAGCAGGAGCTCAGGAATCTTTTCAAGGCTGCATCTACCTTGGTGACTCCACACATCAAATAATCAAATGGAAGGTGACTCCACTGCTTGAAGAATAGTAGCTTGATGAAGTTTCATAATGAGTTCCATTGCAAGGATAAATGCCAGGTATGGCCATATGAATTGGTCTCATATCCCTGGTTTTCGAAATCCTATGCCAAAAGTTGAATGGTTAACTGATCTTTCTATATTCAAAGATGAAAAGAAAGACAATGCTGCTCTTCATTTAGTTTGATTCCATATGCATGTACATAGTCTTAAGGTTCTGTTCCTTGAGGATTGTCTCATGAAGATGTTTATGGCCACTTTGGAAGGAAAAGCATGGTCTTGGTATGAAAGCTTGCCAAATGGTTCATTATATTCTCTTGCTGATTTCCATGTTGCATTTTATGAGATGTATGAAGAGTGTCATCCCTCCTTATTGCTAGTCAAAGACTGCTGTAAACACGGTGTGAGTTTTATTTAATATTGGGGGAATTGTTATGAAGATGATGAGTTCATGGATGAGGAAATTTTAGAAGCCCTTCATGACAATACATTTCATCACCAAGAAGAAAGGATAACCTCTTTCTTAGATGAAAATGAAACCCAACAGGAGTTTATTTATGAAAATTATGATACATCCTCTGAGTTTGATGAAAGGTTGCAGCAGACTTGTCAGTATTTTGATCATCAGGAGTATGAGAATCGTTGCAAACAACAAGAGGAAATACTGGAAGATATATTATATAACCCTCAAGTTAAGGAAAGTGTTGATTTTTCATGTCTTTCCTTATATCAACCTACATCAAATAATGATCACACTAAGGAAAAAGTGGGTGAAATTTTTTCTTTATCCTTGTCTTCTAATCTGAAATCATTCGAGTGCAAGTCAGAAGATAAGATTCAATTTGTGGATGAAGTTGCAGAGAACATTGAAAAGGACATTAAAGTTTCAAAATATAAAATTCAATCTCATAGTATTCATGATCAAGATCAGTCTTTTCAAATGATTTTAATGCCAGAACATAAAGAGGGGGTGTTGCTACCTTTCTTCTTAGAGATTGAGGAAGAATACATTGTTTTTGTAAATCAGTTTGAAAAGCACACAACTGAAGCCTTATGTGGTTGATCAAAGTATGGATTAGTTGTCCAAAGTTGCAGAATGTCATGAGAAGCATCAAACATATCATGTCTTCTTTGATCCTATAGTTGAATACATGGAAGAGTTATAGAGTCCAGATTTCCAGTTATATTTTCATTTTGAAGATCAGTTACATCTCATGTTGGCTTGGTCATTTCAGTATCATGTTTACTTTTGGTTCAAGAACAATCAAGAGATTCAAGTGTCCGATCAGATCAATGACTGGCTTCATTGGAAGTTTCATGTTCCTTGAGTTACAAATGGAGATTGCAGCTGATAGGGTAGGTGGGAGTGTGTGAATAAGCTCGAAGTTGACTGAGCATATTTTCAGTAGGTACATATTTGGTTTTTACGCAGTGATCATCAAGCTTGAGCCCGAGGTGAAGGATATAAGAGTTATAAGAAGAGCTTGGCAATTTCAAAGTTTTTTCTATTTTGGTCAAGAAAATGGATAGCAGCGCTGGAACTACTGGTTCTTAGTGTACCACAGGGGCACACTATCCCAAGTGGAGTCTCTGTTATCACCCAAAAATTATCAAAACATCATTGTATCAAGTTTGTTTTTGATCATGGGTCAAAATAGGGTCTTAGGAATCTTTTCTTGAATTTGACCAAAAGGGAGTATTAGATTTTAGGTTTGAACCTTCCTCAGTGTTAGTCAAATCCATTCTAAAGGTTTTTCATGTCAATTCATTCATCATTTCATCATTCATTTCATTTCCCTAAGTTTTTCCATCAAACCTGGCCAATTAGCCAAGCAACCTTACTTTCGTAGTGCCACTAGTTCAAAAAAGTCACTTTGCGCTACGAAAGCATTGATGTTTCGTAGCGCAAACAACAAAACTCTGTTTTTTCTGGTTTTGAGCAGTCAAGTTCCAAGGAGGTTTCTGAGAAATTGAAAACGAATTTAGGAAAAATGAAAGAGTTTTTTCTTCCTAACTGACCTAAATACAAAAATCTCTCTCAGTTTCTTCAAATTCATTAGGAGTTGGGAGAAATTGATAAATTAAAACGCGCTACGGAACTGCTATTACAAAATGTCCTGTACATGACTGTTTAGCAGTCAACTTCAAGTTCAGCTTCTGGCCGAATGAAAAATTATTTTGGAATTATGAAAGAGTTTTGTCTTTATCATAGCCCCATCTACAATAACCTCTCTCACTTTTCTCATATGTGTTATCAGTGGGGAGATACAAGGCATTCTTTAAAGCCCTATTTTTAGAAACAAATTTTTCCTATTTTACACATTTTTGTCAAAGGAAGTTTCTGGAAAGAAGGAGATATGGTTCAAAAAACCAAGAGATTTTTTTATTCAGGAAATAATGGCCTAAAAAAACCTCCTTTATTTTCTCAAAATACATCATGGAGTAAGAGATATAGGCTCTGTCCCAAGACCTATTTTTCAGGAAAAAATAGGAAAAACCAATAGGCCAACCTATTGCAAATGAAGAGGCTGGAATGACTCTGTTTTTCAAGTGATATGATGAAATCAGGTATATTTTAAGTTTTTGGCACATTCACACTTTAAATTTTGGAAACAATTAGAAGAATCTGCATACTCAGCAGTTTCGTAGTGCATTTAGTGTAAAAAAGCAGAAAAGCGCTACGAAACCGCTGTAACTGCTTTTCTTGCTCATTTTGGTCAATTTTTGAGAGGTTGAAGAGTGATTCAAGAGCTGAAAATGATATGGAAGATGTAATAAGGGGTAAGTGAAGTGATGTAAGTGGAAAGGATTCAGTTTTTGAAGAATTAAGACTTGAAATGACAGTTTTTCAAAGGCACTACGAAACTACTGTGTTTTCGTAGTGCAGTTTATTACAGCCTTCTTAAACAGTTTTTGGAAGCGGTTTTGACATATTGGAGGCTAGGTATAGGTGAGGAGACATGTTAATATAATATCCAACATCTAAGTACCACTAAATCAAGCTTAATTGATGATCAAATTGTTCAAAGAATGCAAAGGATGTGATGCCTAAAAAACAGGGTATGATTTCCTGTTTTTGTGGAGGTCAAACAAAGTGGACATGAAGAGTTGAAGCCCATCATCCAAATTTGAATATGTGTTGCTACAATTGGAAAATGATGTAAATGTAGGTGGATAGGGTTGTTTTAGATAACAATAAGCAGTTTGAGTCCTTTTTAGATTAGGACTGTTAAGTAGATTAGGTGTCTTTATGTAATAAATTCCATATCTTATAGTTATGCAAGGTGTCAGTTAGTGTCGGTAGTTTGAAATTCGATGTATCTAGCCTAGAGGCAGATCATCACACGTTTTAATATGTCTGTTAAAGACCAAGAGGTAGAATTAGCAAGGGGTTGGACAATTTTAGCAAAAAAAAACTGTGTTTACTGTAAGTGACTGTTTTAAGCTTAATGCAGAGTTTCTACTTCGACAACTCAATATTCATGAAGAGTTCTTGTATGTTCTTGTTCTGATGGAGTATTTTTAATATCCTATTGAAGTGGTGTTTTCTTATGTTACTCAGAATTCATCATTGATGCTCTGAATTCCTCCATAGACAAACTGACTGTGTGTTTTACTGTTTCACATGTGAATTCCTTGACTTGAACTCTGATATGCCTTGATTTCCATGCTAGGTAGATTGTTTAGTTTTTCTGAAGCTATCATGAGTCCATAAGCCCAATGTACACTTGCTAATGTGATTTAGAACCAGTTTGTATCATTTATTTTCTTTTACCCCATATAGAGTTACCCATCTACATATTATCAAAAATCAGAAACCATTGAGAGAGCCCTCTCAGGTTGAGGAGGCTAAGCCACAGCCAAAGGATTGGTTTGAAACAGTTACATGAGATTAACTTGATTGGAAGCCTATCAGGTCTGATTTTGTGATAACATATTGGATGACATATCTTTCGAAGTTCAAAAATGTGAAAGGTAATGATGCCACTCTTCATCTGGTGAGATTTCACATGCATGTGCGTAGACTAAAGATTGATTTTCATGAAGACTGCTTGATGAATACATTGATGGCCACTTTGGAAGGTGAAGCATAATCTTGGTATGAAATTTTGCCACCTGCTTGTATTTACTGTTTAAAGGATTTTCATACCACGTTCTTTGAAAATATTGAGAATGTTTATGGAGATGATGAATTCATGGACGATGAGATCATGGAAGCCCTGTATGAAAAACCATTTCAACAACATAAAGAAATCTTAGAGGATACTTATCAAGATGCTCATCAAAGTTTACAATAGGCTGAATATATTTGTACAGTTGAAAATGATGGAAGACAAGGTCTTATTTTAGATCTGCTTGTAGTAGAAGATGGTATGCAAGAAAATCAAGTTCCAATTTCAAATATTGTAAATTCAAGCTGACTATTCTAGATCTAGATTCACATTGTGATGATAAAGAGTATATTGTTTTGGATCCCATGAATGAAAGCTCTATTGTTGAGATCAACTTGAATGAAGAAAACAAAGTTATTGACTTAAGTGTTCTCATCCCATCAGAACGAAGTCTTCACGAGGAGGTAATCCAGTCCCTTTATGAAGAAAAAGATGAGATATTTTTTCAAGTAAGTGAAAAATATTCTTTGGATGACTTTGTGGTAGATGCTAGAAATGTTAGTTTTGAGTTTCAAGAAAAATCTGAAGTTTTCCCTCTTATGACTAATGAGTTTGATATGAAACATGAAAATATGGTTGCCATGTAATATGAGGAACTACAAGAGATCTTACTTGAAATTCCATTCCAATAGCATGAGAAAGAATCAAATCCTAGTTGCCATCTAGTTCAGGAAAATTTCCGTCAAACCATGTTTGCCTTGATTGAAGAGAATTCCAATCAGCCATAAGTTGGTGAAAAACAAGTTGTTTCCACTGTAGCATATGAAAATGATCAACAATGTATTCAAACTGTAGAGGACCAGAGCATTCAAGACTGTCATTCAGATTTTTCTTCTCATGTTTCATGTTTTGAATTTTTATTTCAAGACGAAATTTTCTCACCTACTTGGTCAGAATTTTTTGAAGACCAGGAACACATTCTTACTGAGGTACATTATGAATGGAGATCAGATTCAAGAGTAAAAGCTACCTTGTTTCTTCTAGATCAGCAAGAGGTAAATTTTCATGTTTTTTCAGGATCCAGTGGAAAGTTTATTGCAGTCAGTAGTCAAGGTAATTATTGCAATATTCATATGATGGAGATCATTTTCAGCTATGTTTTTGGCTGCAAAATTGTAAATATTTATTGTTGTCCAAAGAATATTATAGGGAAAATCAATCAAGGAGGAATTTGTTTGATTGGTTACACTGGAATTTTGATATCGCCTGATTGTAAATATACCTTCAATAGATAGGTGGTTGTCATCAAGATTTGAAATCCTCAAGTCTTAATGGTTTGCTGCCATCTTTTATTTCAGTCAATTTTGAGTTTGTCTTGAGTTAGTCTATTTCATCCGAGTTATCAGTTTTCAGTCATGTTTATTAGTTTGATTTTTTGACTTTATTGGTCCAATGGATAAGGCTTTCTGGTTTATGGTGTTCTTAACACCTATTTCATAGCTATCATCCCCAATAAGGCCAATGTTAGAGTCAGTATTTGTATCCTGTCGTCAGTGATAAAAAATCCTCTTTTCATATCATATTAGGGCCTCATTCAGAAATTTTTATCATTCAATTAGGTTTGCATTAAAAAATTTAGTCACTTATTATAGTCCTAAAATAAAAAAAATTCACTTTTTCCTAAATTTCCATTACTTGCTGGCTCATTTTCATAATTTTCTGAATGACCATCATTCATGAGTTTTTACCACTTGTTTAGTCATGTCACCATGAATTTCATTCAATCAAGGCTCTCATTAGGTTTCTAGGGCTTTTCAAGGTTTCATTAGGTCATTAGGGTTTCCAAGGTCCATCAAACTACCATCTGCATGCATAAAAAACCAACAAGTAAAGGGTGATCCAATAACTTCTCTTCACCATATGAAGATGATTTGTAAAGAGAAATTCTTGTTTCAGCATGTAATTTTGGTTTTAAGATGTAATTTTTAATTTTCATTATGTAATTTTATGTCATTAAAAATGTAATAAGTTCTCATAGTTCCAAGGTAGCTGCATAATCAAGGTTCCATCAGCCAAATTAGTCAAAGTTCCAAAAGGCATCAGTGTTCCTAAACACTTCCCATCACTCCTATCCCTCAAAATCATCATTTTCCACAAGCACTAAACCCTAATTTACTCTCCCATTGAGCTAGGGTTTTCTATGGAATCAGAGACATCTGAGCAGAGGAGGCATAAGGGAGGTCATATTAGCAAGTACGAGGCCATTCCAGCTCATAAACATCATGTATCCATCATTTTTCAAGAAGTCATTCCAAGGGACAAATAATTTGCTACACATAGGGCCAGTGTTTCTTCAAAGTATGTTTCTGACCAAATGGAGATGAATTTCACAAAAATGAAAGAGGTTTTTGTTAATCATAGACAAAGGAAGAAAAAACTCCTTCAGTTTTTACATAGGTGTTATGGTTCGGGAAGAATGATAAAAATATAGTTGCCACAGGAGAGTTGCTGCACTTCTAGAGTAGTATTGGGAAAATAAAATTTTCTCCCTGATGGAGTGTCTAAATGACTTGCTTGATAAGTCAAATCATAACTAGACAGAGAGAGATTTCAAATGAGCTATGATGAGCTCAATTTGGACACCGTGAAGGCCTCCAAAAGTGGCCTGGAAGGTGGTACTACGTTTCAGGAGGGTGGCGCTGCGCTTTTAGAAGAGGTGCTGCGCTTAGAGCAGGCAGCGCTGCGATTTTCTCCCACTGGCGCTGAAATTCTAGGCAAGGCGCTGTGATTTTTCCCAGTGAGTTCTCCAAGCTCCAAAACATCTCCAAAATCTTCCAAACTTTCAGCAAATTCCTCTTACACACTCGTACAAGTAAGAACACCAAATTTGTTGCCTCCTTGCACTCCTAAACATTGAATTCATAGTGTTTTTATTCTTAAGAGAAATTGGCATTTGGTCTAGTGATAAAACCCTAGTTTTATTCCTAATTCAAAAATTTGATGCTCTAATACCCTGCATTTCCTAAACCCTATCCCTACCCTCACACTACTATTTCCTAGTCCTTAAATCCCTCTCCCTTAAAACCCTAAGTCCTAGGCTTCTAAATTACTAGGCAGCCACTTCCCCAAACCTGTAATTTAATTATCATTTCCCACTCCCTTGGAATTTCAACCTCCTATCACCTCCCAAAGTTCCATAATCCCTATCCCCATCTCCCTAAATTTTCCTAGACTTATTCCTATTCCCTAGACCTATCTCCACTCCCCATTCCCATCCACCTCATCCCTAGGGTTTCTTGGCCACCAAAAACTATAGAGGAAGAAAAACACTATATGGAAGAGGAGGATAGAAAAGAAGAGGAGGATAAATAAATAGAAGCCCTCACAAAGGGGGAAGAATCCTAAGGCTGGAACCCACCAACACAAATGAACTGATGGCCTCTCCTATGACTGTCACTTGTTTTGAGTATGTAGGTTTCCCTGATTTTTGCAACATGATTCGGAGGTTAAAAAAGCATCTTCAAAAGGTCCTAAAGAAGGAAAATAAGGACAATGACATATTGATAAAGAGGGCCAAACACTACTTCAAGAGAAATCAAATTGCAAGGTCAAAGCTCCAAAAGGCCAAATCAAGACTTGAAACCCTAAACAAGAAAAATGAAGGGGAAAATATTGATATTCTTGCTAAGGCATCACTCATTGCCTAAAAAACCTCATTAGCATCCCAAAAAAAAAAATTTGAAGAAATTTGGGCAAATTTTGAAAATTTTGGAAATTTGTCTGTTTTTGACAGTTTAGCATAGTCACACTGTTAAAAGTGCAACGCCCTAGACACTGCACTTTTCCTAGGGACCTCCAATGGCCAAAATGAAGGTACCATTTGATTTAGAAGGCAATTTACAGTCAGGAAAACAACTTTTCTAAAATTTGTGGGTCAAAGGAGCAGTCAAAAAGTCAAAAAACACTCAAAAAATGACATTTATGCCCTGTTTTGGAGGCTGGCGCTATGCTTTTGACTAGTCTTAAGAGAATCATATTTTGGAGGGTCAAATAAGTACCATTTTGGAAACCAAGCATAGATCTAGAAACTAGACTGGACAGGATTTCCAATGAGATATCATGAGCTCAATTTGGACACCTGGAACCCCCTAAAAGGTGGAGCTGAAGTTGGCATTGCGCTTTTGAAATTTTTTATTTTATTATTATTTTTATTGTTTTTTTTTGTCAGTTTGCTGATATTTAAAATTTTTCTTAGTTATTCCATTTTTATCTTGGGAAAATGATGTTTTACCTCTGTAAATCAATGATGTAAATGTAATTATGGATTTTTTACACTTACCTAGGGTAAATACATTAGATGCAAACTTTTGATGATGATGTAATGAATTAGTTTCCAAAAAGTGAGGGATGACTCAGTTTGACCTCCCTACACTCTAGGTATCTGTTCAATTTTTGGTGGAACTTCTCCTCCTCTCAGGGATTCGACCCCTTAGAATGAGAGAAGTTGTTTTTTGTCTATGTATTGTACTTTTTGACTCATTTCCCAGTTTGGATGTTGTTGCATTGATCAGAGACTCTAGTGTAATCAATATTTGGAAGGAAATTAATGAAAAGGTTGCAGCTATTTATTTGGGATACCCGTGGTATGGAAATTTAGAATTGTTCTTCTTATGTCTCATTATGTATGAATGTTTTGTTTCATGATCCACTTCATTTCTATGATATGCTGGTTTTCAAGTTGATAAACAGAATACATCTCTCATGCTCTGTTTTGGGAAAATATTCATAGTTTGTTCACTTTCTTTAGTTTAGAAAGAATTCATGCTTAGCCTTTCTCTTTCTAGCTTCTCATCAGTCTGATCCATCTCACCCTGAAACCCTAAAGTGTTAGGTTTTCTACCTACCTTTCCCCCTTGAATCTCTGCAACCCTAATCTTATTTGCCCCGATCTAGCCTCTTTGACCTAATCTCATCCAAAAAACCAATTCAAAAAAAACCCTGTACTCATACCTAGCCTTAAACCCTAATTCATCCAGCCCTCTTGGCTGTGAATTTGTGGAGAGAGCCCTCTCCGGTTTGGTAGGGCTAGCTACCAAGATAAAAGATTGGTTTGTGGTTACCTCTGTTTGGACTCTTTCTCAGCCTTAGATATTCGGTGGAGTGATAACAGGGGAACAACCCTAAATTTCTTCCACCAAAATTTTCATTTTCAAAGCACCCTCAGAATGCACAAAACCTGCAAAGTTCACCAACCGAGAGAGAAAAATTAGCTCGTCTAATTCCTATGCATTTTTTTATTTTTTTTTATTTTTATTTTTTGTGAAAGAACCCCCACAATGAAAAAAATGATTTTGTAGAGAGCCACCAAACTTCCAGTCCCACAATAGTCCAATTATTCTAAATGTTAGTTTTAAAAGTGCAAAATTTATCCAAGAAATAAACTAATAGGATAATGGTGCAGTGGGAGGGCGATGTGTGAGGAGGCAACATGTTGTGAGTTGGTATTAACAGCTGTAAGAGCATGTTGGGAGAGCAATCGGTGGGATAGCAACCGGTGGGATCAGATTCGTTGACTATTTTGGAGTCGACTGTTGTAGGGAGGCATCGATAGTGGAGTTGAGGTGCCTTGGAGGGGGCGTATGGGCGAGAGTGGTATGTTGTATGGGAGTCGATGACGTAAATTGGATTGGAAGTCGATGGTGCGATTCAGGGGAGTGATGTAGTGGTGGGATATATTGGGAGCAGAGAGTGGTATGCATTGAAGTGGTGGAGAAATCCATATGCCACAATGCATGAGTCGTATGGGACTCTGCACTGTTTAAGACAACATAATATTTACTTTATGTAATCCTGGCATTCTACTAACGCACATGTCCATTAAAACACCATTAACGCATAACATCATTATCATATAGGTCACCAATGTATTACTCAAACAACGTTCATCACGACCACAAACACGTACAGGTTGGTGAGCACAATTAGAATGAGATTCATGCATGCCATCAACGCACTGAACTAGGCATGCCATCAACACACCGAAGTTATCATCCACCGACACAGCCTTCAAACCACCGCACCAAACGATTTCATACTTTTAATCCACAGAAATATAGTTCGACTAAGCATGAAGTTTGTCACGAGGAGAATATAGGGTCTCTTTATTGTTGCATTCTTTAATTCAGAGCAGGAATGTGGAGAGTAGCAATAGGCTAATAGAAATTTTAACGCACTCAGGCTAGAGAGAGAGGATGTAGCAGAGAATAATGGAAATAAAATAGGAGTTACAGGAGCAACAAGAAGCTAAAAATGGGTTACAATGAACACCACAGTAAGAGAATGCCACAGTAAGAGAACACCATAGTAACACCTGGGTAGAGATTAGCGTAGAGAGACAGACTTGATTTTTGCAGAAAAATTAAGAGAAATTTGTCCAATGGATTGTGGGAAGAGATTGCAGCTAGAATATAGCTAAAAAAATTCACTCTGTGGTAAATGTAACATTTCTACAGGAAGGAAAGTGAAGAAGGCAAAGAGGATGACTAAAATAGTGTACAAACGGTCGAATATTTAATGGTGAAATGGCAGAGAAACCAATTTGAATAATACCAAAAAACTAATGGTGGGAGAAGGCCATACATCGTGGCTCTGATACCATGTTAAATACACAAATAAAAAAGATAGAGGTGAAGGATAAGCGTGAGATATTTTTCTATTAACCATAGATGTACATTTATACTATATTAGGTGTGACCCTTGGATTCCACATTCCAAGGTCACTTGGACTCCTCTTTGACTGTTCGCCTTCCACACCTACTCGTAGAGGATTAGGCATCCAACAAAAGCATACTCATAACCAAAATATAAACAATATAAATAATGAGGATACAATAGCCATAAATGCCACATATAATCTAGTACATTTACACATAAAATGCCAAGGAAAGGAACTCTTATTTATGAATGCAAAAGGCAACCTGGTATGGGAATACCATGTTCCACCCGACCATAGATTGGCTGAGCCAAATATCTCTTCAGCCAATCACCCCATGCCATATTCCAAGCATGAATGTGGTACTCAAACCAAAATTACCAACCATGGCGTCTCAATGCTAAACCACCTCAACTTCATCAATAGAACTGAGCTTTACCACAACCCTCATCGGATCACTAGGCCATAAACAATCATGGATGCCACAAGATTTCTTCACTTACATTGTCATCAATTTTCTTGTCTCTTAGTCTTTATTCTTTACCACAATTCATAGTACGATTCAGGGATCACTAGGCCATAATCAAGATACCACCCTCTAGGATTTACGATATATCCTGCCATTCATTGGAAAGGATTCCTAGGCCTTGTCAAGGGAAACCACCTCTAGGATTTACTGTATAACCCTCCATTTACTGGTTGAGGATTCCTAGGCCCACCGAGGCATGCAATACCTGAATTTACCGCAACCCAAAGTCTAGTTCAGGGGTCATTAGGCCAATGGCTTTACCACAATCCACATTCCAGTTCAAGGATTACTAGGTGATGTGTTATTTCATTCATAGATCCACCTCACTCATCTTCGAATCCATCTGAAAATCCAGCTCAACCCTAAAAATGATAAATCCATCACAACATGGCTATCCAGAAATGGCAAGGATAAGATGAAAAACACTGCCACACTTAGAAAAACCCATGCCCATGACAACAAGAGAAACAATAACACACATGCATAACCATGCACGCCAAATCTTGCAAGGAAATCACACATGCAAATCGATACCTACAAGTAAACCTGTTGTGGCTTCTTGATCCTGCTCTGTCTTGCTTGATCTTTACTTTCCTCTTTTCCTTATTTTCCTTTCTTTATCTAATGTTTAAGTGCTCCAAGAAAAATCTAAGTGTCCAAGAATTTGAGAGATATAGTAGAGAGAGAGATCCAAAACTGAACTGACAAAAAGGTACCCACTAATCCTTAGAAGACTTTTTATTAATGAGACCTCTGTTTTCTTCATTTTCCATTATTTTCCTTCATTTTCCTCCTCACATGGAACCTGTGACCTTTCACCCTCCTTTTCTCCTAATTTCCATTATTTTCATGAATAAATTGCCAAAAATGCCATTTTGCCTTTCCAAAGCCTTTGCCATTTCCTTTTCCAATTTTCTTAGCCATAATAACCGAAATGAGCACCCACACTAGGATGTTTTTCCCAACATTCATCTTGGAATAAGTGTACCATAACCTTGGTTATTATTTGCCTTTATTAACTTTTACATGGAATTTTCACGAGGGTTGTTACATTGTACATGGTGTACCTATAATGTTGTGTACATGTTGTTTATGCAATGCTATGTATAGATGGTGTTGTGTACATGTTGTTTATGCAGTGTTGTGTAAAAATGGTGTTGTGTGCACATTGGATATGCAATGTTTTTTACATATGGTTTTGTACGCATGTTGGATATGTGGTGTTGTGCACATATGGTGCTTTGTGCATGTTGCAATGTGGCGCTATAGAAATATGACGCGGTGTGCATGTTGTACATATGGTGTTATGTACATGGGGTGTTGTGTGTATGATTTTACATGTGGTGTTGTGTGCATGTGACATGTACATGTTGTACATGGGGTGTTGTGTGCAGATGATGCTATGTACATGTGGTGCATGTGGTGCTGTGTACATGCGGTGTTGTGTACACATTGTGTAGTTGGTGTTGTCTACACGTTGTGCAGGTAGTGTTGTATACATGTGGTGTTGTGTACATGTTGTGTAGGTGGTGAGGTGTACAGGTGGTAATGTGTACATCTTGTACATGTGGTATTGTGTGCATGTTGTACATGTTATTTTGTGTACGTGTGGTACTGTGTGTGTGCATTGCGTAGTTGTGGTATTGTGACACGTGTATTCGTTGTGTTGTACCCTATCTTTGTATATGTATTATCTTGTACACTGGGTGTAGGTGTATCTGTTGTGTCCTACACCATATGTAGGTGTGTGTGTTGTGTTATATGCCGAGTGTAGGTGTATGTGTTAGATTTAAAGTGTAGTTGTATATATTGTATGGTGTTGTATGTCGTGTGTGGTTGTATGTTTGCAATGCACACTATGTGTATGCATATGTGCTTGAAGAAAAGGCACTAGGTGTTTTTTGGGTGTGGCAACTGATCCGATATGTGTAAGGAAAGGACAACGATAAAGGTAGAATATAAGGATTGATGAAAGGATAAGTTTCAATATTTTATTTCAATTTTAATTATGAATGTGATCTATGATTCTAGTTTATGATGGTTACATGTGATCTATGATTTCAATTATGATGGTTGCGTTTTGAGCTAACCAGATGTGATATGTTTATACATGATGATTTGATAAAACAACTAGTTTGACTTTTTGTGAGAAGAAGTAAATAGAATTTAAGGTGTACCTTATTGACGAGCTACCAATGAGGTATTATTTGAGTTTATTTCAATTCGTTTTGAGTCTAATGGAAATTATGTTCTTGGTATAGGAAGCATGGAAATGCCTGGTTTGAGGTGGTTGAAACTAACTACAAGAATTAGCAGTAACAATGAAAGGAATTCAAACAGACAGTAGTATGCTGGTAAATCACTTCAGGAGCAGGGAAATTGTGGGACACTGGTACCCAATAATGTCTATTGATTTCCATGAGCATGCTATGACTAGTATAATGGTTTTGAGGCACATATATGGCTTGTGTTTTGGACCTTCCGATGCGAGGAAACCTTTCCAAGGGATGGATCCCCCGAGAAAGGGGATGTTGGGGAACTTGGAAGGTGAGTGACTGCATTGAAGGTGTTGTCAAGATAAATCCCCTCTGCGGATAGATGCGATCTCTCTAGCCCTAGCGTGGGTCTAGCAACACGAGATTATTTCTAACATAAGATTTCTTAACTAATGGTTACAACACAAAGAGGAAAGATATATAAATACCTTTTTCCAATCGCTATCCTTGGATCCATTGATGGTGACCTCGATTCACGATCCATGTAGGCTTGCTTCTTGCTACTGATGGCGCACGAATACCTGTGGATGATCGGGAGACAACATCAAACGTGATACAATATATAATCAACGTAAACACTAGCTATCTAGCAGATCAAAGAGCATGGAAAATTTTAGGGGCTAATATTCACACGTGGGCTAATTTTCCATGTTTTTTCCAAAAAAAGATTCGCCAATCTCCATTTTTTCAAAAAGTGATTCTCCCACATTTTATAGTATAAAATTATCTTACTCTAAAAATCGGCAAATTTTTATATAGAATAATATAAAATCATTAGAAATCTAAAAAAAATTACAAAAATATTTCCAAACATTTTGCAATTTTCATATTAGGCACTAGAGGTCGAAGCTTCTCCTCCTTTTGAGGAAGTACTTCCAGAAAGGGATCAACACAATTTTCAAATAAATTAGGGCACTGACAGCACTAGGCCAAAACTAGGATAAGGACATCAGCGCGGTCATGGCATCAGGAAGGGCGCTGACCTAGGTAACTAGGAAATTGACCAAGTTTCTCCAGTAACATTTTAAGGAAGTCTTGTTTGGATCTTCAAGTGTATATGTTAGAATATTTCTCGAAGATGGAAACATTTCATAGGATTCATCATGGGGCATTTCAGGATCAGGGATGGGAAAATGAGCATGGTGACAAATTACTGTGTAACAGATGCCCCCTAAAGTATGAAGGCAGAACATGGAGTGATGGCTGAAATGCTTTATGAACCAAGGCAAAGAACACAAAACGACTTCGAAGAACCTTCCATATCAAACACTTAAAATATATGACATCTTTAGTATAAATATGCCTAATCAGATGATGTTGCAACCATCCATCTAAAAGAGATCATAGAAATAGATCCGCGGTATGGATGAAACCATCCGTATGGATAGGATCATGTATACAATCATGAATACTCAATAACTCCATGCAACCTGGACAAAAAATCATATGTGACCCAAGGTCTTCACCATGATCTCAATCAACCCAATGTACCAATATAACCATGCGAATAAATGTGTTGGTGTCGAACATGGTAGAAACCACTTGATTATAGGTCAATGATGAAGACTGTTAACAGGCACGAGAGAGATCACCAATAATGATGATGGATCTCAAGGTACAACAACACAATATACAAGTGTGAATATATGTGTTGAAGTCAAACACTTGCATAATAATTCGATTGAAGGCCATTGATGTGAACCTGTCGTTGAATACGAAGAACTTTCCATTGTGGCATGCAAGCTCCAAGGTACTGAAAGAAGTCTCTAAACCACTTTCCCGAATAATGACTTGAAGTCGACATGAAGTGATTCATTGAAGGAGGGCCATAAGGATTCCCACATCATCGAAATGAAATAACAGATATCTTAAGATTATAGGAGTGATTCGGGATTGTATCAGAGGAGGTAAAATATGCAGAAGGTGTTTGACAGAAAGGACTTATCTTGAACATATTGGTGACACGACTCCAGATGGCGACAACATTTGACTCAAATAGGATTAGAGGTCATGTTGAAAAATTTGGTAATAAGAGGAGAGGAAAATTGATTTCCCAAACCCATGGAGGCAAAGTGACGAATGTAGGATGTCCCCAACCCAACACGAATTGCAGATGAGTGTCATGTTCAAGAGCGACAAGCTTCCCAAAATACACATAAGACGTTCACTTTCAATTTTCCCCCGTTATTGCTAACGAGTACCTCTTTATTTTTTATAGCCAGCATGAAGAGGATAACATATGCTGAGCATGTAAGTTCATTCTTCGAATGAATCTATCCTAGTAATTTTAACGAGCCATAGGAAGGAGGAACTCGGTCTTGTCATAGTGACAAGTCTTTCATCGGTTAATCTTTAACGAGTCCAACAAAAGGAAAAATTGGTAACTTTTCATGTTTAGGGAGTTTGAAAAGAAACAAAAAGGAAACTCCATCATGTCCCTTTTTGTAAGTCGTCTCTCGAATCCGAAGAGGCAGAAAACTATTTTCGAGAGAACCTCTTGACCATGTTAGATCATGGTATTCCATTTTCGTAAATAGTGAATCTTAGCATAAAAAAGGGGTAAACGTATACTGAAATCACGTCTATTAATTCACTTTAACGAGTTATAAATGACAAGTACTCATCAATCTTTTCCTTTTTCTTCAGAAAAGAGCTGAAAGTTGACTCTAGGGGGTTCCTTTTTTGTAAACGTTTAACGAGCTCAAAAAAGAGATAAAATTCAACTTGTTTGCATTGGAAACAATCATGAGTAGTGTGAAAGTCCCTTACTGCACATAAACAACAAACATCATGAATATCGAGGAAAAATATTAAAATATTGGCAATTTTTTTTCAAAAATATATAAATAGACCCAAAAAAAAATTCATTTTCACCTTTCCATATTTAGAAGAGAATTTTGTCCATTTTCCGTCTAAATTTCAAATCAGTGCTGTGACCGATCCGGGACACCATTCTTCGATCCATCTCCGCCATGTAAGAGCTCTAAACCTCCTCGTCATTTTCATCCTGTTCATTTAGCATTTTATTTCCAGAATTAGGGAGTTTATGGGAGGTATTTCAAAATTTAAAATCACCTCTGACCAATGCAATTTAGAGCTATCGAGGTCGCACTGGTCGTGCTCAGACCATCAGGGCAGCGTGTCATCAACGTCGAATTATTTTGGACAGTCGCACTAGCCATAGGGAAGATTTTAAATTGGAGAAATCTCCCAACTGCACCATTAACTTCTAAAAATTCTTCCATGGATGCTCCTAATAGACCATTTGGACTTGTTTTGCAGGTGCTTTCAGAGAAGATGTCGTTCAAATGGAAAGAACGAGGCCATGAGGTGGAAGGCCACCAAGCCTTGCAGGATGAATATTGCATCAATGCTTTGCGCAATTGCAGATTGTTGAAATTCTTTCAAACATCCAGCTTGAGAGCTCAACTAGAGCTTCTCCAATGCTTGATTAGTGTAAGGGATGTGGACGAAAACTATTCATTATTGGGGACCAAGAACTTGAGCTAGATATCATGGACATCTATTTTATCACCAAATTTTCCAGGCGAGGAGAGAGAATCCAACTCTCTGGGGCTCTCCCAAGGGGTGAGGGCACGATCATGCTCATCCAAAGACACTTTCCTAGGGCATGAAAGACAGAGAGTTGGAAGGTAGACATATATTCCATCAGAGTGCTCCCCCTGTGCATGATACTTCATTGTATCACCAGAGTGGCAGGATCCCATGCGTTACATGAGGCAATGAAATCACAGTTCCAATATGCAGTGAATTTCTTGGCACCAACAATGTTCAACTAGTGAGAGGGGTTGCTGGCTAACATGAAGAGCCAACTAACCAAGTGCAAGACCGGAATACTGAAACAGTTCTGGTACAAGTCAATTCTGGTGACCTTATTTCTAGAGAGAGTACCCTTGTTCCAGTATCAGTGGTTGGAGATCCATGATCCAGCCCCGAGGGACCTGAGGCTGATGTGATGGTGCGACATAATTCCCAGACAGGGAGGAGGGAAACAGATGCATTTCTTCACAACCTTATTTAGTTGGTTGTGGTGACAACTGATTGTAGTCGAGGAATACGCCTATGCCAACATCAACTTCAGAGGAGATCCAGATCTTTTGATCCCACCAGACGCACAATGGACCGATGCAGGTAAAAAGTGTTTTTCTAGACATTTTTTACTTTTTGATTTTTTTGTTATATGTTCTGATACGTAGAATTATGATTTGTTTACAGAAATGGGTCCACAGAGACCTCCCGGCATGTCCCTGATTGCATGATGGGTACCATGTCCAGCATAGGATGCTCCTTCTGAGGAGGGAGCAGACACATTAGCTGAGATGGAGCAGAACTTGGTAGGCCTCACACGAGGCATCCCAGAGTATCCCACATATGATGATATCCCACTGCGTTTTCAGAGGCACACTGTCGGAGTTCCGGGTAGACTGCGTCAGTTAATATGGCGAGTAATTCGAGTAGTCACCTGCTACCATGAGCACCATGTGGGCGGATAACAGCCCTGTTTATACATTTTTTCACTAATGTAGGCTCGAAGAGCCATTTTTGTAACAGAACATATATATTTTTTAGATTTGTAACCCGGGCATGTTTCTACGATTACTTGTGTATCATGATGATGTCTTGATTTACATATTGCACAAATGTCTATCAAATACATGGTTTTCTAATGAATCTGTTAAATTTTAAATGTCCTGGAATGTGTTGATATGTGATAAAATCAAAATTCCTTTCCAATAATATAACACATAAATACATACGCAAAATTTGAGGACTACGCACAGAGTAACGCCCATTCAGTTGTAACACAACGAGCTGTGAGTCCAACTTTACAACCAAATCTATTATCCCAAGATCAATGGCATCCAATAATAGTTTGATCACCGCACTATACTCGACAACATTGTTAGTTGTTTGAACCAAACAAATGCCTTGTAAATTAATCAACTTTCCATCAGGAGCAAAGAGTGCCCACACTGCGGAACACAGGTTCTGTGTGCTACGACAAGCACCATTAGAAAAACCAATGTAATGATCCGAAGACATCTGCAAACCAAGTGGAACACAAGGTGAGTAGAGGAAACATGTCTGCAAGGAAAATAATCACACCAAAAATCAACTCAAAGCACACTAATGAATAACACACTAATGTAAAGAATTATCACACTTAATATTAAGGGTAATATTTCTTTAGATAGAGCTCAATAATTAACTCCAATGATGAAATTCTATTATGATTAACAGAAATAAACCCATAGTTCTACCATTGACACCGCTTGTAAGCATTACCTCGGCCAATTTTAGGAGAAGATTCATAGCAGCAGTTATGTGCCCATGCCCCCTAGCCGAGTAAGGGTTACGAAGCATGGAAATAATGTCCCCGAGGGTAAATGAAGAAACGGTAAGAACATGGTCGAAGGGAGTGGGTGGGTCATGCTTTTGGAGGAAAGCAGTGTAAATATTGAGCTCATGGGGAGAACAAGAAACCTGAAAAAATACATTGTCGACAATCACAGAGATGTCGAACGGAATGGTCAGAGTGATATTTCCCATGTTGCCCTCGGACAACACTTCATGAATCAAACCCGGATTCTAAGTGGGTCAGTTTGTACCAGAAAGGCATGGGATCCTAGACAGGCAGAGATATCACCCGGGATTGGGAGAAACGAGGAACGATGATGTCCATCATCCCATGGAGTTTCTTCGAGAGACATGACCTCCACGATACTCTCATCAGTGGGAAAAGTTTCATTCAAGGTATCATTAGAGTCCCAAGAACCAAACCAGGGAGATTGCGCATAAGTGTCTAGGGACGTAATGAAATGAGTATTTAGTCTCTGATGTAGCCTTGGAAGCCATGAGGATATATTGATACATCTACTCTGCTGGGCTAAGAGGCATGGCTCGCCGAAGATGCTCGGTCTGCCATTGCGCACCTCCACCGGCTGTTAGAATGGGTTACCGTGACTCCAGATGGCCATGCCTCCCTGACACTTGTCAACATTGTGCAACAAGCTGCAGCCCAAAGTAAGGAAGTGCTCCCATCTCTCCTCCACACTCTGGCTACCTTACGTGCGCAAATTGAAGCCGCACCACTGTAGTGACTTGAGACGAGTCATAAGATTGTGTTGGGGGACTGTTGGAACTAGGTCTCCTAACAAGCTACGAAACTGGTCCATTTTGAATATTTTTTATTATATATAGTCTAGCGCAGGGGTTTTGGTGTGGGTCAAAGCCCCGAAAGCATTGTAATGGGTGAAAGGGTAAACTATGGGTCCGAAAACCATGGGTTGCGGACCATAGGAAAGTCTAGGCTAGATTTGTATAAATAGAGATGCATTTTGTATTGTAAAGGATAAGGATATGATGCGCTATTGATGTGATCTGTTGTTTAAGCTATCTGTTTGGGTTTTGGGGAACGGACTCCTGCTGGCTGTGTGTGCGGAGATCCAAGTCCAGCTGTGTGTGGACCCTATTGTTGTGTGCGCAGGTTGGGAAGGGAATTGGAATTGTAAGGAATAATTGATGAATGAATGAATGCGAAAGATTGTTAGAGAACTGAATCTTTGAGTACCTTTATGTGAATTACTGATAATTTCTGTATTGTGCATTTTCTGTCCTTAAGCTGTGAAATATCTGTATACTGCGTTCTTGGATCTAGATCTGTTATGTTCTGTTTATGTACTGCTGTGTTGATGTTATAGAAAGCATATAACTATAGATCTAGTGCACGTGGATGCAAATAGAGACTTAATTAACCCTGCGTAGAATAAGGTAATCGGGGATTACAGGACCTAGCACTGCTCTGCTTGCTTTACCCATCCTTTTTTAGGGTGCGGAAACCTGGTTCCAACACCCACCCATACTACTTCGGGTGAGACTTTGACCTACGAAAGCAGGTCACTACCGAAAGGGCCAGTAATATAGGGGTTTGTTGGCAAACCTTGCATACCGAACTTGGGTCAAGACCCCTAGAGCCAACACATGGCACCACCAAAACTCTCAATCTGGTCAGGGTTGGGAAAAATCCATGGATTGTGACCAGATGAGATCATATTTACGGAGGCGACATTCAGAGGTGGAAGTAGAAAAAATCCCATAAGAGACGAGTCCTTGAAGAGACCCGACTCAATGTTCTCATAAGGAGTAGTGGCCTTCCCACCATATGGAATTTTGTCTGCTGAAGAAACAAAGGGGAAGAAATCCAACTGATCCACAATTACTATCTTCACTTTATGAGGGAAATAGAGGAGATGAAAGAGGGTGGATACCAACCAAACCATAGCGTTTGTCCAACTACGTCCAAGAAGGAGATTATAGTTCAAGTTGGCATCTACCACTTTAACTTCCATGTTCACTGTTTTCCCCTCCAACAGGATGGGCAATATCTTGAGAATGTTGTACGATTGAGAACCTTGACCATCGAAAGATTCTAAGGTATTCAGGGACCTACTCAATGGGGGAGAGCTGATGGATTTCTAGCATGCGATAGACATGATGCAGTTTGAAGCACCTTCATCAACGATAATCCGACGAATATTTTTTCCCATAATGGTAACTTGAGTTAGAAAATATACCTGAGATGGGAGGCGAGGAACAAAATTATCAAGATAAAAAATAATCAGATTGGAATCTAAAGGATAAATCCCTCCAACTGTAGTGAGTAATGCCTTCCATTGTGATGGGCACAACTGAAGGACCTCCAAATTCGACATCGCCGAAGGCGCTTCAGCTGGATATTCTACAATATTGTAGTGTTGCGCTTCTCTCACATTCGGATTGTAAGACCATTTCGGACGAACACCTTTTGGGGGTGGTCGGATGATGGAGTCATTACTCGGTCTCTCGATCTAGAGAGGACTAGAGGTAGGAGGCGTGGAAGATCAAGAGTGATCTGGGACTTCTGGTTCCACATGAGCCTTGGATGGATTGGGATAATCTTTCATTCTCGTGGTGATGGCAACAGATTGCGTTCCAACCATGAACACTTGTGAGCTACCAGATGATTGATCTTAGTCCACCATTTGTGCCTGCTGGGATGGAAATGGTTCTTTCAAAACTACCAGAGTCCCAGGTGCGCCCTTTAGAAGAGGAGAAAATTCAGCACGGCAAGGACAATCCTTGGTGTAATGATCATTATCACATATTAGACAAGGATATTTGGGCTTACGTAATGAAGAATCACTAGTAGAAGAATTATTTGAATCCTATTTAGGGTTCTCAGATTTAGACTTGCCTTTACCCTTTTTCTTACCCTTCGAGGATTTTTCTACTACGGTAGACTAAACAACATTTACCTCTGAGGTTTTACCAGGATTCTTCTAATTTTGAGAAGGATAGGGCGCATCGACAGTAGTGGATTTGGACTTTGAAGAAGCCTTAGGTGCACTGCTATCATTATGAGCCATTGTCCCATTAACACCATCCACCAGAGGCGTAGCAGGAGATTGAGAAGATGAAGGATTAGTCGAAGGATGCAGGGCATCAGGTAACAACTCATATAAATTCTCAGACTAAGAATAAACCAATTCAAGGTATTGAGCTCTAGCGATGACCTCCTCTTCAATGACACACCCTCCCATTGCAAGATATTTTGCAATGTTGGGAACGAATGATTTTGTGAACCATTCAGTGAACAACTATTCCAGGATCTCAAATTTGATAAGGCGACGACGACACTGCCATTCATGGATGTGAACTAAGAAATGTGTAGCAGCCAACTGATTCAACAAAGTGAGAAAATGGGTACCAGTTTCATACCAGACCAGTAGCTGGGAATGAGTGAGGAAGGCCATGGATAAGGAATTGAAATCAAAGAAAATTCCTTGAGGGAGCTCAATGTACCATTTGGCCGCAGCACTGGTCAAAGTGAGCTGGAAAAATGAAGATGAATAGAATCGTCAACCCAAGAATTAGAGGAACACCACAAATGGTATGCCATAACATGGGTTTGAGGGTCTTCCCTAGATTTTCCTTTGAACTTCGGACAATCTCCTGGAATATTAGTTGGAATTGGTGGCCAATGCAGCTGATGCTGGATGGGGTCATTAGTGAGAATTGACACATCCGGAAATTCCAACATAGCCAAGAACGGTAAAGGAGGATGATGAGGTGAGAAAGGTCGGGGGTTCCAACCTGATTGATAAGGATTCTAGCCCCAATAGGGCAGATTTTGACTGAGATATGAAAATTCCTCCCATGGCTGGTGTTGGGCAGTGAAATAAGTATGAAATTACTATGTATTTACTCATTCTTTTACCATAGATATACTCTTGTTTTCCTTGGAAAGGTAATTTATCATAAGAATTACAATAGAATTGAAAAGGTTTATGTTTAGTACAAAAATATGACTAAAGGTTATTTTTTGATTGACAAACAAGAATTCAAAGAGGTGAACAACTGTACCAAAGGCGGAGTTGAGAATAATCTAACTGCTGCTCCATCAGCGTTGAACCATAACCAGCCAAAGGCAAGGAGATCTAAACGAATAGCCCAGAAAAGGTAGGGGACAGCTTGGCCTCGGTCAGAGTAAACAAGATGATGACTAAACGAAGAGGAGTGAATCCCTGAGGATCTTTCGATCTTGAGGGATCGCTGTTCAAACTCATCTTATTTCTTGATTGGTTCGTCGAGATTTGATATATAAATCCATGTCCTTTAGTGACAAAGGGACGGTTGTTGTTGAAGTCACTGAGTTAGTCGAAAGACTTTACATTTAAACATTTCCTTTGTAATATAATGTTTTATTGACTCTTGGCCTTGAGAGAAACTTCTCTGTAATGCTTTATGTTGGTTTAATATAAGACACGCGTTTCATCTACCTTATACAGTTCTGAATTATCCTAGCAGTATTTCATTGGCGCTAAGGGCTCGGCTCTGGTGGAATCAGTTCGCTGTTTGTATTTTAACCTTGTTTATTGTCGTGTGAAGTGTGTTTAATGTTTGTTTCGATTACATAACTGGTTTAATGTCATTAAATGAAATACAAAGTCATTGCTATTTCATCCTTTACAAGAAGCACATTTGCTATTCGATTACCTTGTTAATATCATTGCTGTTCTATATCTGATTCGAGTTGCTGTTCCATTATTTTATGATTTGTTACAATCGATTGTTGCATGTTAAGTGATTGTCGACAGGACTGAAGCATAGAAATCTAGTTTGCTTGATTATGTTAGAATCGTAATTGCTGTTCATTTCACGTTGCTGTTCCATTTCTGTTCATTGCTTATTCATAGTATTTGATTAGCAAACAGATGAGTTATAGTTACATACTACTGTTCCTTTCCAGATTGCATTTATTTTAAGTTGCTTTCATTGAATCTGTGTTCGTTTCAATTGCTTTAAGATCTCCAACTGTAGAGGATAGAGGCTATTTCTTCCAAGTCCCCAAATTGGTCATCTTGCATCGATTTCTAAGGGAAAGAGTTACTGCTACTGCATCCCTGATCGATGCTTTGCAAGGTTGATGTAGTTTAATATTTCCATTCATGTCACTGTAATTAGGTTTCTTTACAAGCATTTGTTACTTTTTCATTTGTTATTCTATACTACATATTCACAGCATTTCTCTTAGATCATTGCAGCCTCAGACATAGTACACTCTTGAAATAAAAAGTCGCTCTCGGATTGATGATTAATGTAGGCTAATTAGGTGTTCAAAAGATACCTTTTTATGACTCAACATTTTGGCGCCGTTGCTGGGGAGAGTGTATGCCATTTTAAAGGAGTAATGCACAACTGATTTTCTTCTGCTTGCGAAGAATTGGGTATTAAAGATGGAAGGTAAGAACCTGCGCACTGGGAAAGAAACACACTTGCTCGCAGCCCGCTTCACAGCAGAAGTAGGTAAGCTTCTTTCTTTAGGAGGGAATGAAGGTTTGTTTCTTTGAATGAATAAACCAACTAAGCGAAACAAAATTCCTCCTAAAACTGAAAAACCTAAGGGACCGGTGACCCTTGGGCGCACAACCTTTATTGAAGAAATCCTTAAAAGAACTGAATCTAAGCCATCAGTAAGATTTAAAAGAACTACTTCCAGATTTCCTACTAGTTCCCTTCAGGCTACAGAGTCACCATCTGAAGCCTTTGCTGAGATACACAGTCAAATAGAGGGAATTGAGAAGGATTCCCAAGAAATTGAGAATCCTTGCATAAGTTTCCTTCAAGAAGGGAACTCTAGCAATCTCCGAGAAGGAGAAGGGGAAACGGGAGAAACCAGAGACTCAAAATCTCCTATTGAAACTGCCCAAACAATAAGCAGCAAAGATAAGGGAAGTGTTGTTCAACTTATTCAGAACCAAGGTCTTGAATCACCTCAAATAGTAGGTCAACAGGAAATACTTATTATCCCAGACAAAGGGAGTGTTGTCAAAGCTATTCCTGCCCCTGCTCGTCAACCTAGAAATTCCTTGGAAATCCCAGAAGGATATTGGCATATCTTCGATCAAATGGCTCATAACCAAAATCAGAATCAGCAGGCACCCCACCAAACCTCTACGCTGCAATATCCTATAGTAGATATTGTAGTTAATGCACCCATGAAAGCTATCCCCCTTCAACATATTCCCACATTTCATGGCTTAACATCAGAGGACCCAGATGCGTTTTTGTTTGAATTTGATGTGCTGTGCAGAGGATACGATTACACCACCGACGCCAAAAAACTAAAACTATTCCCTTCTACATTAAAAGGGGAAGTTTTACGATGGTTTATGGGATTAGGTGGGGGTGTCATAACTGATTGGGATCATATGAAGGCTGCATTTTTAAAGAAGTATCAAGATTATTGTAGGTCTCGGGAATTAAAAGATGAAATATTCCAAATGACAGCAAAACCAAATGAAACCTTGGAAGAGTATGTGGAACGGTTCCAATACAATATTCAGAGATCCCCTTATGCATCTTTACCCTTACCTGACAATGTTTTGAAAACCACATTAATTAGGGGAATGAAAGATCAATGGGTTGAAACATTGAATATTATGGGAAAAGGTGATATATATCAGGAAAGTTATCCTAACATCATTGATTTGTGTATCAGGTGTTCGAGGGGCAATACACGGTTGAAATCAGTAGAGCATGATATAATTACAAGGGAAAATAAGACCTCTAATGAAGGTGTGACTCGTGTAGAGATTGGAAATCTCCTAGAAGAATTTAAGACGGACATACTTGGGACTCTAACAACGTAGTTCGATATTATGCAAGCCAAACAGAAACAGGCAGAAGCAGAGAAAAACTTGGAAATATTCTGTCCCAGATGTAGAAAGAAACACAGCCACAAAGAATGCCCATTGGATGTGATTAAAGTCTGTGCCATTTGCACGAAAGATCACCCTACAGAGGGATGCCCTTCGCTTCCTGGCCTAAAAGCAGTTTATAAGGAGGCAGAAGAAGAATCAGAAGTGGTATGTCTGCTTAATCAATGCAAACAATGGCATCCACGACCATCAGGTATGCCAAATGATCCATTTTCTTTTCAGCCTCCTCAGTATAATGCTCAACAATATAGTGGGATGTGGCAGAATCAACCACCTTTCCCTAATTGGTCACAACAGCCATTTCCTCCCACATCTTGGCCAAATCAAACAAACCAAAATAATTGGCCTAGCTTTCCTTTCTACCCACCATTTTTGCCTACACAATGGTCCCCCTCTACTTCCCAGAGTTAGACCTGGCAGTCAAACTGGCAAAAACCTACAAATCAGCCAGCTGGATCAATTCCTCTCTCTCAACCTACACTGCCAGCTCCTTATACAAACCCCCAGACCAACTTAAGACCACAACTCCCAGCCCAACCCAACCCAAACCCAAACAATAGGCCAGTTCAATCTGTCTAAATAATGGAACCCCCAGAAGTAGAAATTGAACTGAGGGAGTGCAATGATCTTCAATTAAGGTCTGGGCGCATAGTGGAAACAGAGAGAAACAATGATGTCCACACTGAAGATCCGTTACCTGTAGAACGCACATTACAAAGTGAGAAGGAAGTTCAACAACAAAATCAACAACGAAGTCAATAACAAGTAACAACTTCCTCTCCACCATTCCCAGAACGATTAACTATACCTTGTCCATTAGAACAACCTAATTTTGATCTTCTGGGAGAATTAAAAAATTTATGTATAAAAATCCCTCTCCTCCAAGCTATTCAAGACATACCTATATATGCAAAAACAATTAAGGAATTATGCATAAAGAAACCAAAGAGGAGAACAACAACCAATCCTACTGTCCAAATAGTCGATACCTTATCTGACTTATTATCAGGAATGGAAACACCCATCAAATATAAAGACCCAGGAAATCCTATAGTGACAGTACAGATCAATGGGCAATCATTTCCAAATGCCTTAGTTGATTTGGGAGCAACAATCAATATTTTTACGACCACCACCTGTCAAAAACTTGGCATTACATCACTAGAACCAACAACAACCTTGTTGGAATTGGCTAACCGATCAGTAGTCAAACCAGAGGGTATACTACAAGATGTAATGGTATCTGTAGATTCCTGGGAATACTCTGCTGACTTCCTGGTTATCAATCCAAAGAATCGACTAGATGGACACCCGTTAATCTTAGGTAGACCTTGGTTGGCAACTGCCGATGCTTATATTGGATGCCGACAAGGCAACATGACAATTACAAGGGGAAATTATGTCAAGAATTTAGCCCTATATCCCCCAGCCCAGCCAAGTCTATCAATAATCAAAACAAGAAAACCACCTGCATCATATCTTATGGAAAATATGAAATCACCTCTAACTATAGAAAAAACTCTTGATTTTAAAGATCAAATAGAGGATGATATCATTAACAATTTTATCAATAAATCACAAACCAGATCTCATTTGCAATGTCACATGATCAAGGCAGCATTCGATAATAAAGAAGAAGAATATCCTTTCAAAGATGCTCCTGATCAAGCAATACCTACTACTTCTGTGTACAATAGCAAGGTTGTAGAAATTGAGCCTGGAAAAACTCTAAACATTAATAAAAATCTCACTGCTGAACAAGAAGAGAAATTGGTCCAATTATTACGAAAATACAAAGCAGCCTTTGCATGGGATTACCCCGATATGAAAGGAATTGATCCTCAATTGTGTACTCACCACATTTATATTGAAAAAGATGCAAGACCCATTCGCCAACCTCAAAGAAGACTAAATCCTCACCTTAAAGATATTGTGAAAGATGAATTACAAAAACTATTGGATGTTAATTTCATCTACCCAATATCTGATAGCAAGTGGGTCTCTCCATTAGTGGTGGTACCAAAAAAGAATGGGAAGTGGAGGATATGTGTAGATTACCGTGAACTTAATAAGGCAACACAGAAAGACCACTTTCCCCTTCCTTTCATTGACCAGGTATTAGACACATTAGCAGGGAAGAAATTATTTTCTTTCCTCGATGGCTTTAGTGGGTACAATCAAATACAGATTGCCCCTAAAGACCAGGACAAAACTACTTTTACCTGTCCATGGGGTACATTTGCTTACTGATTCCTACCTTTTGGCCTATGCAATGCCCCTGCTACATTCCAAAGGGCAATTCTCAGCATTTTTGCAGAATTAATAAATGAAGGTCTCGAAGTATATATGGATGATTTCACACCCTATGGGGATGACTTTGAGCCTGCATTGGAAAACCTAGAAAAGGTATTGCAAAGATGTATTGACACTAGGCTTTGTTTAAGCCACGAAAAGTGTCTTATGATGATGACCGAAGGAGTTATCTTAGGGCATTATATTTCAGCAGCTGGAATTCAAGTAGACCCAGCTAAAATTCAAATAATCTTGTTAATTCCCACACCCACCACACAAACAGAGGTACGTAGCTTTCTTGGATTTTCTGGTTACTATAGAATATTTATAGAACATTATTCTCGAATAGCTGCACCTTTATATGCACTGACTGGAAATGTTGATTTCATTTGGATAGATAAATGTGACAATGCCTTTAATGATCTGAAAAAGCTCGTTTCAACAGCCCCAGTGCTGAGGGGCCCAAATTGGAATTTGTCGTTCCAAATTTCATCTAATGCCTCAGACACAGCAATTGGAGCAGTACTTGAGCAGGAGGAAGACAAGAAGCCATATGCAATTTACTATATTAGCAAAAATCTATCCCCTGCTGAATTAAATTATACTGTGACTGAGAAAGAATTTTTAGCTGTAGTTCATGCTATAAACAAATTTAGACATTATATAACTGGGTATCCTGTAGTACTATATACTGATCACTCTGCCATTAAATTTTTAGCAAATAAACCTGTTACAAACGGAAGAGTGACAAGATGGTTGATTTTACTGCAGGAATTCGATATCACAATCAAAGATTGACTGGGCAAAGAGAACCCTGTAGCTGACTTTCTGTCAAGAATGCCAAAGGCAACATATACAAAAGAAGTTGAAGACCACTTTCCGGATGAATATCTCTTCGCTGTTACTATCAGAACACCGTGGTATGCTGATATAGAAAACTATTTGGCAATAGGTAAATTACCTAAACATCTATCCCTTAATGAACGTAAGCAAATAATACACTGTAGTACCCGCTTCTCCTGGATTGGGGGCTACCTATTTCATACAGGTGCAAATATGCAAATAAGGAGATGCGTTAGGGAGGATGAAGTATTTGACATCTTGAAAGCATGCCATGATGGACAGTGTGGCGCACATTTTGCAGATCGTAGAACTTCCCATAAAGTTTTACGAACAGGCTATTATTGGCCTACTATATTTAAAGATGCTAAAAAATTCGTGCAGGTCTGTGATAGCTGCCAAAGGGCAGGTTGCCCTGGGCAGTCTGATGAAATGCCTTTGAACCCTCAACTAGTGATTGAACCGTTTGAACGTTGGGCCCTTGACTTTGTTGGTCCTATTAGCCCCCCATCAAACCAAAAAACATACTTCCTAGTTGCAACTGAGTATGTCACCAAATGGGTTGAAGCAGAGGCTCTTTCAAAAGCTACAGAGGAATCTGTAATACAGTTTCTTTTCCAAATATTTGTGCGCTATGGCCTCCCAAGGGACATAATCACAGATGGAGGACCACAGTTTGTAGGTAATAAATTAGCTGAAACATTGCAAAACTACCACATTCAACACAAGATTACAACTCCATATCACCCACAGGCCAATGGCCAAGTAGAGAGCACGAACAAAGTAATCGAATCTATATTAACAAAAACCGTTGCCTCACATAGATGAGATTGGGCCTACAGATTGCCAGAAGCATTGTCGGCATATTGAACAACGTGGAGACCTACTACAGGATATTCACCATAACAACTGGTATTTGGAAAAGAACCCATCTTTCCTATAGAATTTGAAATTCAAACATTAAGAACAACTCAAAGGGTGGGTCTAAATTTGAATGAAGCCCAGGCTAAAAGACTGCAGCAAATCAATGAGTTAGCTGAAATTAGGCTCTCTGCTCTTCAGCACACAACATTAATTTAGCAACAGAGAGCCAAATGGCATGACGCCCATATAAAATAGAAGATCTTCCACAAAGGAGACTGGACACTCCTATATGATTCTAGGTTTCAGGATTTCCCAGGAAAACTCCAGACACGATGGCTTGGACCCTATGAAATACAAAAAATGCATGATAATGGCACTATTACATTAGTTACCATTGACGGATCTGGACATTCCTTTAAGGTAAACGGTCATCGAGTACGTTTTATCATAAACTGCTTACCCGGGAATCTTTTTACCAACGGTTACGGGAAGATTCTACCATGGAAATTCTCGCTGAAGGGGAGAACTCCTCCTCAGCACCAGTTTGATAAATCATTTCTTTTTTAATTTTGTACATAAAGCATTTTTTTTTCGTTTCTTGATTTTTTTTTATGGAATTTGTTTTTTAAACATTCTGTTAATATTACTTCTTTATTTCTTCATCATTTGTTTCATGAAATTCGGTTTCTTTAAAAGAGAAAAAAAAGAGAAAAAAAAATTTATTTATTTCATTTGTTTTGTTGTTCCTTTCTAAAGGAATATCACTTCTGTTGTTCCTTTCGAAAGGAACAACAATTCCGTAGAGTGCCTTTGTTGTTCCTTTCCAAAGGAACAACACTTTGGCAGAGTATTTTTTTTTTTGCTGTTTCTTTCGAAAGGAACAACAATTATGCAGATTGTTTTTGTTGTTCTTTTTAAAGGAACATCACTTTTTTGAGTGGATTGTTTTTTGTTTTAAGCCAACATTTCGAATTTTTTATAACTTTTCTAAAGGAAAATATATCATTTATATACAATCATACAAATTAAAGCTTACTGCAATCAGCAAATCAAAAGAAATCGTCATTTTTTAAAGAAAATTGTCTAGTAATGATAAGAAAAAAGGAAAAAGGGGCATGATCAATAACATAACTTTGCTATTTTATTACCATTGAATTAATCTAATCGATTATTTTTATCATGATTGGTTCTTTCCCACATGCTATAAATTTATTTGATGTTTATCTATGGAATATGAATAAGGGCATATTTTTTTTCTATTGAGATGTTCAGACTTCTTCCACCATCCCTACTCTTAAGGAGTGTTGAGCCATCCCTTATGAATAACTGAGGAAAAGTGCCGTATAAAAAAAAAAAAAAAGGAAAAATATTTACATATTTTACTAATAATGATTTTGCAGATGGAGGATAGGTGGTCTCATCAAGAGCCAGCCTACTGTGATCATAGGGAAGGAAGTGAAGTGGCATTCCCATCATGGCCACCAAACCAAGGAAATGGTCCAATAGACAATTGAAAAAATCAAGAAGTCCTTGGAACAGGAGGTCTCATCACGAGCCGACCTTCCCACCTTTCACTTCTTCCCGGTGAATGGCATTGTGGTTTATCTGGTCACCAAGCCAGCACAATGGCCTCCGTCATGATATTCAACAAAAAGCACTTCCTCAGTATAAATAAAGGACAATGGTTCCGTGGGTAAGAAAGCAACTTTGTCAAGGTTATGGACACCTATGGGAAACAGAGCTCTGCTGATGGTATTGAAGTCACATTTATACACATCAATAGTTATATTTAACCCTTTTCCTATATCTCTATTTAAATGTCAAAAGAAAATATGAACTCCTCACCTTTACCTCCAAACCTATTATACATGAAATCATTACAAATCGATCATATTAGTTCGAAATGGTAATTAATTCAATTGTACTTATGTTTATCTTATGTTGTCCATTCTCCTCATATTTGAATCATTACAAAACGATTTTTTATTTATTACCGATTCATCACATGCATTGATTTTAGTAATTTCTATAATTTGATTGAATGTATTATAATTACGCCTACTTTTTACCACTGTATTGCTGCTGTGCCACACTTGCCTCTCTCAATTGACGGTCGAGGATGACCTCTCATTCATTCGGGGGGCGCGGATGTCTGCATGCAGATCAAACCCCGAGATTTCTTTACTTGTATATGAACTAAATCCCTGCATTTTAGGAAATAACAAATTTTCAACGAACTGTGTTGTGCTGTTCCATTAAGAAAGAGGAGGAAAACAACGGAGATTGAGAAGCTTCGCAGGGAACGAATAAAGCTTCATAAACTAGTAAAACAACTCAGGTAAACCATTAGGGTTCTGAGAATGAAACAGATTCCTAAGCGAGCCCCTAAGAGAAGAAGCATTGCTATCAAAAGAAGTTCGAAAAATAGAAGGGTGACTGCTAATAGGAACCCCCAAGTTATAGAAGAAACCATACCTGAGCCTAATTATGAGGATGCGGAGCAACAAACGGCTGTTCCAACACAAGATGTTCCAGAGGAACCTGTTCTAAGTAAAAATATGCAATCTAGCAGTCAGCACACTTTTAGTGATCTGACACTGGTCAGACTTCAAGAAGAATTGACACAGGCCCGAATAGAAAGGCAGAGATTGGAGGAAGATACTGTCCCAAGAAAGAGATATCAGGAATTGCAGCAACAAATGAGAACTATTCATGAAGCAGAAGCTGAAGCTCATGAAAAACGTCGGAAAGCAGAGGTAAAGGCTGATAAGGTAATGAACCAACTAAAACTAGCCTACAATCAAATGGCACTCTCTGCTCCTTGTATACTGATGTCTTAGCCTGTAGATGCCCCACCAAAAACTATGCTTTGTTTTTACTAGAAAGATATTTACAATTAAAGATCAAGGTAGTTAGGGCAGGGAAATCCATAGAGCTAAAAACCATAGATGACTTTATATCATGCTGAAAACTTTATGGGATCAAAGTACATCACCTTTTTTGTGAGTTTTACTTGCATAATCTAATACTTGAAAATGACTATGAATCAAACCTTAGCCCTTTTATTGGATATGTTCAGTTTCAGGCATTCATTTCCTTTGCTGTAAATCAATTAAAATGTCTAAAAGCCTATAACGCCTTTCAAAGGTAGGAAAATGAATTGGATCTATGGGTCAGAAGTGAACCTCAGGACCCACTTAAATTTTGGGCTAGACAAAAAAGTTTGATGACAAAGGAAGGAATTACCCAAACCCTGGGGCCTATCCACAAATCAATTATTTTGAATGGAACAGACTTTTTTTCATCCATTAGGAACCAATATTATATAGCAGCCAAGGTCTGATGGAGAACCTCGAATTAGAATGTGAAAAATAGGGAACCATTTAATTATAGAAACTTTGGGCTAGCTGCAGACCGCTTCATTTCCGATAGCCATCTTGTTTTAAAAGAAGGACCATACTGGTTAGGATGTAGGTTCTGCAGCCCTATTGCATGGTACCCTGCTTCGGACTACAAAGCTATTTATGAACTTCCTGAAGGATAGACAGAACATGTTTTTGAGGAATTAGCTGCACTACGTGGTTTTAGGCTTGTTGATGACAAACCTTATCCGGCTTATTCTTTGACTGCTCTCCATGTGAACTATAGTTTTCATGAGGGCATGCAAAATATTAAGTAGGGGGGTATGTTGGGCAGTGAAAGAGGTATGAAATTACTATGTATTTACTCATTCTTTTACCATAGATATACTCCTGTTTGCCTTGGAAAGGTAATTTATCATAAGAATTACAATAGAATTGGAAAGGTTTATGTTTAGTACAAAAATATGACTAAAGGTTACTTTTTTATTGACAAACAGGAATTTGAAGAGGTGAACAGCTGTACCAAAGGTGGAGTTGAGAACAATCTAACCACTACTCCATCAGCGTTGAACCATATCCAGCCAAAGGCAAGGATATCTGAATGAATAGCCCAGAAAAGGCAAGGGACAGCTCAGCCTCAGTCAGAGTAAATAGGATGATGACTAAACAAAGAGGAGTGAATCCCTCAAGATCTTTCGATCCTGAGGGATCGCTATTCAAACTCATATTATTTCTTGGTTGGTCCGTCGAGATTTGATATATAAAGCCATGTCCTTTAGTGACAAAGGGACGGTTGTTGTTGAAGTCACTGAGTTAGTCGAAAGACTTTACATTTAAACATTTCATCTGTAATATAATGTTTTATTGACTCTCGGCCTTGAGAGAAACTTCTCTGTAATGCTTTATGTTGGTATAATATAAGACACGCATTTCATCTACCTTCTACAGTTATGAATTAGCCCAACAACATTTCACTGGCGCTAAGGGCCTGGCTCTGGTGGAATCACTTCACTGTTTGTGTTTTAATCCTTGTTTACTGTCGTGTGAAGTGTGTTTAATGTTTGTTTCGATTACAGAACTAGTTTATTGTCGTTAAATCAAATGCAGATTCATTGCTATTTCATCCTTTACAAGAAGCATGTTCGCTGTTCGATTACCTTGTTAATATCATTGTTGTTCTCTATCTGATTTGAGTTGCTGTTCCATTAGTTTATGGTTTGTTACAATCGATTGTTGCGTGGTAAGTGACTGTCGATAGGATTGAAGCATAGAAATCTAGTTTGCATGATTATGTTAGAATCTTAATTGCTGTTCATTTCACGTTGCTATTCCATTTCTGTTCATTTCTTATTCATAGTCTTTGATTAGCAAATAGATGAGTTATAGTTACATACTGCTGTTCCTTTCCAGATTGCGTTTCTTTTAAGTTTCTTTCATTGAATCTACTTTCATTTCAATTGCTTTAAGATCTCCACTTGTAGAGGATAGAGGCTATTGATTCCAAGTCCCTAGATTGGTCATCTTGCATCGATTTCTAAGGGAAAGAGTTACTGCTACTGCATCCCTGATCGATGTTTTGCAAGGTTGATGTAGTTTAATCTTTCCATTCATGTCACTGTAATTAGGTTTCTTTACAAGCATTTGTTACTTTTGCATTTGTTATTCTGTACTACATCTTCACAACATTGCTCTTAGATCATTGCAGCCTCAGACAGAGTATACTCTTGAAATAAAAAGTCGCTCCCGGATTGATGATTAATGTAGGCTAATTAGGTGTTCAAAAGATACCTTTTTATGACTCAACAGCTGGTAAGGACCTTGCTACATATATTGCTGATAGGGACCTTGGTGGGGTTGTTGATATTGCCGCTGCGGGTACTGAGGCAGTGGACCTTACTATACATGGGGTCAAGGATAAGGTCCCTCATGAACATAAGGTCCAGTTTGTGGCCCCTGCTGAAAGTAGGGTCCAGCCTGCGGTCCCTGCTGAACATGAGGTCTAGCTTGTGCTCCCTTCTGAACATGAGGTCCAGCCTGCGGTCCTTGCTAAACATAGTCTCCAACCTAAGGTCATGGCTGAGCCTGATGGTATTGAGGAATTTTCTGATATGAAGCACCAGGCTAAGGCCTAGTCTGGGGTTGTTAGTACTGGCCTTGAAGAAAAGGCTGGTACTGAGTACCAGATTGATGAGGGAAATGACCAGAATGACCCAGAAGGAGATTCAGACTAGCTTCAGTGTAGGAGCCAAACTGAGCATTGGTCACAATAGCACTAATCGAAGGTTGGGGCTGTTGGATGTACTTCTTGATCCAGGTGGCTCCAGATACACACACAGGAAAAAGAGGGCTTATGAAAGCTCGAAAATCAAAGTGGTCAAAATGATTTTACATAGACTACCAAAGCGTAGATCTCGTTGTCCTGATTGCAATAGTGCGAACGGTTCGTCAAATTGAGTTCGTATGTGAAAGTTAGAGTAGGTCAAAGTTTTTGGGTTGACTTGGTGATGTCGTAGGTTAAGGAGGCAACAATTTGGAAGTTTTCCTGTGGCTAGATTTCGGCCAACCAACTCCAACCGGATTCCGGGTGAAATTGTGGGCTGTTTTTTTTGTCTCCTTCGGTCAGTTTCCAGAATTTTTTAAAAAAGGGCACATTGTTATTAAAAAAAAAAAAATATTAAAATAGGGTGGCAAGCCATGACGCCTGCCACCCCCATCGGACCACATTACAAACATTATAAAAATTTTATTATTAAAGGGTTGGCAGGCCATGACCCCCACCGGACCCCATGGCTCCCCAAACCGCATAACATTAACATATATGTGGGTAGTGGGCGGGCCACCTCCGGTGGACCTGGCTCACGCCCTACCATAAAGGCTGAAGCCTGTATCCAATCGCACCAACGGGTATCGAACCCACGCCAGCCATGTGGGATGACCCGCCTCCATGAAGTGGTTCCATCCCAACTAAAATTTAAATATAGGCAACGTTCAAACCATACCACCAACGTTAAAACAAAATTGCGCCGAGAATGGGAGGGGTGGGATTTGACCCCCCGACCCCTTCTCAACCATATTCCAAGCTTAGCATTACGCCAACAAACCTGACCTTTTATAGTCTACTCGAATATTTTTACATAAACCTGTATTTCTTCAGTGAACCTAAGGCAGGCAGAGGAGGAGCGACCATGCATTTCGAGACAAAGATTATTTAATTGCAGGGTGGAACCCTGAACCAGTATGCAGGGGTAGTGGAACCATGATTGAAACTCATTTCCAGAGGGGCCAAATTTTCCAGTGTCCAAATTGGACAAATTTTATATGTATTTTACACCTCTCGACGATACGAACCTAATGGCGGTGTCAGTTTCTGCAACAGAGGTCTCGATTTTTTGACAATATTCAAGATGGGGATGACGGTGTCGAATTTCAACATGTGGACAGTCGGTTTCTCGCTATTCGACGCCACGCTTTCGATGGTGCATTCAGATCCAGTGACTGAGCAACCTATTCTTCAGCTAGCATCAGAGTTGATGTATATGAAGTGTTGTTTCCATGTGTTTAATTTATTATTGTTGTAGGATTCTTTATGTCATGTCGATTCCTACTTGATGTATGATGCAGAATCTTTATGTTTATTTGCTGTTGTTGATTCTTGCTGATGTAAGATGCGGAATATTTATGTTTATTTTATGTGGTATGTATTTATCATGGATGGTGATTTATGTTGTGATATCCCTTTGTTGCCTTGATGGTGGGATACTCTTTGTCACCATGTGTGAAGTTTTCACGCTGATAGGAGGTTTGTGATGAGTGAGAGTTCCTTGTCACGGAACGTATCGTGGAGAGACTTTGCCACTCATGTTGAGGGATTTTCCTTGTATGACAAGTAAACAACATCCATGTACATCATCTCCAGTTACAACACTGAATGAAGCGGCCAACACCATTGAGACACCGAGGCCCGGAGACGTAGTCCACACTTGACAAACTCCATTATTAAACGTATTGCATTTGTTGTGTGATTGTTGACATGTGTTCCTCTTGATTATATCTACATGTGTTCATTAACGCTTTTGATAAATTTTCATTCTAACACATCAGAAAAATTAAAAGGTCTTAGTTGAAAGGGTATAAAAAATATACCCAGATCAAGTGGTATTAGAGCGTTCTTCTTGCTGATGTGGACTGCAAGCATGAACCATTGAACGTGCAACAGTGGAGGATGTCAAAGACATGTAAAAGGCCATGCTCAGGATGTCCAAAAGGGTGGACATGTTGTATGAATATTATGAGAAATAAGCAGCATATAACGTTGACTTGAAAACACTTCTACAAGAGGAGAAGGAGGACAAGCAGTGGTTGCAACTTCAATTGCAAGCCACAATAGAGGCATTGGAAGAATTGAAGCACAATGACCAAAGTTTTCAAACAGATCATGATGCATTAAAGACACTTATACGAGAAGGAAAGGAGGAGAAGAAGTGATGGCAACTTCAATTGCAAGCCATGACAGAGGCATTGGAATAATTTAAGCGCAACGATAGAATTCTTCAAATATACCACGATGCATTAAATAACCTTCTACAAGAAGAGAAGAAGGAGAAGCAATAATTGCAACTTCAACTACAAGCGACAAAAGATGCGTTGAAGGAAATGAAGCATAATGAAGGCTCAAAGAAGCCCCCTCCACCTATTTCAAAATCGACATATGAGGTAAATTTTTTTGATCAATATTTAGTTTCATCTTCACATGTTATTATTTCTATTGGAAATGTGGAGATCCCCATTATAGGAACCGACATGAGGCTTCTTACCAAGATGGGGTACAAAGGAGGAGGACTTGGCATCCATGGCCAAGGCATGACTCAACCATTAGGGGTTTGTGCAGAGACCTCTATACGCAGGTTTGGGATGACTAAAGGAGAAAGCTCAAAGGCGTCTGAAGCTTCCATGACATTGATGAATCCGTCGAGGAAAAAGAATGATGGGAACACTTCACCATCATCTTATGACAACATATATTGCAAATAGAAAGCTGAGGCAAGCTCTCATCACCATAATGACATCAAAGGAAAACATACATTGTTGAACTCGTCAGGGGAAAATAATGATGGGAACACTTCACCATCATCCAATGGCAGTGCATGTCACAGTAGAAGAGCTAAGACAAGCTCTCATCACCATGATCGCACTAGAGATCACCAGGAAAGGTATAACAAGTCTAGATATTCGAAAGTGCATTTTGATTATAAGCATGTTGCTAATCATGAACGTAAATCATGGCATAAGAAAAATTTTCTTCTTTTTGATCTACCTAACTATGTCATTGTTGAGTGTTGGGAAAGAATGGAAACACAAAGGAGGATGAGACGTGGAAAGCCTTCTCCATAATAGGGAAAGAGACTAGTTAAATAGGTATGGAGGAATAATAATCATTGCAGTTATTGTGACAAAAGTGGCCATCAAAGAGCCACGTGTTGGAGACTCCATCCAAAGCAGCGTATGAAGGACAAAGCGTCCATGCAGAACCCAGTTAGTGAAAATGTTCAACAAGAAAATCCACCACATTCATCGTGGTTCACTTTATTAAGTAAGAAATGGTTTTTCTAGTGTATCATGGCCATGTATTGTAAATAATGTGTTGCATTTATTTTTTAAAATTTATGATGTGTTTTTCCATCACTTGCAATGCAACAATGATGTCTTTGGCCTTGTATTAATAGCTGGGGTATTATTGATTCCATTAATGTAAACTTGACCACCGAGTATGTGTTATAAACTTGTGGCAAGTATGGGATGCTTGGGTCATAGTGGTCATAAATGAGCATGTAATTGGAAAGAGATTGTACTACAGGTTTACAGGGGATGCAGGTGTCGGTTCATCGCTTATGGCTTCGAAGGAAAAAGGTGAAGGAGAAGGAAGGGTGACCTTTCATGACACTTGTGATGCATAAATAGTGCACAACAGTTGTAGATTCTTGTTGATGCTTTTAGAGGACCAAAATCTCCTCAGTGGGGAGGAATGATCCAAGTGGCTCGAGAGACGCACACAAGACAAAGAGGGCTTATGAAAGCTTGAAAATCAAAGTGGCCAGAATGCTTTCAAATCAGGACTAGAGTGTATATCTCGTCGTCCTAATTGGAATGGTGTGAACGGTTTTTCAAACTGAGTTTGTATGTGAAAGTTAGATTTGGTCAAATTTTTTGGGTTGACTTGATGATGTGGCAGGTTAAGGAGGCAATAGTTTGGAAGTTTTCCGGTAGCCGGATTCCGACCAACTCTGGTCGGATTCTGGGTGAAATTGTGGGCTTGTTTGTTTGTCTCCTTCGGTCCGTTTCCATAATTTAAAACAAAAAGGACATATTGTTATTAAAAACGAAAAAAAAGAGAGATTAAAATAGGGTGGCGAGCCATGACCCCCGCCACCCCCATTGGACCACATTACAAACATTATAAAAATTTGATTATTAAAGGGTTGGCATGCCATGACCCCCACCGGACCCTATGGCTCCCCAAACCGCATAGCGTTAACATATATGTAGGCGGTAGGTGGGCCACCTTCGGTGGACCTGACCCACGCCCTACCATAAAGGCTGAAGCTTGTATCCAATCGGACTAGCGAGTATCGAAACCACACCAACCACATGGGCTGGCCTGACTCCATGAGGTCGTTCCATCCCAAACAACATTTAAATATATGCAACAGTAAAACCATACCACCAACGTTAAACCAAAATTGCGCCGAGAATGGGAGGGGCGTGATTTGACCCCCCGACCCCACCTCAACCATATTCCAAACTTACTGTTATGCCAACAAACCCGACCTTGTATAGTCTGCTCGAGAATTTTTATATGAACCCATATTTCTTCAGTGTGCCCAAGGCAGGTAGAGGAGGAGCGAGCATGCAGTTCGAGACAAATATTATTTAATTAGAGGGTGGAACCCTAAACCAGTATTCAGGGGTAGTGGAACCATGATTGAGCCTCATTTCCAGAGGGGCCACATTTTCCCAGTGTCCAAATTGGACAAATTTTATATGTATTTTACACCTCTCGGTGACACGAAACTAATGGAGGTGTCAGTTTCTACAACAGAGGTCTCGATATTTCAACCACATTCCACATGGGGATGACGGTATCAGATTTCAACATGTGGAAAGTTGTTTTCTCACCATTCAACGCCACGTTTTCAATGGTGCATTCAGATCCAACAATTGAGCAAACTATTCTTGAGGTAGAATCCGAGTTGAGGTATATGAAGTGTTTTTTCCATGTACTTCATTGATTATTGCTGTAGGATGATTTATGTCATGTCGATTCATGCTTGATGTATGATGCAGAATCTTTTTGTTTATTTGTTGTTGTTGATTCTTGCTGATGTAATATGTGGAATCTTTATGTTTATTTGATGTGGTATGTATTTATCATGGATGGTGATTTATGTGGTGAGATCCCTTTGTTTCCTTGATGGCAGGATATTCTTTGTCACCATGTGTGAAGTTGTCAAGCTGATAGGAGGTTTGTGATGAGTGAGTGTTCCTTGTAACAGAACGTCTCGTAGAGAGACTTTTCCACTCATGTTGAGGAATTTTACTTGTATGACAAGTAAAAAACATCCATGTACATCATCTCCAGTTACAACACTAAATGAAGCGGACAACACCATCGAGACACCGAGGCCCGGAGACTTAGTCAACACTGGACGAACTCCGTTATTAAACATCTTGCGTTTGTTGTGTGATTGTTGACATGTGTTCCTCTTGATTATATCTGCATGTGTTCATTAATGCTTTTGATAAATTTTCATTCTAACACATTAGATGAAGTAAAAGTTCTTGGTTGAAAGGGTATCAAAAATATACCCAGATCAAGTGGTATCAGAGCGGTCTTCTTGCTGATGTGGATTGCAAGCGTGAACCATTGAACGTGCAGCAATGGAGGATGTCAAAGACATGTACAAGGCCATGCTCAGGATGTCCGAAAGGGTGGAAAAGTTGTATGAAGATTATGAGAAACAAGCAGCAGATAATGCTGAGTTGAAAACACTTCTACAAGAGGAGAAGGAGGACAAGCACAAGTTACAGTTTCAATTGCAAGCCATGACGAGGCATTGGAAGAATTGAAGCGCAACGAAAAAAGTATTCAAACAGATCATGATGCATTAAGGACACTTCTATGAGAAGGAAAGGAGGAGAAGCAACTATTGCAACTTCAATTGCAAGCCACGACAGAGGAATTGGAATAATTGAAGCGCAACGACAAAAGTCTTCAAACATATCATGATGCATTAAATACCCTTCTACAAGAAGAGAATAAGGAGAAGCATCAATTGCAGCTTCAACTATAAGCCACGACAGAGGGCTTGAAGGAAATGAAGCATAATGAAGGCTCAGAGAAGCCCCCTTCACCTGTTTCAAAATTGACATCTGAGATAAACAGTTGTAATCAATCTTAAGTTTCATATTCACATGCTATTATTTCTGTTGGAAATGTGGATATCCCCATCACAGGAACCAACATGAGGCTCCTTACCAAGATGGGGTACAAAGGAGGAGGACTTGGCATCTATGGCCAAGACATGACTCAACCATTAGAGGTTGTGCAGAGACCTCCATACGCAGGTTTGGGATACACTGAAGGAGAATGCTCAAAGGTGTCCGAAGCTTCCATGAAATTGATGAAACCATGGAGGAAAAATAATGATGGGAACACTTCACCATCATCTTATGACAATGCATATTGCAGAGAGAACGCTGAGGCAAGCTCTCATTGCCATAATGACATCAAAGCAAAACATGCATTGTTGAACTCGTCAGGGGAAAATAATGATGGGAGCACTTCACCATCATCCCATGGAAGTGTATGTCGCAATAGAAGAGTTGAGACAAGCTCTAATCACCATGATCGCACCAGAGATCACCAGGAAAGGTATAACAAGTCTCGATATTCGCAAGTTCATTTTGATTATAAGCATGTTTCTAATCATGAACGTAAATCATGGAATAAGAAAACTTGTCTTTTTTGCGGTTTACATAACCATGTCATTGTTAAGTGTTGGGAAAGAATGGCAACACAAAGGAGGATGAGACGTGGAAAGCCTTCTCCACAGTAGGGAAAGAGAATGGTTAAGCAGGTATGGAGGAAGAAGAATAATTGCAGTTATTGCGACAAAAGTGGCCATCAAAGAGCCACGTGATGGAGACTCCATCCAGAGCAGCGTATGAAGGAAAAAGCGTCCATACCGAACCTAGTCAGTGAAAATGTTCAACAAGAAAATCCACCACATTCATCGTGGTTCACTTTGTTGAGTAAGAAATTGTTTTTCTAGTGTGTCATGGCCATGTCTTGTAAATCATGTGTTGCATTTCTTTTTTAAAAGTGATGATGTGTTTTTCCATCACTTTCAATGAAACAATGATGTCTTTGGCCTTGTATTATTAACTAGGGTATTATTGATTCCATTAATGTAAAATTGAACACCGAGTATGTGTTATAAACTCATGGCAAGTATGGGATGCTTGGGTCATAGTGGTCATAAATGAGAATGTAATTGGCAAGAGATTGTACTACAGGTTTGCAGGGGATGTAGGTGTCGGTTCATTGCCTATGGCTCCGAAGGAAAAAGGTGAAGGAGAAGGAAGGGTGACCTTTCAGGACACTTGTGGTGTAGACATAATACACATCAATTGCATATTCTTGTTTATGTTTTTGGAGGACCAAAATATCCTCAGTGGGGAGGAATGATCCAGGTGGCTCCAGAGACACACCCAAGACAAAAAAGGCTTATGAAAGCTCGAAAATCAAAGTGGTCAGAATGCTTTCAAATCAAGACCAGAGTGTATATCTCATCATCCTTATCACAATGGTGAAAACGGTTCATCAAATCGAGTTCACATGTGAAAGTTAGAGCTGGTCAAAGTTTTTGGGTTGACTTGATGATGTGGTAGGTTAAGGAGGCAACAATTTGGAAGTTTTTCGGTCGCCGTATTCCGGTCAACTCTAGCCAGATTCTGGGCAAAATTCTGGGCTCGTTTATTTGTCTCCTTCGATCAGTTTCCAGAATTTAAAAAAAAGGCTATATTGTTATTAAAAATGAAAAAAAAATTAAAATAGGGTGGTTACACACATTATAAAAATTTTATTATTAAAGTGTCGGCGGGCCATGACCCTCGCTAGACCCCATGGCTCCCCAAACTGCATAATGTTAACATATATGTGCGTGGTGGGTGGGCCACCTCTAGTGGACCCAACCCACTCCTTACCATAAAGGCCGAAGCCTGTATCCAATCGGACCAGCAGGTATCGAACCCGTGCTAGCCACATGGGCTGGCCCGCCTCCATGCGGTGGTTCCATCCCAACCAAAATTTAAATATATGCAACGTTTAAACCATACCGCCAATGTTAAAACAAATTTGCGCCGAGAATGGGAGGGTAGGGATTTGACCCCCCAACCCCTCCTCAACCATATTCCAAAGTTACCATTACGCCAACAAACCCGACCTTGTATAGTCCGCCTAAGAATTTTTATATAAAACAATATTTCGTCAGTGCGCCCAAGGCAGGAAGAGGAGGACTGGGCACACAGTTTGAGACAAAGATTATTTAATTGCAGGGTGGAACCCTGAACCAATATGCATGGGTAGTGGAACCATGATTGAGCCTCATTTCTAGAGGGGCCAAATTTTCCCAGTGTCCAAATTGGACAAATTTTATATGGATTTTACACCTCTCGGCGACACGAACTTGATGGCAGTGTCATTATTTGCAATAGAGGCCTCAAATTTCCAGCCATATTCTGTAGAAATTATATAAATTATGTGTTATATATCCAAAATTCTCCTAATCACACACTATTTAACTTCATGCACATTAAAAAATCTATTCCACCATTGATCATTGCATGCGGAAATTAAATCAATTGCAATGCACACATGAAACCATAAAAATTCACAAACATTAACACAATGATTTAATGGGAAAGACTGAAGCTGAAAACCCCAGCTATCTGTATATAATATATGTCATAGAGATCATGTAACAATCCTCATACAAAGCTGATCATATCAAGCTCTCAGTACAATACAATCGCTACACACTAATTAGGTCCGATCTAGCAAATCCATGAAGAATGGCTCTAAATGAACTCGAATCCACCTGGCTTGCACTGCACAATCCTCATTGGCATCTCCACTGAGTGTTGGATGCAATCAATGCATCACTATAGTCACAACTGATAGTCATCTTGCCCTTTCACCTATCTCTCCACTGGTCTCCACTGAAATTGTCCATGCATTGTAGTTAACTGATGTATTCTTCAGTTGATTAATGAGTTAATATTTAGTGAATTAATTATTAATTAATTCACACCACTCTCACTAGTGTATCAATCAGTTAGACTAGATACAACTAGCTCAACTGTGTCTAATTGAGTTAAACTGAACACAACTCCACCAACTACTTCTACTACTCCACCAAACTCTCTCACATGAGTTCTAACTGAAGTCCTCCATGCATTAGCTCCAGTAAACCCTCAGGAATAGCGTAATTCCTTCTGTCAGCTCCTGTGCCACATCTGTGCACTTAATTGAAGTGCTCCAAGAGAACAAGATAATGTTTAGAGTCCAAATATTATTAAGAGCTAATAATATTCGACATATCTATTTTTAGACTGGCAATCTAAAAATAGATTCCGCCCAATATGTCTAAAAATAGAAGTCCATCTATTTTTTCTGACTTGACCAACCATCCACAAATAGCATCTTGCAACTCATAGAATATGATCGACATGTCTAAAAATAGACATAGTCTAAAAAATAGACATAGCCTAGGCACGTACTCATGCGCCAAAAATAGCCCGTGGGCCCACTTAGTGAAGGCGACTTTTCACTAAGCTCATCATCTGTTGACCCGAACACTCCCTCTCAACAAGATAGGATTATCCGCCACCCTCGATCCGTCTTTGTATTCAAATTTTTCCCCGTGAGCGTCGTCGAATATCTACATCCCGATCCTCCGTAGGAATGAGAGAAAGCAAGACATCTTTCTTGATCCGCTGCACACAATCTCTGATATTATGGTATCAGATGTCAATATGTTTAGATCTATCATGAAATACTGTATTAATGAGAGTTTAATGCAACTCTGATTATCACAATATATCACAGTAGGATCTAAGTGTGAACCGAACAACCTGACCAGGATCTTCCTCATCCATATAGCCTCGCATGCAGCCAAACTTGCTGCCATGTACTCGACCTTCGATGAACTGAGTGCCACGGATCTCTATTTCCTCCTATACCAAGAAACTGCTGTAGACCCAATACTGAAAATCCCTCTAGATGTGATCTTTCTGTCCGTTGGGGTCCCTGCCCAATTTGCATCCATGAAACCTTGCAGCTTCAACTCATCCGACTGTCTGTACCATAATCCATATCCTGATGTGCCCCTGAGATACCTAAAAATATGCTTGCCTGCCTTCCAAAAGAACTTGGTAGGCTTAACCATATCTTGTGAAAGCTGGTTAACATCATAGCATATGTCCGGTCGTGTATTGGCCAAATACATGAGCGAACCGACCAACTGTCGATAAACAGTGGCATCCACTACCTCTACCGATGTAGCATCCTCTTTCCTCCAACCACCAGGAAGAGGAGTGTCGATAGGCTTGCAGCCTTGCATGTTGAGCTTCTCCAGTATCTCCCAGGCATACTTTCCTTGAGACACAAACATTCCATCCTTCCACTTCCAAATTTCCAATCCCAGGAAATAATGAAGGAGGCCCAAGTCCTTCATCTCAAACTCCTTTGCAAGATCAACCTTGCATGAGTGTATCAACATTTCATCACCTGTTAGTATCAAATCATCTACATAAAGTACAATGATCAGCAACTTACCCTACACCACAATCTGGTATAGGTTTGGATCCGCCTCACTCTTGGTGAAACCAAGTCCGATGAAATAACTATCTATCCGTGTGTACCAAGCACGAGGTGCTTGTTTCAGCCCACACAACGCTCTTTTGAGCCTGCACACATGCGACTCGCTGCTGAAGATTTCAAAACCTTCAGGCTACTCTATGTACACCTCCTCCTCAATGAATCCGTTGAGGAACACAGTCTTCACATCCATCTGATGAATGTGCCAACCCATCTGCACTGAGAGAGCAAGGATGGTCCGTATGGAAGGATACCTTATGACAGGTGCAAAGGTTTCTTCATAGTCAATCCCCTTGATCTGTCAGAAGCCCTGAGAAAAAAATATTGCCTTGTACTTCTCGACGCTCCCGTTAGCAGCTTGCTTCACTTTGTAGATCCATCTCGAACCTACCACTGATTTCCCTTCCGACCTTGGGACAATCTCCCATGCACTGTTTCTGACAATCGAATCATACTCTTCCACCATAGCATCTACCCATGCAGGGCCCAGGGTCCTCTACATATTTCTCGAAAGAGGATGGCTCCATCACGATACACTTTCTCATCAGAGCCATGTATCCAGTAAATCGGTCGGGTGACTGTCACTGTCTGCGCTATGATGTAGGTGCTCCTACATTTTGCGCTGCATGAGTCGTTTCTTCCACTCCATGCACCTCCTCTTGTGGTTGATCCACATCCTGAGGCTCATCTTTAGGAACAAGTAGCTCCTCATTTGCATGCAAGTGTAGCTCCCTCTCAAGTGACAACTTCATGGCTTTCTTCTCATGAAATTTGATATCCCGTCGCACAACAGTGTTCCGACTGTCTGGCAGATACACATGATAGTTGTGGGGTGTTTCTGTGTACCCCACAAATATCCCAACCTCTGCGGTCGGCTCCAGCTTCTTCCTGACATCCTTCATCACATGAATGTAAACAGGTGAGCCAAAAATCTTCAAATGAGAAATATCAGGCTTCTTACTAGAAAACGCCTCTTCGGGTGTACTCATGCCAAGTACTCTATGAGGACAACAGTTTTGCACATAAACCACAGTGTTGCATGCTTTAGCTCACAAGTGTATGGGAAGGCCCTGATCATGCAACATCACCCGTGCAGCACCCACGATCGTTCTATTCTTTCTCTCTGCGATCCCATTCTTCTGTGGGTTATGAGGCGCTATGAGCTCTCTTCGAATTCCTTCTACGCTGCAAAAGTCTTTGAATTCGCTAGAGATGAATTCACCACCCTTATCGCTCCTAAGAGCTTTCACCTGCTTCCCCGACTCTTTCTCAACTAGTGCCTTGAACTCATAGAACTTTGAGTATGTCTCGCTCTTCTTCTACATGAAGACGATCCAACACTTACGAGAAAAGTCATCAACAAATATCACATAATACCTGTGCTTTACTGTCGAAGCTATTGAGAAAGGTCCACACACGTCTGTGTGAATTCTCTCAAGGATCATCGTGGCGAGAATATCCTTCTCATGAAAAGTGGCTTTCACAAATTTTACCAAAGTACATCCCTTGCACTGATCTGACTGCACAAGTGTACCATTGGGAAGCCTGGTAGAAATATGCTACAAAATTTTCAAAGTGCCATGGTGAAGATGGCCCAATCTCCTGTGCCACAATTCGCCCTCATCCCGGTTCACCACTTCTGCTTTGCCTGCCATTGCTGCGTAGCCATCTACCTGCAATTGATAAAGGTTCTTAACTTGAACCCCTATCCTCCAGGTTTCACCAGTTGCCTTACTGTGTAGGAAAGCCTTTCCCTCGCTAAAGACAACATCATATCCCTTGTCTTCCAACATCGCCACATAGATTAGATTCTTCTTCAATCTTGGAACATGCATGACATCCTTCAAGATGAAAGGTTTTCCAGACTCCCTCTCAAAGGAAATGGTCCCGATACCGGTCGCATTGTATCTACCATCATCGTCCATCTCAATGTACACTCCAAGATCCTTCTCATCCAGATCACTGAACAAATATTTGTCTTTGGTCATATGGAAAGACGCACCGCTATAAATTAACCACACTCATCCCATCACACTTGAAACCAAGCATGTGATCAATGAAAAATCTAGCTCAAACTGCGAGGCTAAGGCCTCTCCAGCTGCAGATCCAACATCCTGCTTATTTTTCTTCTTCTGTGGAAAATTAGTGGCGTAATGTCTGTGTTGGTGACAGTGAAAGCACTTCACCTTGGACAAGTCTTGATTCTTGCCGTTCGCACCGGATTGAGAGGGATTTTTCTTTCCCTTCCCTTTCCTTGCTTTGGAAGCCAAAGAGAAATTTTCTTCATCTTCATTCTTCGATGAAGATCCATCCCTGGTACCCCACCTTATCTCCTCCTGCACAAGATCCGACCAAAGTCGCTCCCATCCCAGAAGTTTCTCCCGACCATTGACAGAGTCCTTGTAGTTATGCCAACTCTTCGAAAGCCCAAGGAGAGCCAAGCTCACCAATTCCTCTTCATCTATAGTAACCCCCACACTTCCTAGCTTATCCTTGCATTGGAAAAACTTTGTGAGGTACTTGGGTATACTGTCGCCTTTCTCCATTTTTATTTTTCTGAGCTTGTCTTTAAGTGCCAACTTCCTCTGGTCGCTTCTGCTTTGGAACAAGTCTGTAAAATCTTTCCACATTAAGAATGGAATAGCTTTACCATGAAGGGTGGACACTATGTAATCCTTCACACCTTCCAACAGAATTCTTTGACACTTTGCTGTCTTCTTTTGCCATGCGTCAAGTGCGGCCGCATCGCTAGAAGCAGGTTTTAGAATTTCTGCATCTATGAACTCCTTCAACCCATTATCATCCAGCACCACCTCCATCCTATCCTTCCATGAAATATAATTTGAGCTGCCCTCAAGGGCATACTCCAATCACAATCCTTTCAAAGACATTTAAATAAATGCTCAACTTCGACACCAAGAAAACACTGCAGCAAATTCAAATTCCACCAGCACAAAACTCAACTGTTTCAATAATTGCAATCTTCTCCAATGATCAAATGCTCTAATAACATGTAAAAATTATATAAATTATGTGTTATATATTGAATATTATCCTGATCACACACTATTTAACTTCATGCATAATACATAATCTATTCCACCATTGATCATCACATGCGGAAATTAAATCTATTGCAATGCACACATGAAATCATAAAAATTCACACACATTAACACAATGATTTAACGGGAAAGCCTGAAGCTAAAAACCCCAACTATATGTATACAATATATTTCATAGAGATCATGTAACAATCCTCATACAAAGCTGATCATATCAATCTCTCAGTACAATACAATCGCTACACACTAATCAGGTTCGATCTAGCAAATCCATGCATCGATCTCTGCCACCTGCTAGCCTGCCTCTACTGCGCAATCCCTACTGAAGAATGGCTCTGAATGAAATCAAATCCACCTGGATTGCACTGCACAGTCCTCATTTTCATCTCCACTGAGTGTTGGATGAAATCAATGCATCACTATAGTCACAACTGATAGTCATCTTTCCCTTTCACCTATCTCTCCACTGGTCTCCACTGAAACTGTCCATGCACTGTAGTTAACTGATGTATTCTTTAGTTGATTAATGAGTTAATATTTAGTGAATTAATTATTAATTAATTCACACCACTCTCACTAGTGTATCAATCAGTTAGACTAGATACAACTAGCTCAACTGTGTCTAACTGAGTTAAACTGAACACAACTCCACCAACTACTTCTACAACTCCACCAAACTCTACCGCATGAGTTCTAACTGAATTCCTCCATGCATTAGCTCCAGTAAACCCTCAGGAATAGCACAATTCCTTCTGTCAGCTTCTGTGCCACATCTGTGCACTTAACTGAAGTGCTCCAAGAGAATAAGATAATGTTTAGAGTCCAAATATTATTAAGAGCTAATAATATCCGACATATCTATTTTTAGACTAGCAATCTAAAAATAGATTCCACCCAATATGTGTAAAAATAGAAGTCCATATATTTTTCCAACTTGACCAACCATCCACAAATAGCATCCTGCAACTCATAGAATATGATCGACATGTCTAGAAATAGACATAGTCTAAAAATAGACTTGCGCCAAAAATAGCCTGCGGGACCACTTAATGAAGGTGACTCTTTTCACTAAGCTCATTATCTTGTTGAATCTCAACATATTCTAGATGGGGATGACAATGTCAGATTTCAGCATGTGGATAGTCGCTTTCTCGCCATTCGACACCATGTTTTCGATGGTGCATTCAAATCCAGTGACGGAGAAGCCCATTGTTTAGCCATCATCATATTTGAGGTATATGAAGTGTTGCTTCCATGTAATTAATTGATTATTGCTGTAGGATGCCTTATGTCATGTCAATTCCTGCTTGATGTATGATACAGAATCTTTATGTTTATTCGCTGTTGTTGATTCCTTCTGATGTAAGATGTGGAATCTTTATGTTTATTTGATGTGGTATGTATTTATCATGGATGGTGATTTATGTTGTGAGATCCCTTTGTTTCCTTGATGGCGGGATACTCTTTGTCACCATGTGTGAAGTTGTCAGGCTGATAGGAGGTTTGTGATGAGTGAGAGTTCCTTGTAACAAAAAGTCTCATGGAGATACTTTGCCAGTCATGTTGAGGGCTTTTCCTTGTATGACAAGTAAACAACATCCATGTACATCATCGCCGGTTACAACACTGAATGAAGTGGGCAACACCATTGAGACACCGAGGCCCAAATATGTAGTCCACATTGGAAAAACTCCGTTATTAAATGTCTTGTGTTTGTTGTGTGATTTTTGACATGTGTTCCTCTTGATTACATCTGCATGTGTTCATTAATGCTTTTGATAAATTTCCATTCTAACACATTAGATGAATAAAAAGGTCTTGGTTGAAAGGGTATAAAAAATATACCTAGATCACTGTTGATATTATACATTCGACCTTTGAACATAAGGAATGCTCGGTTGCTGAACATATGAATATACCGGGTTTGGCTACAGAAAGGGCTACTGAACCTGGGAATATTGAACATGAGGCTGACTTTCCCCAAGAATAGATCCAGAATTCGGCTTCCCTCCACCTAAAAGGGGAGGTACAATAGGGTTAGACTGCCCCCTAGGCATGGACGAAACCATGGATTGGCCACTCAATGGTAGGACAACAGTAATCATAGATGGAAAAAAGGGGATAGAGGATCCAAATTAAATGGCCATTTAACCAATGGCGATTGTCAATTGAACATAAGGTTGAGACACTGTGGCCACGTTCGAAACAAATGGGCTGGAAGATGGAGGAATTATAGTGGACCAAACGAGATCCAAAAATAAGGGCGTACCACCAGAAGCTCCAGAAATGAGGTTTCCCAAAGAGGTATAATCGTGTGGGAGCATGGATGCAACATAACTAGATGGTATTTTGGTCCCACTACCCGAATAATGAGGCGTGGAGCCGAAAATTTCTCCCGAGGAGGGGAAAACTGACGAAGAGGCTTCCGAGATATACGAGCCAGAAGTTTCCTGAACGGTGCTTTGAGAAGCACTGACGAATGAAACACCATCAACATTTGATGCCATTTCGTCCAGAAACAACCGATGAACGGTAGAGCGGGATGCTACCAGAGAAGCTCGAAAATGGATTCTGGGTTGATCGAAAGAGTTGTAAGGTTGTTCAGGAGAGACTACAATCAGATCAAAGAGGGGATTTTGAGGAAAGACCGAGAATTTTGCATCTTGTTCAAGGCTTTTTGGCTCAGATTCTTTCGATGTGGTCCAAGGAGAATTGTTAAGAGGTGCTCGAGATGATATGGTTTGAACACTGATGAAAATTTCAAGCTCTTCACCTTGTGATTCGAGGGTCCTGACTGAAAACAAGGAACCTATGGAGGAGGTTGCTAAGATCCATTAGAGGAGTGAGTGGGTGAATTCGACGATTCAGCCACGATGGCCTTCGAAAAGAATATAAAAAAGGAAAGAGGTGAACAAAATGATAACTTACAAAGTAATAAATGTTGGAGAATTGCACAGGGGAGATGTTTTCGTGGGTAGTTACTTTTACAATTAACAAAAATAAATATATAAAAAGGGATGTGCTAGGCATAAATTTTTACCAAGTATCAATGAATTGTAATATACACCTTGGTGATCAAATGAAAGAGAAATGATGAAGGGATTAGCGTATGACAACTAGTCTTATCGAATGCCGTGTTCAGTGTATCACGTCTACAAGGCGGTCGACTCGGTTACCTATGGCAGGCTTGCAACCTAGTCGTGTCTCCCAAAATATACACGATAGTATGTGGGTGTCGAATCGATAGTAGTGTTTTCTAATGCGTAACCGTTTGATGAGAGTGTCCCAAATATACTTATCATACATCAATATACTTCCATATGTGGGGTGGGATATCACCCCCGGGTTGTAATGCAGACCGTTAGTGACAACTCCTACGCTTAACGATGCCAGAACATGTCTCTAGCCTAGACCACTAAATATTCTTGTTAATTCCAATGCTCCTTAAGGTAAATTGGGTTCATTTTAAGTTGATATTGAATAAAGTTTTAATTTCAAGGCTCAAAACGAATGTTACCCGAATCCTTATGATGTAGACTAAATGTGAGAAATAATATTTCAATTTCGATGAATTCTAAACTACTTAGGCTCGAAGAGAGACAAATAAGAATGCACTCAATGCAGCCATGTAAATGCCCCCAAATTAGTTCAGAGTTATGAAAATGCAATGCTTTTCAAATTGAATTCAATTTCCAAACAAATGTAGTCTTAATAGAAAATGAAAATGCCTTTCCTTTCACTAAGATGCACAAATTTATTTATTTGTTTTCACTTTAAAATGAAAGCAAAACAAATGAACGAAGGAATAAATGAAAAATCTCTTTAATTTTCTCTCAATCGAACCAAACAGAAATCATTTTAAATATTGCACAAATGAAATGCTTTTCACTTTTCTTAAAACAAAAAATCTAAATAAAAAACGAAAAAGAAAATCACTTCCAATTTCTTTGGAATTTAGACCAAAACAATCTCTTCTAGATTTATGCGTCAAACAAACTGTGATCTCATGCTTGACACTAAACTGAAGGGAAACAGTAAAAAATGCAGAGATGACCAAAGCATACACAAAATTATTGAAACAAGACAAGAAAAATGCGACAAAGAGTGTTTGAAATGGAAAAAACTTCCCAAACTTACAACAACTCAAAGAGATGATACAAAATCACTCAGAGGAGATAGGTAAGTCAAACACACATCAAGGAGATCACTGAGATCTCATAGACTCCCTCAAGGGCTAGGATACACTGGATAATTAGAGGAGAAACTCAGAATTTTCAAAGGTTGAGATCAACGCTTCTGTACTGGGCAGAAAGGTGCTTAAAGGCCAATCAACACGACTGTACTATATAGAACAGCGCTACCAATGCTACTGTGAGGATAGAAAAGGATCTGGTCACTAAAAACAAGGAAAAAACAAAAATAGTTTCACAAACACACCAGGCCTAACACAATTAAGTGACAAACAACCTTTACACAAGCTGACAAAGACCCAAGCATATTTAAATTTCATAAATTGGAGAAACTGATCCAAGATAAGTTCGAGGAAGGAGGACTTTAAATGCTAAAGCTCCCCAGCGGATTCGCCAGTTTTGTTGTCAAGATAAATCCCGTCTATAGACAGAGGCGATCTCTCTAGCCCTAGAGTGGGTCTAGCAACACAAGATTCTTTCTAACATAATATTTCTTAACTAATGCTTACAACACAAAGAGGAAATAGACATAAATACCTTTTTCCAATCACTATCCTTGGATTTGTTGATGGTGACCTCGATCCACGATCCTTGTAGGCCTGCTTCCTGCTATTGATGGCACGCGAATACCTGTGGATGATCGGGAGATGACAACAAACATGATACAATATATAATCAACATAAACACTAGCTATCTAGCAGATCAAGGAGTACCATAAGATTTGCACAATAATGTAAGCAAATATAGAAAGCAAACATCATATGTTATTATTGATAAATTACAAAAGGAGAGCTTACAACTAGGCTTTGATGTTGGAGGCGTCCTTAGGTGAAAATCTAAGTTCTTCACCTAGCTCAAAAGCATTCCTTCTCCCGTGCACTTAGGCTTAATCACGATGCAAGCATGCAAAGGGATGAGAGTTCAGGCGAGTCTGACAATGATCAACCAAGCTATCCTCACTCTAAACTTGGGGGAATGAGGGATGTGAATTTATAGCCACGAGAAGGAGGTTGGGAGCCCATGAAAGGAGGAGGAAGGCCCACTTTCTAAGGGATGATCCCTCATGGATGAGATCAAAGCTCTAAAATGAGAGAGCTCGACCTTATCATCTATGTTCAACAACCAAATCGCCTCCCTTGATCTTCTAGAGGTCGAATCTTCTTCTTAATTTGAGGAAGTACTGCCAGAAAGGGATCAACGTGATTTTCCAATAAATTAGGGCGCTGACAGCGCTAGGCTAGAACTAGGATAAGGACATCAACGCGGTCATGGCACTAGGAAGGGTGCTGACCCAGGAAACTAGGAAATTGACCAAGTTTCTCCAGTAATCTTTTAAGGAAGTCTTCTTTGGATCTTCAAGGGGATATGTAAGCATATTTCTTGATGATGGATGGTCAGGTGCTCAGTGTTAAAGCTCAAAAATGAAAGTGCTCATAATCAATTGGAAAATGAATGATACCGAAGAGCTCGTCGCCAAGAATTTGGTGCAATTCGTTTCATCAAAAACCAACTCCGGATGAGGAATATAGAGCATGTTGTTCATTTTCCTAAACAACTAAAAAAATTGCAGAAAGTATAGAATGGTTACATGGAAGCCTAGTCAACAAAAAAGGATATTCTTGGAATATTCCTTCAATTTCACCCAATGACACTATGCCAAGTTTCTATCTGTGGATGGTTGTTAAGGGGGTGACTTGTTTCAATTTATTGGAAGTTTCAAGAACCAATGGCATGAGGACATGTGCCCCCTTCCAAGGTCCAACTTTCAACTTTGCTCAAATTCTGAATTTTAAATTAAGTTCAAAGGGTCAGATTAAATCAATGGGTGAAATATTTATATGGTCGAAATTTTATCCAAAGTTCGAATTAACAACATATATTACAAAGGTCGAATTATTAATATATTATGGTGCAAAATTATTAGAGTCGGAACGGCGGAGGTCGGGCTCAACCCCACGACCTCCCCTATGCGAGCGCACCACAATACCACTACACCTGATGTTTAGTTCTTATTATATATGGGCGCTGGATTATATTTCAATTTGAATGGCATGAATGACGGGGGTAAGGAGGGGGACAACCCCGCGAGCCAACCCCCCCCCGGCACAAGACCTAAGGTGGAAAACCAAAGGCGGAGCGCTATTGCTAAATGTGCGAGTTTAAAGTTGTAATGCGGGTTTAATTACCATAACCAATGTTAATTATGCTAATTGCATATGCTAATGCGGAATTATGTTAAAACACGCTTATAGCGCTAACTCACACTTATCCAAAGTTAAACCACGCTTAATTTAATAAAAATTGAGTTTAATTCGGCGGCTAAAATGACGGAGCCCCCAAATTTAGCGGCCCAAACTGGAGTTTCTCGAGATTTAGTGGATATTTCCTAGGCCAAACTGTTTAGGCCATAATTTTTGCAAAATTCAAACAAATTGGGAGCAAGAAGAGTCTATTATGGATGATTTGGACATTCTGAACACATTGAAGCAGGTTTAAGGAAAAATAGATGATTTTAAACAACACTTTTTAAACATTTGAGCTAATAAAAATGCCCAAGCCATGGAAGCTGGACCAAGGAGATGTAGCCTAGGAGGGGTGAAATCCTTCATCAAAACACTGTGTTAAGGGATAATTTGATGGCTTGTTGAACTTTTTTTTTTTTTCAACATTATGTTTTAATGCTTAAATTTCTCATGAATTTAAAATAATACTCAATTAATTTACATGTTTAACACTCACAAACACCTCAAGAAATCCATGCACATGAAGCAAGTGATCAACAAATTGTTTATAATTCTGAAGATGAAATTAGCACAACAAAACTAACATTCAAATTCAGAGCAAAGGTTGAAAAGTTATTTGCTTGATTTGCTTGAGTTTTGTGCAAGAAGGGTTTTAATGGTTTCAAATTTTTGATGCTTACAAGGTTAAAGTTGCAGAGAGGAGAAGAGAAACTATTGGTTGCAAGTCTCGAGGTTAGGATCAGAAGAAGGAGAGCCACAAGGGAACCATCTCCACCCAAAGTTTCACTCACAGTTGCACCTGAAGCACCTCAAGTTTTATCTCTAGTTGAGATTAAGGAGGTACAAGTTGCACTAGAAGCTGAGCTTGAATACATAGCCATCATGTCAGGTTATGGAGAGACTGAATGTCTTTCAGAAGAGGAAGCATACAAGAAGTATTTCTATGAATTGACTGAAAGGGTTAGGATCCTCTTTGAAGAGAGGGGAAAAAAGGATGAAGAGAGGGATTCAAAGGGTAGTGGAGGAAAACCTCCTCCATCTCCACCATATTCATCATCATCCTCATCTTCACCATCAGTATCATCTTCCACTTCCACAGCCAAAACTACCCATGCTCACTCAAAAACCGCAAAAGGAAAAACTCCCTTACTCAAACTTGATGTCAAATTTGAGCTTCCAATGTATAATGGCGAGGTAAATGTAGAGAAATTGGACAATTGGATTCGTCAATTGGAGGTTTATTGCAGAATTCATAACCTTCAAGAAGATGACATAAATATTCAATTGTCTTCCTTGAGGATGGAAGGATCAACACTTGTATCGTGGGAATCAAGGACTCAAGAAGAGATTAAAAACCACGGTAATATCACAATGTGTTGGTAAAGTTTTATTGCTGCCATTAAAAGACAATTGTATCCTCTAGCTTACATTCAAAAGGCCATTATGGATTGGCAAAATTTTAGACAATTGAAAGGGCAAAGTGTGCAAGATTATACTCATGAATTTAGGAGAAGAGCTCTTATTTTGGGTATTAATTTGTATTCTCGAGAAACTTTGTTAAAGTGTATTGGGGGTTTGCATAGTTACCTTAGGCACACTATTCTCATGTTCAATCCCACAAACTTAGATGAGGTTTGCGTTCAAGCCACACATTTAGAAGCAAGAGGGAAACAGAGTGTAGATGAGAAAAGTGATAGTTTCCTTGAGTATGAGGGTAAAGGAGAGGGAAAGTTTAATGGAAGAGGAAAGAGAAATAGCTCTATCAAAAAAGAGAAAGAGAAACTCACATGTAAACATTGTTTGAAGAATGGCCATAATTAACACCATCGTTGGCAACTTCATCCAGAGGTGAAACCAAACAAACTGAAAGCTAAAGAGAAGGGAAAAACTGTTACAATAATTGAACATGAATTATGTTCAGATTTAGGATATGAAACAGAGATTACAACAATGGGTTTCAAAGGTACGCACATAGCAAGCACTAGTTCTTCAAATTGTACCAATGTAACTCAAGATGAAGATACAAGAATTGAACTTTTCCATATTAGATTTGTTTCTAAACATATCATGATAGACACACTATTTGATAGTGGTTCTCAAGCTAGCTTGATTTCCGAAGACTTAGTTAAGAAGCTAAACCTTGAAACTGTTATACATTCAAGACCTTATCCTTTAGGGTGGATATGCAAGAATGAAAAATTGCAGGTAACAAGGAAGTGCGTACTAACGTTTTCCATCAATTCAAACTTTCTTGATGTGGTGCCGCTTGAGATATCAGGTATTATTTTAGGAAGTCCATATCTCTATGATATGAAAGCAGTATTTCATCTCCATGATAATAAGTATCACTTATTTAAATATGGAATTGATTACATAGTTAGAGCGCATAAGAAGAAGACAAGTTTTCCTCTTATACATGCAGGAGAAATGAAGAGAATAGTGAATGCAAGTCAAACTTTGACTTTTTTAATGATAAAACATAGAGATGTTTTGAATGAAGCATTTTCAAAAGATGCATCAAATGAACAAGTTGATTTATTTGAAGTTGCTTGTGCTTGTAATGAGATGTTTCAAGACTCTAACAGGTTGCATTTGAAAGGAGGTAAACAAGATGTGAAATATTTTCAGCAGTCAACATCAGTGTTGAGAAGTGTTGGAAACAAGATGTCTGTACAAGAGAGCGAAAAGGTCAAAGAGAAAGAACTAAAGAAATTTGACAAAGAAGGCATAAGTTCCACAAGTGCTTGTTTTGGTTTCGAAAGGGTACATGGAAATGGTGAAAATACTTGGTCAAGAGTTGACGCAAGTACAAAGCAAGAGAAGCTAAGAATCACCATGACAGTGTGCGAGGTGAGACAATTTTTAAGTTTCCTTTGATTGATGACCAAGGTGGAAACAAGTTTGTTTCTACAAGAACATCTTGCTGCTCTGCAAATTTAGGGAAATTGCAGCATGATGGTGTCAACAACAACAAGAGAGGGTCTCAAAAGTCAAGGAAGAAGCTTAGTTTTTTTGAAAAGCTCAAGTTGATGAAAATGGAAAAATTTTAGTGGATTGAGACTGGAAGGGTGAGGGAATTTTACCCTCATCCACATGATCAGTAATAAAAGAGCTTTTGGGGTCCAAAAGGCTTCTAGTGGGAAGGAATGATCATGTGGTCACTATTAAATCTCAAAAATGAAAGTGCTCAGAATGAATTGGAAAATGAAAAACAACGAAGAGCTCGTCACAAAGAATCTGACGCAATTCGTTTCATCGAAAACCGACTCCGGATGAGGAAGATAGAGCCCGCTGTTTTTTTTCCTAAACAACTAAAAAAATTGTAGAAAGGACAGAATAGTGACATGGAAACCTAGTCAACAAAAAAGGATTATCTTGGAATATTTCTTCGATTTCGCCCACTGTACGAAGTGTCAATCTCTGAATGGTTGCTAAGGGGGTGACTTGTTTCAATTTTATTGGAGGTTTTGAGGAACTAATGGCATGATGACACGTAGCTAGCCCGGAGGCCGTCACATGCCCCCTTCCAAGGTCCAAATTTCAACTTTGGTCAAATTCCGAATTTAAAATTAATTTCATAGGGTCGGATTAAATCAATGGGCGAAATATTTTATATGGTCGAAATTTTATCCAAAGTCCGAATTAACAACATATATTACAAAGGTCGAATTATTAATATATTATGGTGCAAAATTATTAGAGTCAGAAGGGAGGAAGGTGGGGCTTGACCCCACGACCTCCCCCATGCGAGCGCACCAAAATACCACTACGCCCGCCTTTTAGTTCTTATTATATATGGGCATTGGATTATATTTCAATTCGAATGGCATGAACAATGGGGGTAAGGAGGGGGCCAGCCCCCTCCCCACAAGACCTAAGGCGAAAAACCAAAGGTGGAGTGTGTTATCACCCTGTAATTAGCAAGATTGGAAAAATTCCAACTGCAGGGGCAACATCAAACCGCTTTGGGATTCGAGGATCTAGCCCTCCTGAATCCAGAGAGGGATCTCTCTAAGGATAACTTCAAAGATGTGATCTTCAAAGGCTGAAATTGTGATATTAGGCTAGTTATGAAGAGCATGGGTTTGATTTGTTTGTTTTTGGTTGGGTAAAGACATGCTGAAGATGAAAGGCAGTTATAAATAAAGGGTGAAGATGTCTGCAAGTAAAAGAATGGTTTGGCTGACAGAAAAGGCAAAGACAGTTTTAACCCATTGGGATATGGAGTCATAGGAGGATTTTAATTGGACAGCAAGATTCAAGAAGGATCCATGGGGCAAGTTTCTTATATCAAAGGATCTTTTAAAGTGATTTTATGGAATGAAACAGATAAGAAGTGAAAGACCAAACAAAAGGAAGAACAAAGCACAGTCTAAGATCAAGTAAGTACTTTTAAACTAGCTTGCTTTCACCATGTACATAAGGGAAAACAGAAAAGTATTTCTGTTGATCAGGTAAGTGCTTTTAAACTAGCCTGCATTGAAGTACTTTCAATCAGAAACATTTTAAAAACAGCTCGAACTGCTTAAGATCAGGTAAGTTCTTTTAAACTAGCCTGCTTTCAGCATATTCAATAAGGAAACACAGATGATAATCACAAAGAGCAATCTAGATCAGGGAAGTACTTTTAAACTAACCTGCATTAATATACTCTAAGGAAAACACAGGGAAGGCTAGTTTTAAAGAGAAATCTAGATTAGGGAAGTACTTTTAAACTAACCTGCATTAATATACTCTTCAAAGAGAACATTCAAATGAAGAAAACATAGAAATAAAGCTTTCAGTAAGAGTAGGGTACCATGGAGGATATATCCTAACTCTATGTTTGCTGCTCTTTATCGGAGAAAGTGAACAGAGTGAAAACATTAAGCAAAATAACAATTAACAGTAAGGAGCACATCACCATCGACATAATTGAGGATTCCATGAATCAGCAGCTTGTATGAATGTTCAAACCAGTTACAATCAGCAAGCCCGGTGGGTCTCTACAACTTTGAAATTCTCATATCAGCTTGTGTATATTTCAGTTACAAGACAGGGCATCAGTAGTTTCAGAATAACCATTACATGCATTCAGATGTCCCGAGACCAATGTTTTTTTCTTGTTTACAGATTTATTTATAGAAGAATGAGAAGGTGGGAGGATTCCCCAAGAGCCAAGTATCATTAATTATGTGATTAATCTGATCTCTTGACCTTTGAGAACCAGGCAATGCATAAGGCGGGGACGTAATCATTCCCAACTCTGCTTCATAACTCTGTTTCTGCCTCCCGAGGCCCAATGATTGAAAATATCTGCTTCTGAAATGGTATTTAATCCTTTAAAATAGTTTTTCCGACAATTTAAGAGATAAGATCCTCGATTAGCATTAATTGTTCGGCAACCTTTGGTTTTCTGTGCGGCTGTAGGTGCCTTTAGGAGCTGGAGAGGGTTCGATTAGCCTCTGTTTATGGCAGTGGAGGTTTTCTCAGCTCGACAGATGTCTTTGTCGTTCTCAAAACACCTTTAATTTACTTGAGAACTGTGTTTTGGTCTTCAAACTTCCTGTTTCTGATGTGTTCTGTCTTCAACACTGATACTCTTTGTTTCTTCAATGCATTGTTGTGTTTTGTTGATGTGTAGGCCGCGCAGGGCTCTTTTTGATATCAACGCTCATGAATCGTTGATAAAACAAATGGAATAGAGCCCGCGAATGGTTCTTTTTACTAGCCCGATGGCGCAGGAAACGTCTTTCCCGGCTCTCAGCTTTCCTTCATTATTCAATAAAAAACCATTAAAAATTCCTGAAAAACACAAACAAATATTTTATAAAATCCTGCGTTTCTTGGGTTTACTACTTTAGAGGCGGGGAATGGGAGTAGAGCCGTTGGATGGCATCATCCAACGGTGGAGATTAGTCGAAAGGAAATTGAAAACGGAGCGAAAGGAAGAATTTAAAGGGAACCGTTGATCGCGCGATAATCAACGGTAGAGATTGGTTTTGAAAACCCTTTGGTATAGGCGGAGGGCGATTAAATAACGCGGGAGCGATCTGGGACCGTCCGATTTGGCCCGTGGACGGTCCAGATCTAATCAGAGGATCGCAATCGGCGGGGAGAAACAAAGGGTGCGATTGGAAAATGCCGATGCGATTGCGCGATCGAGGAGACTAGTGCGATCAAGCGATGACCGTTGGATCAGCGGGGAAACGGACGGATGGGATTGAGTCGAAGCAATCACAATCAAGGAGCGCGGAAGAGGGGATGCGATTGAAACTTGCAATTAGAAACTTGCGATTGAGCGCTGGCCATTGATCTGAGGACCAGATCAACAACAGGGAATGAATCGGAGGGATAGGCGATCGGGGGGACAACAAACACATGCGATTTAGCGCTGTGCGTCCGATCGGTTTAGGATCAACGGTGGATTATGCATCAGCGAAAAAACCTTTTAACATTTTATAAAACCCAAATCTTTTGAATAACACAAAGTTTTTTGGTGGATCGGAGCGGCATATTTGTGTATAACATGATTGGCGCCCGATTGCGAGGCCGTCGGATATATGGAACGCAAAAGGGCCCGGGGCTTAGTACATCAAAGGCCAATCACAATCGGAACAGCGGGCCTGGTATTTCCGATCAACCCATTGTGAATTCTCCAATCGCGATTGCGCAATTGGGTCTTTTTAATCAACCCATTTGTAATATTTCAGCACGTGACTTAGGTTTTTAGATCTAAATTTTGGATAAATGGGTTTCTGGGTTTTACATGGAAAATAACGGATCGGGAAAGGATTATTTCACGAGGTTTTAGCGCCCGATTGCGGGCCCAAAGGGTTACATGAAATAACGATATCATTGGAGGTTATGACCGTAAGGCTTAATCGCATCGGAACTTTTTTGTCAACACAATGAAAAAAGACTTGCGCACTTTGGATCTTTGCGATGCGATTAGCGCTTTAACCTTTTAGCATGTCGTTCCAGCCCCAAAGTGTATGGTGGGGAAGTGGTTGAGACTTGGCCCTAAGGGGCTTAAACCCTTAATGCAAGAATGGGGTTTTTTCATAGATTTTCAATGGATTTCCAAGGATTGGGAGAGTTTCGACAGAGTTTCAAAAAAGGAGTTTAAGCTCGGCAAAGGAAACTTTTATGAAAGGAAGATGAGGAAAATGGAAAACAAAGGAAAATGATGGAAAATATGAAGGTTAGTATCTGAGAGGAAGAAGGGAAGAGAAGGAGGATGTTGCAGCAGTCTTCTCATGGAAATTTTTAGCAGAATTTCTGAGCTCTAAGGGGAATCAGCAGTGAAGGCCTTTTAGACATGAGCATGAGATCATCTGCAGGCTTTAAGAGATAAAATTTTGGCCAGGAAAGTGTTTCTTGAAGACTAAACAATGTTTTGGCCACCTTTTGATAGAACAAATTTTATAGGTGGCCAACAGTGGCTCCACTTGGGGATAGTGCCTTCTTGAAGGCATCAAGAACTTCAGACCTACATTCTGGGAGGCTGATCAGTTGCCTCATCCATTAAGTTCTCTGGGATGCTGATCTGTGCCCGTTCCATTGGGCTGTCCTTCCTTGATGGGATGATCTTTCTGAAAACATATTAGCAGCATTGAAAGAACAATGGATCTTCATCAACACAAATTTTCTACCTACCCAGTCCTACTGATCTAACATTTTTTCTTCATTCAGAGTGCACTTGGATTGGCGAACTCTTTACAACATTTATTTCTTTTGAAAACAGGAAAGCTAATCTAATTCTACTCCTTATTTCTCCATGGAATCAGATTAAACAGTTGAGTCCATATGTTTCTCTACCTAATTTACTATTTGTTGGGATTAAACTGTCCAACAGATCTCATTCTCTAAATTCTAAAACAGAAATTGAAAAAACAGTCAAGTCAAGATTAAAATGTTTGACTTGCTGTGATCTATGGCATTAAAAACAAACTGCCCATAGACATTATTTTGCATGAATTTAAATAAAAACTGAAAGTTTTAAGATCTGAAATTTCAAAGCAGTTCCTCCATCTTTTTACAGCTCTGTTTTGAATTCTGTTTGAGCTATCCTTTCTTTTCCTCTGGTTCTGATTTTGAGTTGATTAGAACCAGATTTGCATCTTCTTTGACTCAGAATTTGAAACATATTTGAGTCATTCTTCTTGGAAGCTTAGGTTCAGGTTTTGAGCATGTTTGAACCTTTGATTTCTATCCTAACCTATCTACTGATAAGCCAAGATTAAACAGTTTGGCAAATCAAATTCACTATCCTATCAGTATTAAATTTAAAACTAGTTAGTCAAGATTAAACTGTTTGACTAACTAGGAGTATGTTTTTCAGGAGTGGCATTTGAGCTTGCACACTTTCAGAATTATTTCTCTTTTTTGGCATGGGGCTCTGCCTTTATTGTTTTTACAATCTGCCCTCTTTTCGTTCTTTTCTTTGTTTTTGTATATATATATTTTTTTCTTTTTTATGAAACTGAAATAAAGCAATGATATTTATAATGGAAATGAAAGCTTTAAAATCAGACTCAGCAGTAGTAGTGTTTAAGGACCCTACCATTGACAGGACCCCCAAACAGATCTGTGCCATCTAGCTCTTGCAGAAAATAGGCATTAGGACCAATGGTGGACTGAATGATGTAAGGACCTTGCCACAAACTATCAAACTTGCCATGTTTTCCCTTCTCCTCTCTTCTAGAGTCCCATCTGAGTACCTTATCTCCAATGCTGAAATCACAAGCCTTTGTTCTTTTGTCAAACAACTTCTTTATATTTTCTTGCACCTTTTGAGCTCTGCTGTAAACCTCTTCTCTTGTCTGCTGGAGATGTATTGTCTCATTGATCCTCCTTATCATGCTGCCTTCTTTTGACTGTATTTCTTGGACTAATTTTATCACTGGTACACCCAGGCTAGTAGGAAATACTGCATCTGCTCCATAAACAAGTTGGTAAGGGGACATTCCAATGGATTTCTTTGTGGTCAATCTGTCTGCCCACAGAGCATGCACCAAATTTTTATGCCATGATTTTTTATTTTCCTCCAGCATCTTCTTGATGATAGTCACCAAAATTTTATTTGATGATTCAGCTAACCCATTACCTTGAGGGTAATAAGCAGTAGAGTGGCCAAGTGTAATCTGATACCTGTGACAAAACTCAATCATTTTTTAGAACAAAAAGCAGTAGCATTATCAGTAATAATCTTTCTAGGGAATCCAAATCTAGAAAAGATATGGTCTTCAAGGAATTTTATAATCACAGAATCTGTGGCATTGCTAGAAGGGATGGCTTCAATCCATTTTGTGAAGTATTCAGTGGCTGTGAGAATCCATTTGTGTTGGGCAGATGAAGCAGGATGGATTTCTCCTATGAAATCTAGGCCCCATTGTTGGAAAGGAGCTTCAACAATGATAGGTTGTAATGGTAAGGGAAGGAGCTTTCTTTTGCCCTTGAAGATTTGGCATTTATGACAGGCAAATATCATTTTATGGATATCTTGGAAGAGGGTGGGCCAGTAATAGCCAGCTCTAAGGATTTTATTTGCCGTGGTTTTCCAGTAGAGATGACCTCCACACTCTCCCTCATGGAATTCATGCTTGATCCTCTCTGCATCCACTTCAGGCAAACATTTAAGTAATAAACCATTAGCAGTTTTCCAATACAAACATTCATTTAAAATGCAATAGTTCCTAGCTTTCAACTTTAAAAACCTTGCCTTTGTTTTGATAAATCGGGAGGAGCATTAAGATTTGTAAGTACATACAAGATGTCAGCATACCAAGGTGAGTTTTGGAACTTCTCTTCCACAGTGGGAGAAGATAATTCTTCCTGTTCATCCAAGGCATCTACCATGTTAATTTCAAGGGCTTGTAGATTAGATTCAGCCATTAATTGAGCTAAGCCCTGACCTTTAATGAGTTTTGTGGGTTTGATCTCCAAATCATACTCTAGGATTGCAGCAATCCATTTGCCCCTCTTTCCATCTGGGTCTTGAGACAGGATGTCTTTTACCACTATGTTAGGCACATAAGCAATGGTGTGGGAATGAAGAATATACACCTTGAAGTCCTTTAAGGCCTTTACCAAAGCATAGGCTTGTTTTTCCATTATGTTATATTTCAAGGGTGCATCTCTTAAAGCCTTGCTGAAAAAAGCAATAGGTTGTTCCTGTCCCTCTGAGTTTTTCTGCAATATGACTACAGCCACTGTATGTTCTGAGGCAAAGGAAAAAATAAGGAAATATTTTGAAAAGTCCGGGCTGATCAAGACTGGTGCCCGGGTGAGTGCATGTTTTACCAATTCGAAGGATTTTTTGGCTTCTTCAGTCCATTTTACTCCTACACTCTTTTTGAGCATATTAGTCATGTTCCTAAGGAGCTCTGCTAAGTTGGGAAGGAACCTCCTCAAGAAGTTAATCTTTCCAATAAAGGACTGCAGTTCTTTTATGTTCCTTGGGTGGCTAATCTGTAGTATTCCCTCAACTCTTTTTGGATCTATTTTAATTCCCTTTTCTGATATAATATGGCCAAGGAGTTTACCCTCTTGTAGGCCAAATATTGTCTTTTTGGGATTTAAAGATAGCCCAAATCTCCTGCATTTTTCAAAGAATTTCCTTAGATGTTTAAGGTGCTCTTCATCGGTTTTGGAATAAACTGTTATGTCATCAAGGTAAATTACAATGAAGTGCCCTATTTCTTCTGAAAATGCAATGTCCATGGCCCTTTGGAAAGTGGCCCCAGCATTCATTAGTCCAAAAGGCATCTTCACATACATGAAAGTGCCCCAAGGAGTGGTGAAAGTTGTTTTGAGTTGGTCTTCAGGGAGTACTAAAACTTGGTTATATCCTGGAAAACCATCTAACAGAGAAATCCTCTTTGAACCAATTACCTTATGTAGAATGTGTTCCATTTTGGGCAGAGGATAATTGTCTTTTAGAGAGGCTCTGTTAAGGTTTCTGAAATCAATGCAGAGTCTTATTTCTCTTGTCTTTTTCCTCACAGCTACAAGATTAGAAACCCAATCTGAAAACCTCACAGGCACAATGATTCCTGCCTCATACATTTTCTTGATTTCCTTTTCCACTAGAGGTAGTTGTATCGGATTAATCCGACGCAGTTTTTGCTTAAAGGGTTTTTGTTTTTCTCTCAAAGGAATCTTGTGCTGGATGATCTCTGAATCGTAGGCTTTTAAGTCCTGATAGCTCCAGGCAAACACATCGACAAAGTCTTTAAACAAGTCAATGTATTTCTTTTTGACGTCTGACGGCAAGGACCTAGCTAATTTAATCATTTTGGGCTGATCCTCAGTGCCTATGTTTCATTCTTCGACCTCAGACTCTGTGTATTCCACTGTGGGTTTCTTTGCCACGTCGTTAAAATCAAACAGGTCTTCTAATGGTGCTAGCCCCCTAGGTATGTTTTTATCCTTTGCTGACAATACCTCAATGTCTTCATTTTCTGTGTCCTCGTATTCTTTAGTATGAGTTTCGAGTTTTTTAGTTAACATGTTGATTTCCACGGGAAAAGATGGTTCTTCTTCTTTAGGGGGTTGTTCGTTTAGGCAGTCTTCATCGGATTTAGAATCTAAATCAGATGATTCAAACTCATTCCTGCCAAGCAGGAAATCCTCTATCTGTTTGTCGTGCTCAAAGACCTGCCAATATTTTTTATTATCAGGCACAGCTGGTCTAAATTTCATCTGAGTTGTGCAGTCTTTAGTTTCATATGGGGCTAAGCATGTCCTAGCGGCAAAGGCTAAATTGTGTGCGGCAATATTTCGTTTTCTTGGGACAAAAATCAATTTGGACTCCTCAAAAGCTTTCAAAAGGTCGATGACATCATTTCGATAGGCTCTAAGTTTGGGATGGTTTGCATTATACTCCCCATTGAATTGCCTAATCACTAACTCTGAATCCCCATGGACATTGATTCTTCTGGCTCCTAACTTTTTCAAGAGATGCAAGCCTAAGATAAGAGTTTCATACTCTGCGATGTTGTTAGAACACTGAAAATTTAATTTGCAGGAAATACATTCTGTGTGATTGTTTTTAGTGTTAGTAATCCAGACACCCGCACCAGCAGTGCTCTTAGTGCATGACCCGTCAAAGTACATAGTCCACAGAGGACCGTTTCTGGTTTCATCCTAGTTAGTGCCCTCGTCAACTAACGTGCTCTCTGATTGTTGTTGAAAATCAGCACTTAGTTGAATTGGTTTCGAGTTCTTAGGTTTTTCGCCGTGTCGAAGGTTGTTGTGTTGATTTTCAAGTTTTAAGGGCGATGGGCAGATGTCCCATGGATCAAGATCTTTGTTTGGTTTACTAATGCCTTGACATGTATCAAATTGTTTTGACATTTCTGAGTTGTGTTTCTCTTTATCGCCATCGGCAATCAATCCTGTTAAAGTGACTGATTCAATAAGTGTGTTATCATTATGTTCTATTCTGAGATCCAGAAGATGTTGTGCTGGATCTTGTTCCTCAAGATTTTCATGGAGTTGAAGGAGAGGGGCAATCTGTTGTTTTCCATCTTGGCTATGTTCATTCGGGTGGGTTGTTTCAACGCACTGTTCAAAGGTTTCTGTCTCGTTTTCTTCCGTCTCTAGAACTGCATTCATTTCTAGATTTGGGGTTTCTAACCATTCGGCTGAGTCGTTGTCTTCTAGCTCTGGCTTATTTGAAGTTTCGTCATTATAAAGGATAAATGAATCCAGGTCAGTATGGACAGAGTCAATGGGGGAATTTTCAGGCTTCTCTGAGCTACTGACCATGAATTTCAAGTGTGCCTCTCTGTATAGTCGTCTAAGCTGGCTAAAGACATGGATAGAAGCATATGTTCCATCCATTTGCATTGTACCTTGCAGCTTGGCACCCCATGATCTTGATAACAACATGCCATACTTAGGGGGTACATCAGCCACTACAACATCCATAACCATGCATTTGGCTGGGATTTGAGTCAAACTCACATAAAGGTCTTTGATTAGGCCGAGGCATTTCACTCTGCTAGAGTCAAAAGAATATAAGTCCTTGTAAGGTCGAGTTATTTCTAGCCCTAGCCTTTCCATTATCACTTTTGGCATAAGGTTGTGTGAGGCTCCAGAGTCATGCATAGCATTATGCAAGATTTTGTCATGGACATTTAGGCTGACATAGAAAGGGGGTACTACCCCTTCTTGAAATTTACCTTCAATTTTAGGACCAAAAATAAGCTCTGGCTGGTCATCATTAAAATTTACTGTGTCATTACTATCCTCAATATTTAAAGCCTTCAGAATTTGGGCTCTATATGCATGCTAGGTAGCTAACTCAGTCAAAGGAACAGAGATTTTGATCTTTGAAATTTCCTGCTCTAGGCTAAAAGGAATTTGACTCTTTAAAGTGCTGGTTTCAGTCTTATTAGCTGTCAATTTCTCAGCAACATCAGTTTGCTGACTTGTTCTATTTACACTTGACAAAATGGTTTTCACAGGAGTACTAGATGAGATGTTAGTACTACTAATGTCTGCACTTTGTTTTTCATTGTTTTGAGTGCTTTTCTCTTTACCTTTATCAGAATTCTTAGTCACTATTTTATCCTTCTGTTTGACAACTTTAGGCTTAGTTACAAGGCTGTTTTGTGAAGATTTGTCAAAGGTTTTGGAGTTGGGGGTTTGTTGATTGGTTTTGCTTCTGAGGTCATATTCTTTTTGAGACTCTATGACAACATTTTGCATGTCTTGATAATAATCTTCATCATCATCTCTTGTGTCATCGTAAGGTGTATATAGACCTTGTGTTCTATCATAATGAACTTCCAAGTCATCACCCTCTACCCCAAAAATGTTGATATCCTCTTCCTCTGTTATGTATTCTGTTTCTTAAACCTCACTTACATAATTTTGATGAAAGGGAGGGGTGATCTGTTGGTCATCTTCCCTAGGTCAGTTTGGAGGTTGATTTCTTCTAAAATTCTGACCCTGGTTATGGTTTCTTTTCTGAGAGGCAGTTTGGTTTTGACTGGCTTGCGTTCTCTCAAGAATGCTCATTTTCTTCATCACTTCCTCCATCATTTTCTCCATTTTTGAGTTTGAAATGGAAGGTATGGACTCCTCTCTAAAAGATACTCTCTTCTCAGCCTTCATTCTTGCTCTCTTCTCCATTAAATTGACTTCCACAGAAAGAGCACCCCTTTGCATATCTTCAAGAGTTGCAAAGTCTCTCTCCCTTAGCAAATAGGTCATGTCAGAGTCAAACCCTTCAGGAAATTTGTTTAAAGCTGAGCCCTGTGGAGGTTTTAGTTCTGGGGGAAGTGCATTATAGATACTGTTGAATCTAGCACAATAAGCTTGTACACTTTCCCCAGTGTTTCTATGGAGGTTGTTGTAATCAGCAAGGATTTGAAGGGGATTCTTCTTCACTTCCCATTTGTTTAAGAATGTTTGATGGAAGGCTTGGAGATCATTGATACTATGGGGGGCTAGACCTTTGAACCATTTTCTTACTTCTCCCCCCAGACTTTGAGCAAACAATCTAAGCTTGACAGAATCATTATCAATTTCATTTTTGTCAAAGTAGTCATTCATCTTATCCACATGTTGTGATGCAGTTGTAGCATTGTTATCATCATATAATGGAATTTTGGACTGATAGTCCTGTGGAAGATTGACTAGGGGTACAGGAAGGACTAAAGGAGCATACCATGCAGCCATGGCAGGAGGTGGAGGTGGATTTACTAGAGGGACAGTAGGCTGGAGTGGAGTGGTTTGGACAGTGGATGTAGGGTGAGTGGAAGTAGATGGACCAGGAATAGATTGCTGAGCTGATCTTGGATGAGAGAGACCTAGGTTGTTAAGGAAATGTAAGTCGGGAGGTGTGGTTTCTCTACCACCAGGATGTTCACTTGTCTCAGGAGATGAAAGTGAAGACTCAGAATCTGGCTGATCTAAATCGCCAAGAGACCTAGTTCTAAAGGGATTTACTAGGTCATCTTGTGATTGTTGTAGAGCTGAAATATTTTATGGGATAAAATTAGCTCTCAAGGGTGTTCTGAAAACAGTTGATAATTTAATCCTAGGAGACTTCTAAAGGATGCTTTCTGGGTCATCAACTATTTCAGGTGGATCCGGGTCAGGATGGGCTCTAGTGTGAATCTTTCTAGGAGCCACTATGCTATATTTTTTAGACCCCAATAACAAGAAAATTTCAATCAGGTGTGACAATCTTTGAGAGGTTAACTAATCTGTTTTACACAAATTTCAATCCTATAGTCCTCCGACTGAGTTTGAAGGATAGTATAGTGATGAGGGTTCTTCCCAGTGGAGTCTTAAGGTCTGTTTAGGATTGTGGAGTCGCCAAGTGGAATTTTTTAGCTCCTTTTCAGAGGTAAAAGGTTTTATGGTCCACTACCATGTTTATTAGATACCAATCTGAAATATTTTTGGGTTTTCTGAGTTATTGTGGTTGTATGGAAAACTAAAGAGCTATAAAAGTTGGCCAAGCAACTATGAACTCAAAAAGTTCCCCAGCGGAGTCGCCATTATGTTATCACCTTGTAATTAGCAAGATTGGCAAAAGTCCAACTGTAGGGGCAACATCAAACCGCTTTGGGATTCGAGGATCTAGCCCTCTTGAATCCAGAGAGGGATCTCTCTAAGGATAAGTTCAAAGATGTGATCTTCAAAGGCTGAAATTGTGAAATTAGGCTAGTTATGAAGAGCATGGGTTTGATTTGTTTGTTTTTGGTTGGGAAAATACATGATGAAGATGAAAGGCAGTTCTAAATAAAGGGTGAAGATGTCTGCAAGTAAAAGAATGGTTTGGCTGACAGAAAAGGCAAAGACAGTTTTAACACATTGGGCTATGGAGTCATAGGAGGATTTTAATTGGACAACAAGATTCAAGAAGGATCCATGGGGCAAGTTGCTTATATCAAAGGATCTTTTAAAGTGATTTTATGGAATGAAACATATAAGAAGTGAAAGACCAAACAAAAGGAAGAACAAAGCACAGTCTAAGATCAAGTAAGTACTTTTAAACTAGCTTGCTTTCAACATGTACATAAGGGAAAACATAAAATTATTTCTGTTGATCAGGTAAGTGCTTTTAAACTAGCCTGCATTGAAGTACTTTCAATCAGAAACATTTAAAAAATAGCTCGAACTGCTTAAGATCAGGTAAGTGCTTTTAAACTAGCCTGCTTTCAGCATATTCGATAAGGAAACACATATGATAATCACAAAGAGCAATCTAGATCAGGGAAGTAATTTTAAACTAACCTGCATTAATATACTCTAAGGAAAACACAGGGAAGGCTCGTTTTAAAGAGCAATCTAGATCAGGGAAGTACTTTTAAACTAACCTGCATTAATATACTCTTCAAAGAGAACATTCAAATGAAGAAAACATAGAAATAAAGCTTTCAGTAAGAGTAGGGTACCATGGAGGATATATCCTAACTCTATGTTTGCTGCTCTTTATCGGAGAAAGTGAATAGAGTGAAAACATTAAGCAAAATAACAATTAACAGTAAGGAGCACATCACCATCGACATAATTGAGGATTCCATGAATCAGCAGCTTGTATGAATGTTCAAACCTGTTACAATCAGCAAGCTCGGTGGGTCTCTACAACTTTGAAATTCTCATATCAGCGTGTGTATCTTTCAGTTACAAGATAGGGCATCAGTAGTTTCAGAATAACCATTACATGCATTCAGATGTCCTGAGACCAACGTTTTTTTCTTGTTTACAGATTTATTTATAGAAGAATGAGAAGGTGGGAGGATTCCCCAGGAGCCAAGTATCATTAATTATGTGATTAATCCGATCTCTTGACCTTTGAGAACCAGGCAAGGCATAAGGCGGGGACGTAATCATTCCCAACTCTGCTTCATAACTCTGTTTCCGCCTCCCGAGGCCCAATGATTGAAAATATCTGCTTCTGAAATGGTCTTTAATCCTTTAAAATAGTTTTGCCGACAATTTAAGAGATAAGATCCTCGATTAGCATTAATTGTTCGGCAACCTTTGGTTTTCTGTGAGGCTGTAGGTGCCTTTAAGAGCTGGAGAGGGTTCGATTAGCCTCTGTTTATGGCGGTGGAGGTTTTCTCAGCTCGACAAATGTCTTTGTCATTCTCAAAACACATTTAATTTACTTGAGAACTATGTTTAGGTCTTCAAATTTCCTGTTTCTGATGTGTTATGTCTTCAACACTGATACTCTTTGTTTCTTCAATGTATTGTTGTGTCTTGTTGACGTGTAGGCCGCGCAAGGCTCTTTTTGATATCAACACTCGTGAATCGTTGATAAAAAAAATGGAATAGATACCGCGAATGGTTCTTTTTACTAGCCCGACGGCACAGGAAACGTCTTTCCTGACTCTCAGCTTTCCTTCATTATTCAATAAAAAGCATTAAAAATTCCTGCAAAACACAAACAAATATGTTATAAAATCTTGCGTTTCTTGGGTTTACTGTTTCAGAGGCGGGGAATGGGAGCAGAGCCGTTGGATGGCATCATCCAACGGTGGAGATTAGTCGAAAGGAAACTGAAAACAGAGCGAAAGGAAGAATTTATAGGGAACCGTTGATCGCGCGATAATCAACGGTGGAGATTGGTTTTGAAAACCCTTTGGTATAGGCGGAGGGCGATTAAATAACGAGGGAGCGATCTGGGACCATCCGATCTGGACCTGTGGACGGTCCAGATCTAATCGGAGGATCGCAATCGGCGGGGAGAAACAAGGGTGCGATTGGAAAATGCCGATGCGATTGCGCGATCGGGGAGACTAGTGCGATCAAGCGATGACCGTTGGATCAGCGGGGAAACAGACGGATGGGATTGAGTCGGAGCAATCGCAATCGGGGAGTGTGGAAGAGGGGATGTGATTGAAACTTGCGATTAGAAACTTGCGATTGAGCGTTGGCTGTTGATCTGAGGACCAGATCAACGACAGGGAATGAATCGAGGGATATGCGATCGGGGGGACAAACAAATGCATGCGATTTAGCGCTGTGCGTCCGATCGGTTTAGGATCGACGGTGGATTATGCATCAGCGAAAAAACCTTTTAACATTTTATAAAACCCAAATCTTTTGAATAACACAAATTTTTTTGGTGGATCGGAGCGGCATATTTGTGTATAACATGATTGGCGCCCGATTGCGGGGCCGTCGGATATATGGAATGCAAAAGGGCCCGGGGCTTAGTACATCAAAGGCCAATCGCAATCGGAATAGCGGGCCTTGTCTTTCCGATCAACCCATTGTGAATTCTCCGATCGCGATTGCGCGATTGGGTCTTTTTAATCAACCCATTTGTAATATTTCAGCACATGACTTAGGTTTTTAGATCTAAACTTTGGATAAATGGGTTCTGGGTTTTACATGGAAAATAATGGATCGGGAAAGGATTATTTCACGAGGTTTTAGCGCCTGATTGCGGGCCCAAAGGGTTACATGAAATAACGATATCATTGGAGGCAATGACTTTAAGGCTTAATCGCATCGGAACTTTTTTGTCAACACAATGAAAAAATACTTGCACACTTTGGATCTTTGCGATGCGATTAGCGCTTTAACCTTTTAGCATGTGGTTCCAGCCCCAAAGCGTATGGTGGGGAAGTGGTTGAGACTCGGCCCTAAGGGGCTTAAACCCTTAATGCAAGAATGGGGTTTTTTCATAGATTTTCAATGGATTTCCAAAGAATGGGAGAGTTTCAACAGAGTTTCAAAAAAGGAGTTTAAGCTCGGCAAAGGCAACTTTTATGAAAGGAAGATGAGGAAAATGGAAAACAAAGGAAAATGATGGAAAATATGAAGGTTAGTCTTTGAGAGGAAGAAGGGAAGAGAAGGAGGATGTTGCAGCAGTTTTCTCATGGAAATTTTTAGCAGAATTTCTGAGCTCTGAGGGGAATCAGCGGTGAAGGCCTTTTAGACATGAGCATGAGATCATCTGCAGGCTTCAAGAGATAAAATTTTGGCCAGGAAAGTGTTTCTTGAAGACTAAACAATGTTTTGGCCACCTTTTGATAGAAAAAATTTTATAGGTGGCCAACAGAGTGCTATTGCTAAATGCACAGGTTTAAAGTTGTAATGTGAGTTTAATTACCATAACCCATGTTAATTATGCTAATCGCATATGATAATGTGAAATTATGTTAAAACGCGCTTATAGCGCTAACTCACACTTATCCAAAGTTAAACGACACTCAATTTAATTAAACTTGAGTTTAATTCGGCGGCTAAAATGGAGGAGCCCCCAAATTCAGCGCTTCCCCCAAATTTAGCGACCCTAACTAGAGTTTCTCCAGATTTAGTGGAAATTTCCTAGGCCAAACTGTTTAGCCCATAAAATTTGCAAAATTTGACAAAATTGGGAGCAAGAAGAGTCTATTCTGGATGATTTGGACATTTTGAATACATTGAAGCGGGTTTTAGGAGCAGTATATTATTTTAAACATCACTTTTTCATATTTGAGCTAATACAGAGGTCCAAGCCATGGAAGCTAGACCAAGGAGATGTAGCCCAGGAGGGGTGAACTCTTTCATAAAAACATTGTGTTAATGGATCATTTGATGGTTTGGTGTACATTTTATTACTGTTGTTCAACATGATGTTTTAATGTTTAAATTTCTCATGAATTTAACATAAAACTAAATTCATTTACACTCATAAACACCTCAAGAAACCTATGCACATGAAGCAAGTGATCAACAAATTGTTTATAATTCTGAAGATGAAATTAACACAACAAAACTAACATTCAGATTCAGATCAATGGAAACATTGCATAGGATTCGTCATGGGGCATTTCAGGATCAAGGATGGGAAAATAAGCATGGTGAAAAATTACTGTGTAACATAAGGGGGTGACGTGATTTCTCGTGGGACTGTATAGCATAGTAGGGAAGGATGGTGAATGAATTTTTTTGGTCATTATAATTTCTAGATGGAATCATATGCACATTGATAGTGTGCCCTGGAACAATGAGCTGGTAACTGTTCTATGAGAGGAAAAGTGGCGCAATGTTGTATTGTTGGACATTGGATGCATATTTGGCTTTGTAAGTGGATTATGGACTTCTAGGGAAGGAGGTGAATCCATGTACTACTTTTGAGGGTGGAGGTGTGAGCCTCTATGATTCCCTTGTTGCAGATGCATGCATCTTATCCTTTTATTTGCTAGTTAGAGAAAATGTGCATCTGTGTATATCATTGAAAATATTATATTGAGGTTGATTTATAAAGCTCCATAGACAATATGGTTATTTTCCGGTTGAAGCAAATGTGCATCAATATATGTGTTTGTTATTATAAATACTGTAATGAGATGTGTTATAAAGCTCCAATAAGCGGTATGGGTGTCACGTTGGTTTTCTTTTCAGCAGGTTGTTCATCGTAAATACTACAATGAGCAAATTTATAAAGCTCCATGGGCAATACGTTTTGCTTTTTAGTGGTCTTGCTAGTTGTAGGTGTCATTGAACACTGAGGATTGTGTTCCCCCAAGGAGGAGGGTTTTGTAACAACCCTGGTAAAAAATCCATGTAATAAAGTTAATAAAGGAAAAATAAGACCATGGTCATAGGACACGTATTCCAATCTAAATGTTGGGAAAAATATCCAAGTGTGGGTGTTCATTTGGTTTATTATGGCTAGGGGAAATTGGCAAAGGCAATGGAAAATGCTTTGAAAATGCAAGGGGCATTAATTGAAACTTTATTTATGAAAATAATGGAAATTAGGAGAAAAGGAAGGTGAAAGGTCACATGTTGCATGTGAGAATAAAAATTAAGGAAAAGAATGGAAAATCAAAGAAAATAGAGGTCTCATTGATAAAAAGGCTTATGAGGACCAATTCATAGCCTTTTGATAGTTTTTGGGTGGAGCTTTCTCTCCATTCTCTTTCTCACACACTTAGAGTTTTCTTGGAGCACTCTAGCATTAGAGAAAGGGAAGAAAATGAAGGACAAAGAAGGAAAAGAAAAGAAAAGATCAAGCAAGCTGGAAGAGTTGGATAAAGCTTCTACAACAATATTACTTGTAGGTATCGAGTTGCATGTATGATTTTGTTGGTAGTTTTGGCATGCATGATACATGCATGTATGTATTTGGTTCTCTTATTGTCATTGTCATGGGTATTTCCAGGTGTGAAAATGAATTTCAACCTTGCCTTGCAATTTCCTGATAACCATGGTGTGATGGGGTTTCTCTTACTTGGTTGAGTTGGAATGCCAGATGGTTTTGAAACTGAGTGGAGTGGTATCAGGAGAAGAACACAAGGCGTAGGAATCCTTGGACCGGTGAAGTGTTGGACATTGGATAAACCAACGCTCCCCGTGTGTTTCGCGACATGGACTAATCGCTTTTTGTGGATCCTTATCTCTGGCAATGTGATCTTTGACTAACACCTGCGGGTTTTGGTCTAACGACAATCGTGATTCCCAACAAGTGGTACAGAGCGTAGGTCACGAGTTCGATACACACTCGGCTTGTGTTGGGGGGGATATTGTTGGACATTGGATAAACCAACGCTCCCCATGTGTTTCGCGACATGGACTAACCGCCTTTCATGGATCCTTATCTCGGGGGATGAAATCGTTGACTAACACCTGTGGATTTTGGTCTAAAGACAATCGTGATTCCCAACATGAAGGTGGGATTGCGATAAATTTGGATTGTGTATACCTCGTTGGTCCTAGCAATCCTCAATCGGTGAATGGAGGGATATACAATAAATCCTAGAGGGGTATGCCCTTGTTAGGCCTAGGAATATTTAACCGGTGAATGTCGGGATATGCGGTAAATCCTAGAGGGTGGAGTCTCATTGGGCCTAGGAATCCTCGACTAGTGAATGGAAGGATATAAGGTAAATCCTAGAATCTGGATACGAAAAAATCCCTCTTGGTTTAGGTGGAGTGATCTGGAGGCATCCATGCTTGTATAGGCCTAGTGATCCCTGAACCGATATATGATGGGATTGTGGTAAATCCTGGTAGTGTATGTTTCTAGTTTGGGCATAGGAATCCCATGGCGGGATTGTGGTAAAGCCTGGTTATATAGATGAGGGATTGGGCCTAGGAATACCTTGTTGGATTGTGGTAAATCATGAGGAAGCCCTAGTTGGTTTTTTTGTAAGTCCCACATTCATGTTTGGAATATGGCATGGGGGTGATTGACTAAAAAAAAATTGGTTCAGCCTAATCTATGGTCGAGTGGTACGTGGAAGTCCATGACCTAGTTGCATTTTGCATATGTTAATAAGAGCTCTTTTCCTTTTCTATATCATGTGTAAATGTGCTTGTTAATACATGATTATAATGGTTTTTCTATCATTGTTGATCTATTGGTTATATGCCGGTTATAAGCACAGTTTATGCCAAAATTTAGTTATGGCTCTCATCATGTTTTTTTTAGTAAATACATGAAAAATGAAAAATGACCTAATAGATGATACATAAGTTATTATGAGAGGGAATATGACCTTCTTGATGATTATCAGATAAGTATGAAGTCCCTATGCTAAGATATGCTTATATGATCTGTAGATTACATCTTCACAATGTGTTCGAAAAAATGTTTGTCATGGTTAGGCTTGGTTAGGAAAATACCTTGATCAAGTTTTACGTTAGAAGCTTTGTATTTGTGTCATTTATTGTTTTCCAAAGTTTCATAAAGTTTTGGATAGTGACCTAAAGTCTATCCCTGAAAAGGTGACACAAATTTCACAGTCTCAGGCACATAACTAGTTGAAAAAGACTATAGTCGCACCCTTGAAGTGGTTATGCATGCGACTTGAGGCCTACAATCACATGGATGTAGGCTTTTCCATGCGACTGGGAATCCAAATCAGTGAAAAGGTAAGATAAATCAGGGTTTGGACACCTGGAAGGGTGGTTTAGCCTTTGGGGGTCCTGTAACACTCGAGGAAGGTCAATAAGGTTTTTTTTTGTCGATCCCACTTCCTTAAGGTGATCTAAGAGTTTGAATCATATCATGGTAACTCTTTGTCACATGTTTACCCTGATGGACCAGTTAGCTTGGGTAAATGTGAGAGGAGGTCGTTACATAGTTGAAGACTAGTTGCAATAAGGTGTTGAGGAGCACAGAGTAGTGTTGACAACATAGTAGGAGGTTTAGTGCAGAGTAAAAAACAAAACATATTCCAAGTGGTAGTGCAGAGGATAGTAGTAGTTAGATACTCAGGAGATATATGTAGCACAAAAAAATAGTTGATTCAATATTTTGGATGCTTCTCAGTTGAAGTAGCCACAGTTTCAGTAACAAAATATGGGAGGGAGTTGCAGTGCAGATGCAGAGTTGACAACAATATAATAGTGTCAAAAGTAGCACAAATGCAATCTCAGAGTTGCACATTGGTTGGTGGGAAGTGGAAGTCAGTCACACTGTCCATACATCAGCACCATACGGAGGGTAATACGAATACAAGGTGTTGTAGTCGTAGTGGAGCACTAGAACACCTTCATCGCTAAGAGAGAGTGGTAGTTTTTGTAGCATTGAAATTGTTCTAGTCTCAAAACCTTGTGGAGAGGATAAAACACAATATTTATCCATAACCCATAAATCATTTCTGTAAATTCCACTCATAAGTGTCTCAATTATATTATTAACCTATTTTTAAATATTTCATAAGTCTAAACTTAGGAAATGTGGTTAATTAATCAATATTAATTGAGAAAGGTGTGAATAATCTAGAAAATCATATGGATCGATCCAGAAATAATTTCAACCATCAATTATGTTTTAATTTTGGTCGTTGGTGTCCCAAATAGATATTATAATAGGAGGTTTATGGGTAGATGGAGCACACACACTTGAGATCGATTTCCTTGGGAAATTTGATTTTATGGAGAGCAACAACTGTTGCCGGAAGAGTTCGAGCCAAAGGAGGGAAGCAGAGACAGAGAGGGGTAAGGACAATGATCCAGAGGAGTATTTTCCAGTTATGGAGAGTACATTTTAGAGAGGTATAAATAACCACAGAGAGGTTGTGCAATTTATGCGTAGAAGCCTCTAAGAGGCAGTTCAATTTGTAGATTAGAGAAATTGTTTTAGAGTTCTGGAGGCAGGAAAATTTTGCAGAGGTCGAGAGAAACATTTCCAAAGTCAGTAGTAATTTGAATAAACAAATAAGTATGAGATCTAGGAAGCAATTATTTGTGTCTGTGCAAATTCTATGCAAAGGGTGACTCAGGGAAATTCGTGGAGGGGTTTCAGAGGCCAGTCTTCAGTGCCAAATTTCTCATGGGGTGAGGAAAATTCCTCACTAGATTTTTTGCCAGTATTTTTTATGTAGGATTGTCAGTTTATACATCTAGATTGCACTCAGATTATTTCACTTCTTCTTAATAATAAAAACCCTATGCTATTGCACCAATTTTCCCAAGTTGGGTTTTTTCTGGGGACTTTAGTCCAAAAATAACCTTGTTGTATTTTTGTGTGTGTGTGCTGGTATTTTCTAAGTTTCCAACGCTATTATTTTCCGCAATATTTTTGTGAATATTGCAATGTGATTTTTTCGTTGTTGTCGTAGAAATAAACTACACAATTAATTTATAGTTATAATAAATAATTTCAATTGTTGCAATAAAATTTTAGTCATGAAATTTTCACATTTTGTAGATTCACTGGTAAAAATCACCCATTCTAGACACACCTTGAAAGGGGATTTTTTGAATGATTAATTTGATTTTTAAATTTCTATGGTTTTTGGGGGTACTTGGACTCATTTCAAATCTGAATTGGATTATGGGAGAAGTGTTGTGATCAGGATAATTTGGAGATGAACAATTATGAAGGCATGAAAAGCCTTGTTGATAATATTTTATGACCATAATATTTGATATGATTTAGGGGCTTATGAGAACGTTGTCGTGACATTAAAGTATATGGAATTTTTTCGAGATGAGTTTTATGTGACCAGATTGATGAATAGGTTGGAACGGAGTTTGGACAGGGTATGATGGGTTATTGACATCAGTATGATAAGGCTAGGTTATTCAGTTTGAAGATTTATGTTGTTTAAATAGCAAGTGGATCTAGTTTGAAAGATTTTGATAAGAAGTTGAAGGAGTTTGGTGTCTCAATTATGTTGGAGCCTGTGACAAGTTAAAGCTTGCATACTATAAGTTTGTGCTTCAATTAGGTTTCAACCTACAGTGAGTTGTTGATTTCAAATTTTCAAGCTTCGTGCCTCAAGTTGTAGCTTATAGTGAGTTATTGCTTGTAAATTTTCAAGGTTGGTGCCTTAAACAGGTTGTAGCCTATTGCAAGTCTTGCATATATTGGGGGTGGGTTCCTCGAGTAGGTTGATGCCTATAAATCTTTGTAATATATCAAATAAAATGAAGAATAAGAATTTGTGGTTTTCTCCCGTATGGGTTTCCACATAAATGCTCATGTTTCCTTATGTTGATGTGATGATAACTTAATGGTGCATTGTTCTATTTATTGATCTAGGAGGATCCCTAAAGGCTCAAGTTTCGAATTACTCAAATCTTAGCAACATTGGCACCAATTTTTAGTGCTCGTCGTTACGATTCTAGTGGCAAAATTGACACTCAAATTCGAGTGCGTATGATCAACTTATTGCAGTTTGAAGTTGATATGAAAAAAAAGGAAAAAGGGGGTCTATAACATGCCACATGAGACCCACAACGTACATGGAAGCCAATAAGAGGTCTACCAGTCAATGACCCTACAAAAATATATACTAAAAATCCCATATATATATATATATATATATATATATATATATATATATATATATATATATATATATATAACCATATAAAACAAAATTCATAACAAACAAAAATAAATTATATTAAAACAAAAAATATATATTAAAGTTCATTGGTTTGTTATGGGTTAGAAGTGACCATATGGTAACAAACATACCATATACATATGGTCCAACAAATAAAACCAAAGTTTTTTATTCCATATATGGATAAAACAAATGGTTATTAAATTATATGCCTTGTATGAAGCAAATAAATGGAAAGGAGCGAGGAAGGCCTATGGGTTTGATCCCGTGACACCTTCAACCAATTACTATGTTTTAACTCTGCTATCAAATTTCCCAATTGGCCCGTTATTTTTTAAGTTTCCATGTAAAATTTATTTAAACCTAAATTTTCCGTACAGGAGAGGAGGAGGTGATGAACCATAGAGGGACAGAAAAACGCACAATCGAAACCAAGAGGGATGACAACGAAACCCTACATGAAATAACCAGGAGGGGCTAGTTTTAGAGGGTATTTTCCATAGGAATATTCCCCAAAATATTCTAAGAATGTTCCCTATAATATTCCAAACATATTCTATGTAGTATTTGTGAGGAATCTAAAAGTTTCATTGAGGGGCCATAATTGACAGTGTTATAATGGGGCCAACTTTATACTCATTTTAGCCAAAATTTCGCAAGGATCACGATGGTGTAGTATGTTTTTGTATTTGAGCATCAAATCTCATGGATCATGACAATCACCCACATTCTTCATTAATTATTGGGCATGAAGTTCGAGACAACAATGCATCTTTTAGAAGTAGGTCATGTTTACAGTTAAAAGTCTCACGAGGGTGGGACAAACCTATTGGTGTTGTGATTTTTGTGTTTTGAGTAGTAGAATTTCAAGTCACTCCCAGGATTGAAGTTATAATGATGTATTTTTCCATGTACTTTCCTTTCTTTTCCTGAGATCAATGAAGTGACCTCCCCACTATTGAAACATGGCTTAGAGGCGTAGTCCACACTCAACAAACTCCGTTATCAAACATTGTGTGCATTGTCTTTATGTTTTCCTTTATGTTTCTTCTTCTTTAAGTGTTTTCATATACATTTCTTACATGCTCTTTCATGCAATTCTGCTAACATCAACCAAAAAAAATATCTTGGATAATCTCGGTAAATCAAATATTCCATATCATTTATTGATATGCTACAAATGGTTATGGTTAATTGATATATAAATTTTTAGTGATGAAAAGTTGTGAAATGGTAAAATTGCTACCACACTGATTCACCCACCTCTCAGTGTGTTCTTTGGTCCAAAACATCCTCTCCAATATGTTATCCTAAACCCCCCTTAGTCAATAAGCATATTCTCCAAGAGAAGTTTAATATGCCAATAAATATCAATAGTGTGTAAATAGTGATTATATCACCCCCTTGTATTACTAATTTTGGCAATCTATGTAGTTATTCCATCCAATAAATTTGAAGCTAGAATGTGATAAATTTCTTAGTTAATATATGCTTCTACATCATTAATTTCCTCCTGAATTTCAACTAGGGTGTGTTCCTGATAGTGGCATGTTGATGACTCATCCCAAAATCGAGTACGAGAGACACCATTGAAGCATGACCTACCCATCCTCATTTGCAGTACATGTGATGCCTCGTAATGGTGGTTGGGGAAAGGAGTGAATGAAGGGCACAAAAAATATGCAAATATGAGGCGTTAAATAAGCAAAAACTCCACAAGAGTAAATAATTCAGTCGTAATAACTGAACCCAAATAATTTCCTTCTGAGTCTGAAAATTCCACCACAGACAAGACAAAATCCAAATATGGATAAACATGAAGCATTATTCCTGAGTGAGGCTTATGATAGAGATTCATTGCAAGGTGAGGAAGGCCTTGTAAGGGGAAGGGATCAAGGAACAAGTCCAATTCATGAAGGCTCCAGGACCGCCAACATGAGCAAATATAATGGTCACTATTATGCACAAGTGATTGTAATCAATTGAAGAGAGTGTTTAATGCAAGGCTAGGGGTTGAAAATCTGAGGGACCGATGAGTTATGTTTCCTATCCAGACTATGCATCCACATTTATTGTGATGTGTGGTGGCACCCTGATTGGGGAATTTATATAACTCTTGTTATATCTAGTGGATTTTTTAGTAAACTTTAATTGTGTCAATTTTATGTATTTCTTTTGAATTATTAATTTTAATTTCCCTGCAAGGATTTATAGTGAGGCGAGACAAAATAGTTTTTCTCTATATTCTCAAAGATATTGAAAGGTAATGAACGAATGTTGGTATTTCTACCCGTCAAATCTATTAATTGGAAGGAAGAACAACATTTAAATGCAATGAATAGATTAATCTGTCCTTTCTGCCTTTTTCATCCGATGGTGAAATCTAACAAATAGGATGATCAAGCCATTCTAAACGAAACATATAGACATCATTTAGTTTCATCATAGGATAATTAATTTAAATCCATTTCCTTCGTATCTAATTAATCCCTATATGTTAGGTGTAATGTAAGTTCTCGAATATTTTATGGTTGAATCATGTTTAAACCATAATTTCTTCATTCTCCTATATAAAATAGAAAATGGGGTTTTCCTTTCTACTATTTGCATGAGTTTGGGTGGAGGATTTTGGCATTTCTTCATTCGAAGATTGGAATTGAAGTATGGTATCCTCAAATTATAAGTTTTACATTTTCAATATGTTCTACATTTGAATCGTTATTGACATGTAATTGAGTTGTATGGGGACCCAAAAATACCTAACAATGACGAATAATTGCTCACTAATCCAATAGTTCACAAAAATAAAAGGGATGTGTAGTAGTATAAACCACACATGATCTGCTATAATTTCCTCTTTTTGGTGGAAGTAAAGAGACTAAGAAGACAAATCAATTCCCTATGATATTATGGAGTAGCATATAGATTGAAAAGGAAAATCACATTCTTATTCATTAAAAAAGAAAAAAGAAAAGAAAAGAAAAACAAAATAACCTCAATTAATATAAATGGTGTGACTTGTCCTTGAATGTTTGGAGTCCTTCAATAAACATGCATTCAAACAAAATGAGGGCTTTTATTCTTGGTTTTGATGATGGGAGATTTAATTGAGGGATGTCTTCCAATTTTTTTACAAATTTCCTTTACAAAGGCTAACTTCTATTTCTCACATTTAGAGACCTAACTAGGGAGTTAAATGCCTCTTTCTTTAAGCATATGTCCTCTCCCCTTATTTCTTGAGTGAAAGAATCATTGGGTGTAGAAAGACCCCTCATATTTAGATCTAGATGCAATGAATGTTATAAACTTGCTAAATAATGCCAATGCACCTACTATATCTTGGATTGTGTTTGGAAACTCTAATGACCCACTATGATGACACTAATACTGTGTTTCGTGATGAAGGTTTATGGTAGTGCCATAATGCATATTGTAATTTGTTGATGACTATGGTTTACCCTATTTTCTTGCTTTATGTAGCGAAGGATGACAACATGGATATAATTTTCAAATCTAAACAAAATATTGCAACCAATTACATGTGCACTAAATAACAGAAAAAGAAAAATGAAACTATATTAAGAAAAATATAATGATAATATTACCTCACTCATTTTGTGGTTTGACTTGAATAAATAGGATTTCATATGTCCTTGCCAATCAATCCCTATATAAGGGAACTATGGAAGTTCGAGGACATGATCATCCTCACGGTCTATCAAATGAAATACCTCTTAATTAATTGGCCTATAAAACCACTCCTAGTCCCTCTTAGGAAGATTTTACTGCCACATGTGTATACACACATTGGTTTTCAGCCTAAGAGGGATGAAACCAAATATTGGTTAAATGACTAGAAATATCTTACAAAATAAAGTAAATAATTTTGAAGCGAAGAGGAAGATATTCCTCCCATCAAATATAGAATTCTTAGTATGGGCCTCTGAACTAACGTATCTACATAGTACATTGGAGGGAAACTATTGTGCTTCCCATCAGAAATATAATGGTCCAATATTGTGACCATATGTGATAGGTGACTAACCTTCTCTACACCAAATGAATGTAAATGCAACAAACCACCAACAACTTGGAAGCCACTAGGGTTAATGACATTCAAACCAATATACCCTTGGAAAATACAAATTAACTCTCTCCCACAAATGCATGTAATATATAAGGGAACTAAGGAAAATCCTCTCCTCTCAACAACTTTATAATGAAAAAAATACCCTCCTTTATGGGATAACATTATAGATTACTATCAAACCTAAATGATTTATTGGCATGATTCTACTGATGGATTAAATACGTCAACAATCATGTTCCTCATAAAACTTTAGGAGACCATTTTTCCTCATAAGGACACAATTTTGTGTTTGGGTTAGAATACATATTCTTCTCACTCTATTAGGCCTCCCACCCATGTACAAAGTTGTATGTGTCAATCCAATACTGTTGTTTTTGTCATTTTCATTATCTTTGATTCACATAAAAATTTCATTAGCCACACACAACCTGACATATATATAGTAAATTACCATTTGTGATATTTATTAAAATTGAAATGAATCATGTTTGCAAAAAACTTATGAACGACACACCGATGTACCTTGTATATATAGATTAATTGTATAGGAGTGGCAAAGGCCAAGGGGATTTTCTATGATCTCAAAGGAAAACATGATGCAAGTTATGAATGGGATCTAGGTGAAGTAATCAACAACTAAGCGTAGGGTCTAGCTCTCTATAAAGGAGTCAAGATCCATGATTTAGGAAAAATTGGTATCCTTTTTAGTTATAGAATACTAATCAATTATAATCAAGCACATGCATATCTCAACAACATCCTCCTTGTCCACTTTTGTGAACATACCTATTGCTTCATTAGCATGTTCCTTTTGTCTCATGGGATTTGGGTACATGTTTTCTTTCCTTCCAAGCTTAATTTACTACAAAAGTGCATCCTTCCCATTTCTTGCTTCTAATTTGGTGACAACATTAATATTCTTGGAATTAAATGCTTCATATTTAGGTATGATTTGTAAAAAAATTACAATTCCTTTATTCATTATATTTTATAATATTTTTAGGAAATCTTATAAGGAATGACTTCCTAACCCACAATTATTGCAACATTATAAGTCAATCATATATTTCAAGGGGTCATTGAGGATAAAGTGATTTTATTTGTAGTGAGTAAAGAAAAACATTCTTTAACTACCACCCAATCCTCCATGTTGACCAGCATGACTAACTCTTATTCCACAATAGCTATCTCCTTCTGGGTAGTCACCCACTCTTCCACCTACAACACCTTGGTCTTGATTCGTTTCTTGTAAATCCTTATATTATGTGGAAAATCCTTTGTATTGTGATTCATCACCGCCTCACAAATTTCACAATAGAAATCGTTAGTATTTTTAACATTTTCTATGTATATTAGCAAATTATTTGCAGTTATGGTTTTCCTTTCTATGTAATTAATTCATGCACATATTGCACCATGAATCCAATATCCTTGACTGTATTGTAAGGTCTTGCAATGATATTTACATTTTATCCAAAATTTCCACCATTCTTTTGTATATTGATGAATTTAGCCAATATTTGTTGGTTTCAATTTTATAGGCATTGTTTGGGGATTCTTTGCATATGTTTGATTTTGTGAATTCTTAGAGATACCCTATTTTCTTGTAACAAAACAACAAACAACCATTAAATTCAAATCTCTTTATCAATAATACAAGGAATCTTGTTGAGAAAATCCTTAAATATTTTATCATAATCCATTATCAACCCATTTGGGTTTTGCTTTGTTTCTTTAGCTTATGGGCTATAAGGTTCTTTGCATCTTATGTTTTGAAGAATAACACAATCAAAATCTTGATCTTAGCCTTGGTTATATTGTGTTTTCTATAAATTTCATAAATCGCATGAGATCCCTTCTTTTTTATTCAAAACAAATTGCACCATTGCCCGACCTCACTACTAACATCCATTGCCTGATCTCACTACTAACATCCATTGCTCGTCTTCATCCCTTTATATAAGGTAGGTTTCCATTACTAAGAATGTGTCAATTGGGTTTATCTTAGGTGGTTGGGAGGAATGATTAGGATCCTCCCCACCCAGGTTCAATTCATGCAAATGACATGATTAAATTAAATGTTGAGAATGAATAGTCCTTCAAGGAACATAACATTTATATACCTCATATGGAATATAAAGATAAAATTAAGAATTATTTGTTTTTGACTAAATTTATGGTAATCTCAATGGTCTTCTTAATTATTTTATTGGTTATCTTCTTTCAACTTGGTCTAACAATCCAAATATTTATACTCAATTATGTCTTGTTTCTTCATTAAGCATACCATCACGAATTTCAATTGAAGGTGTATGGGTTTCTCAAAAATTAGATTTGTCAATAAGCGTGCTACCCTGAGATCCTCAATGTGGATTAATAAGTCATTTTCCGCTTCTTTGGGGATAATGTGTAATAATTTTATTCAACTAATGGAATTTGAATCCATATTCTATATGTGACTTAACCATATGTATATATCCAATTCTATATTGATGTTGGACTAGGTTCAATATACAAGGGTTGACAACGGACTTCATTTGTATTTAGACTTTGTCTCTTGTTTTAGGTGTTCTTGTCATCATAGGATTTGACTCATTGATCTCTATGATTTCAACAATGTTTTTTAATTTTTGGGTCCCCATTAAAACCTCTACATGTCCAAACTCTCTTATAAAACAAAAACCATTATGGTTTCTTTCCACTTCCACATCTAATCGGCCTTCACACCTCAAATCATATAAGGTTAGCATTATGTCAACATAATAATCCACTAAATATGTAGCCTCAAGAACTGTTGTGGTTGCTTCCTCTTCCACACTTGGTCACTATTCAAAACTTGGCTTAATGATCCATAAACTACCAGGGATGTTCCACTAGGAAATTCGTCACAACATCTGATAAATTATACTTAACAATCCTAAATCTACACTATGAGGATTTATTTACCTTTAGATTTATGGATCTTAAAATTATTGTTTATTGTGTATGCATGTAAATTATAATTATGTATAAAATAAAAGCAACAAAATGAAAAACCACAAACCATGATTTGACACAAGATATAACTCGGGGAGACCATTTCGGGAGAAAACCTAGTTGGAAGGTGAGGTTGTTCTTCTCTATTGCTTTGAATAGAAAATGGATGCAAGTATAAATAAGTATGGTATGTGGCCCATGGGATACTACAATGCACCAATCCTCTCTGTGTGCTCTATCCCTATTCCTCTCTGCTACTTTGCTCATCTATGGAACAAGATACACTAGAAAAGAATGAAACCCATTTTCCTTATAGTGGCTTGGTTATGACACAACCCAATAACTTACCAATGGTTAGGTTTAACTCCATCAACTTTTAACCAAAGTTACAATATGGACTCTTCTAGAGTATCCATCATCATGATCATGTGGATAATCCATTTTCCATAAAAAAATGGGGCTAACGTGGCATCTTATCGAATTATGGCGACCAAAATAAGGACAACTTTTGAGTGGCATAACTTTTGCATACAAAATCTCTTTGAGGATGGAATGTTGCAAGTCTCTTCAAATTTTTGTCCATCTTCTTCCACAATGCAGTGCACAAATCACTGGGAAATATTGTGTCCCTATTTGAAACGATGCTCCTTGGTCTCCCAAAGTGCACCCAGACCTATGCAAAGGACAATTTTATTGATTCTTTCCCGTTGATGGTATTTTTACAGGGCATCAAAACACATATCTTGTTGAATCTGTCAACTACCATGAGTCATGTCCCTTCCTGGTTATTGGTAAACCTTGCACAAAGTCCATGTAAATTCTTTCCCATGGATGAGTGGGTATAGGTAAGAGATGATATGGACCTTGTTTCCTGTTACTAGGCTTGTTGGTACAACAAAGAATGCATCCTCTTATGAGCCTAGCTACTTGTTCTTACATCTTGGGCCAACGCACATACCTATGCAAGTTGTCCATTATCTTCCCTACACCAAAGTGCCCCACAACCATAGAGGTGTGAGCCTCTCTAATTAGCTACAATCGCTCACCTTTAGGAACACATATCTTACCCAGCCTGTGGAGTAACCCATCCTAGAGATGGTGTTCAATCGTGATTTCACCATCATGCACATGACTCTGAATTTGGAACTTTTGAAACACCTCCTGGATGTCGTCATCCTCTAAAAATTCCTCTTTATATGAATCATGGGTGAATGGATCCCTATGCATTAGATTTCCCAGAGAAATTATATTTGATGTGGTTGGCCTTGAAAATACGTTTTCCAAGTTTTTTGTGTTTCCATTCTTATACTTGATCACTAAATGAAACTATTCTAGAAACCCCATTCACTTGTAAAACTTGGTCTATTGCAACTTACTATGGGCCTACATGTACTGTATTGGTTAGTGATTTGTGTGTATTACTATCTCCTTTTCCATTATACAGTGCTTCCACTTCTTCACAACTTACACCAAGGCATAACGCTCCTTCTCGTAAGTAGGGTAGTTAAGAACTGCCCCATGAAATACTTCATAATGGTAGCATACAATCCTTCCTCCATGCATCAATACCACTCCCATAACATATGCATTCACATCTATCTCCACTTTGAAGGGCTAGTACAAGTTTGGTAATACCGAAATTGGTGTTTGAATGATAGTCTTCTTTAACTCCTCAAAGGGCTTCTTGTGACCCTTTCCCCATCAGAAACACTTGCCATTTTCTGTTATGGCATGGAGTGGTGCTACTACTACTGAAAATGAGGCTATGAATTTCCTTAGGCACTATGTTTCCCTAACAAGAATCATAACCTCAACAACATTAGTAGGTATCAGCCATTTCATGATGGCCTCCATCCTAGAAGGATCTATCTTCAACTCTCCTTGATCCAGGTGGATATTGGTGGCCACACTCCTATTCCACTTGGACCCCCACCATTGTTTATTTCGATTTTTCAGTTTCCATAATTGTAGCACAATTTACTATTTTTGGAATTTTTTCGGTTCCTGAACTTCTGGAACCGTTTTGAGGCCCTAAACTATGTTTTTTTGGAAAATAACCCCCAAAAACTAAAACGCTAGGAGATGAAACACCAAACTATGGGCCTCATTGGGGTAAATTGGTACATCAATTTCCCGGGGTCGTAACTTTGGCATACGATCTTCGTTTGACGCACATGATACCTCATTAGAAAGATCTATCCCATAACTACAACGGTTGGCAGAAAAGGGAAAAATATGTGCATGAGATGATGAATATGTTCCATACCATGCACAAAAAATTGGATATAAATATTCATAGAAACATTTCATGTTGAAGTACCACAGTTGTCTGCACATATACATTAAGGAGGAAATGGATTTCCTTGACATCTCCTTGCTAGGTACAACATACCAGTATGTTGCTAAGATTGAGCAGAAGTTCAAACAGAAGAAGCGAGACTTTGGATCTGTGAATCAGAAGCAAGGGAAAGGTGCCCCAAGCTGCAAAACAAAGGAAAAAGACAAGGCGAGGCGGCCCATGATAACCCGCCAAAGCCACAAGCAAAGAACAACATTGTGATGCCAAATAAGGACATGGGAAAGTGGTGTGAGTTCCATAAGAGCTCCACTCACAACACAAGTGAGTGTCAAGACAAGCAGTCACTAGTGGCCGAGCTGAAGGCTTTTGAATAAGATGCATGCTCCAACTCTAAATCAAATCCTGATAAGGGGAATGATAAAGGGAAGCAGATTATCGATGCAAAGCCCAACACCAATTTTTCCACCAAGAAGATCCAGAAGGAGGAATCGAAAGATCTAGAGGAGGGGGAACGCCTCTTCCATTCCCAGATGTGGGTAAAGGGTTCCTCGTTGTAGTTAATTGTCAACATCGGGAGCCAAAAGAACCTCATTTCAGCAGAGGTCGTAAAGCATTTGGTATTTTTGACCACAAAAAACCCACAACCGTACACCATCGAGTGGCTTCATCAAGGACGAGATCTCCGCGTCAGCTAGTAGTGCCGCCTTCCCTACAATATCAAGCCCTTCACAGATGAGGTATTATGTGACATTTCTCCTCTTGATGTTTGTGATGTATTATTAGGCCAACCATACTTTTGGAAGCAATATGTTGTGTATGAGTCCCGACCTCACGTTTTTATTGTTACTTTGGGCAATAAGTTGTACATGATACTGGAGGTAGCACCACTTGCCACCATCTCTTTTCTCACTGCAAAACAATGAAGTAAGCTCATTTCCAAAACCAGGAAATTTGTTTTCCTGATGATCTGCCTTTAGGGCAAGAAGGAGACTGTGGCCATGACCTCCAGACAGAGATCCTCTGCATGAAAACAACAAATGGACAAGGTCATGGATGAGTACGGGGACATATTCACCTCACCCGCAAGCGTGCCTCTGCACTGTCAGGTCAAGCACCCCATTGATCTTACCCTAGGTGCGCTACTTCCCAATGGACCAATATATCAATGCTATGTTATGGAGAATGACGAAATCAAGAAGAAGATTAAGGAGTTGTAGCAGAAAGGTCATATCCGGCCGATTTCATCTCCCTGTGGGAGCCCGATCGTTGAGGATGGGAATTTGAGACTTTGTATTGACTATCAGGCATTGAAAAAGATCATTTTTCAGATTAAGTATGTGATCCCACGGATTGATGACCTTCTGTACCAACTCAAGGGGGGAAAATATTTCACCAAGATTGAATTGAAGCACGAGTATCACCAGGTACCAATCAAACCCTCTAATGTGTGGAAGACTGTATTCAAAGTCAAGGAGGGCCTTTTCGAACAAATGGTCATGCCTTTTGGGTTTAAGAATGCTCCCTCAAACTTCATGAGGATGATGGAAGACATCTTGTGGCCATTCACCAACTCATTTGTAGTAGTGTACTTGGATGACATCCTGAACTTAATCTAGACTTGGGAAGATCACCTCCACCACATCCGACAAGTCTTCCAAACACTACGGAAACACAAGTTGTGTGCCAATTTGGAGAAGTGCACTTTTGGCATGACCCAGGTTCAGTATCTAGGATACATTATTGATCAGCGAGGGGTGCATGTGGATCCAACCAAGATCTAAGTCATTCAGGATTGGCCAGCCCCAAAAAATCTAACAGAGCTCCACAACTTTTTGGGTCTTGCTAATTTCTACAGCAGATTCGTGTTGGGATTCTTAGCTCATATCACTTGGACCTTGAGTCAAGTCACCAAGGGAGGAGCGAAAGAAAAATTATTTTGGTTTGAATCTCAATAGAAGGAATTCATAGAGTTGAAACATTGCCTCTGCTCCACCCCAGTTCTCACATTACCAGACTTGAAACAACCATTTGAGATTGAGACAGATGCCTTTGACTATTCTATTGGGGTAGTTCTTACTCAACATGGGCATCCAGTGGCATATCACGATGATACATTGTCTGAAATAGTCTGAAATTATCCCACTTATGACAAAGATATGTATTCCATTGTGCAGGCTTATCGACAATGGAAGCATTACATTTTGGGGAAGGAAACAATCATCCACACAGACCACCGACCCCTGTAGTTCATACAAACACAAGGGAATTTACAGAACAATCGCCATCAGAAGTGGTACACATATATGCAAAAATTTCATTTGAAAATCAAGTACAAGAAGGGCATCACCAATAATGTTGTAGACTACCTCAGTTGACCACCGATCATGGCGCTAACCACCATGATCAACTCTTGTGGGCACAAGACTTCTGATTGGCCGCTTCTCTACAAGAGAAATCTAGAATTCGACCAAACATACAAGACACTCTTGGAGGGTAAGAAAGTTCCAAATTTTCACCTCCAGGAAGCACTGCTGTGTCACCTGGGACACCTTTGTGTTCCTTCAAGCGAGCGTGCCAAGATGATTTTGGAAGAACACTACAGTCGGGTCACTGGGAATTTCGGGGTCGATAAAATAGTGGCAGTACTACAGAAGTATTTATATTGGCCAAACCTTCGACAAGATGTCGAGAATTACATTAGATCCTGCACTGCCTGCGCCATTGCCAAACCGACCATCAAGAAGCAAGGCCTATATACTATGCTGCCTATCCCTAGTCAACCTTTGGAATCCATCTCCATGGATTAAATGTCAGGCCTTCCTTCTACTAAGCACGACAACGACTGTGTTTTCATGGTCGTCGACTGATTCTCTAAGATGGCCATTATGGAGGCCTGCAAAAATAATATCATAGCAAAAGCCATTTCTAAGCTCTTCTTTGAACGAGTGTGGGTACACTTTGGGATCCCACAAACTATCATCTCAGATCGGGACAACAGGTTCCTCAATACATTTTGGTCTAGCCTCTGGTGAATTCTGAACACCAAGCTCACTAAGTCCACAACTTTCCATCGCCAAAATGATGGCCAAACAGAGGTCGTCAATAGGATGATCGTACACATTATGCGCATGTAAAACTAAAAGCATCCACGCACATGGGATGAGATCCTACCCTATGTACAACATAGCTATAACCAGGCTCTCCACAACTCAACCGGCCACAACCCCTTTCATGTGGGCTTGGGATTCCAGCCACTATGTCCCATTGATGTATCCATGCCATTTGCGGCTACTCAGGTCGATTCGGCTCATGTCTAGTTTGAAGCTGACAAGGCGAACAACTTCATTGAGCGTATTCAACACATCTTCCAATATGTTCATGAAATATTGGATAGAGCCAATGTTAAGTAAAATTAGTGACATGATCAACGTCGAGTGCCACACAACTTCCAGGTGGGCGACAAAGTGTGGCTACATTTGCAGAAGGAGCGCCTCACTGGACCCCATCGCAATCTTCGACCACTCTCATATGGGACATACACCATCACCAAGGTTGTAGGGGACAATGAATTCAAGGTCAGTATTCCACCATTCCTTGTTATGCACCGAGTGTTCAATGTCGACCTCGTTCGACCCTACTTCCCACCTCTACTGGACATATCCGACATGGCAGAACAACTCACACCAACAGAGTTAAACCCAGATTGCATGGAAAAAGCCACAACTGATCAGATCATGGAAACATGGATCAAGAACACCCACTAGTAGAGGATCCAGCTATATCGAGTCACCAAAGTAGGCCAACTCCTTCACTAGGGCAAGTGGCTCACCCGAAACCAAGTTCAGTAGAAGTTTTCTCATTTCATGGAGGAACTCAACACAATGGGGACAATTGCTTCCTAAGGGGGGAGGAATGATCCAAGTGGATATTGGTGGTCACCCGCCTATTCCACTTGGACCCCCACCATTTTTTCTTTCAGTTTTTCAATTTCCTTAATTGTAGCACAATTTACCATTTTTGGCGGTTTTCAGGTACTGAACTTCTAGAGTTGTTTTGGGGCCCTAAATGATGTTTTTTTGAAAAAAATCCACCAGCAAAGGTGTGACATTGAATTGAAATTCACTATCAATAGTTTTAGTCCTCGGATATTTATTTCTAACGGGGTATCATGTGCGTCAAACATAGATCATATGCCAAATTTACAACCTCGAGAAATTGATGTACCAATTTACCCCAACGGGGCCCATAGTTTGGTGTTTCATCTCGTAGGGTTAGGTTTTTCGATGTTTAGGGTTTTATTTTGTTTCTCAATAATAAATAGGCCTTTGAGCCCCATTCTAACACAATTCGGAGGCCTGTATCTACCACATCTCTTCTCAAAGGTAATCTACCAGCGCCCTAGCTAGTTTATTTTCCATTCTGTCTGTAAGCATATTTCAGTTATGTGATATTAATGAAATGAAGTCTTATTTCTGCTGCATCTCTACGTTTATGTGTATTTATTTATTTTATTTCATTACTGCATAAGTCCGGATCACTCCTCCACCTATCACATACCCTAGATACACTAAATCTTCTTGTGCAAACTCACACTTCTTGACATTTAATAGTAGTCGATGCCCCTTTATTATCTCTGACGCCTATTTCAGGTGTGAGATGTGATCCTCCCAAGTAGAAATCTATACCAATATATCATCCAAATAGACAATAAGAAATGAATCTCTAAAAGTGCGCAATTATCATTCATTAACCTTGTAAATGTAGGTGGTGCATTTCATAGGCCAAATTGCATGACTAACCACTTATACAAACCTTGCCTGGTTTTGAAGGAAGTTTTCTAGGTATCATCTTCTTTGACTCGAACATGGTGATATCCATACTTTAAGTCTAGATTGGTGAAGTATTGTTCTTGTTGTAACTGATCCAGTAAATCATTAATATTAAATAGGGGTACATGTTATTGAGAATGATTTTTTTTTTAAATTCCTTGCTATCTATACACATCTGCCAAGTCCCATCCTTATTTGGCACAATGATTACGAGTGACCCACATGGCGATGTACTCGGTCAAATGACACCCTATTCCAGTAGTTGTTGTAATAGTATCTTCACTTCACTTAATTCTATAAAAAGTTGTCTTTATATCCCAATGGTTGGCAATGGGGAGTCTGATAGTAGTTGGATCTCATGCTCCACTTCACTCTTGGGTGGTAGCCGTTTAGGCTCCTTAAACACATCCCTATATTCTTGTAGAAACTCTTCCAATTGTTATTTTTTTCTTAGTACAACCCTTTAGGAATTCCTTTTCTCTTATTGAATCTTTTGAAAACTAGTTCTCTCTTAAGAATAGTAAAACACACTTCTTGTTAAAACTTATCAATTTCTTGCTTCGTTTGCACTTACTGGTGAAAAATTTGACTTGCCTTTGTGCACATTGATGGTGAATTATTTTCCATCCTTGACGATATGGTATTGGTTGGCTCTTTTCATGCACATTGCATCTCACATGGACATGTAGGGACTTTCAAGCACCACTCCACTTACATTAAGGGGGATTACATCTAGTTCTACTTCATCAATAAAATCAACAGTCATAGCGAATCTAATTTTGCATTTTTTTGTTACCTTTAACTTTGCATCTTTATTTACCCATCACAATGGATATGGGCTTAGATGATAATGAAATTCAAATCCCATTTTTTTGACCAAATTTTCTGCAATGATATTTGAATGCAATCCTAATTCAAATAGAACAACAATATTTGTCTTCATAAATTATATCTTTATGTGGAAGAGTTTGGTCATTTCTTTCTCTTCTTGTTGTTGAAGGCTACTCAAATTCGCTTCCTTTTGCATTCACATACAAACAATATTTTCATCCACATTCGAGTTGATGTCAACCCGCTTTTTCGAATCAATGGCCATGAGATTCTTATTATTATACTTCATTTTTTCTTTGGGCTAAGTTCAAGATTTACATTCCAACACTTCTTCTATGTATGAACGTCAATGTTACAGTCTTTGTAGTGGTTGTTGGGACCTTACACTAGTGTGTTGTGGTTTCCATATTTTTATCTTTTCCCCTTTTCTACTTCATCGTCCCCTCCTTAGAAGCATATTGTGTCTCCTTATACTTCGATCCACTTGATTTCCCTTTCTTATGGACTATGTTCTTCATGTACTATACCTATACACAAGCCTCATCCACCAATCTAGGCTTAAACAACATCACTTACTTCCATAGATGGTCGTGTAGACCCCCCAAATACTTAAGGAGTACATTTGGGTTTTTTGGGGAGATACCTGACATTATGGCCATCTTTTTGAACTTTATTATGTACTCTTATATAGTCTACCTTGATTTTTCCTCAAGTAGTCTCACTGTATCCACTAGTCCTCTACACAACTAATAAGGTAAAATAGTGAAATTATGAGGGCTTTGAAGTCCTCCCACTTATTCACTGGAGGATATCCCTCCAACCTCAAGGTATCTATGTGGCTTTCCCTCTAGGTTAGGGAATGGCACTTTAATTTCAGCCACACAAATGAAATATTTTGTTCTTCCTATATATGATGAACATTGAAATATAATTCTAATTGATATGACCAATGATTTAGATTAAGAGCATTGATCTAAATTTGGGATGACTTGATATTAAACTTTGCTTCCATTTTGAATAGGGATTGTGAATGGTTCATGACACTTTAACCAAGTTAATCTCTTTTGGATCCTTTCTTCTGCTCATTTTGTTGAAAATTCAACAAGAAATGTGTGTCTAATTTAATTTTCCCTTAATTAAATTGGATAATATATTGTAATCTTATCTCATAATCACTTGTAATAGCTAACCGAGTGTGATAAAATCAGTTAGCTCATGAAATTAGAGATGAGGGTGGTTGGTGAGGCATGCAGAGTGATTCTATTTGTTTTAGAGTCCAAGTTGTAGTTAGTGTATTATTTTAATGTATGAGAAATTAGTTAACTCAATTAATTGAGTTAAAATCATTTTAACTAGTTGTAACTGATTGTTGCACTAGTGAGAGGTCAAGTAAATTAAATCAGATTTAATGCACATGCAGTGATTTGTCAAGTAACTGATGATTTACTATTAATAGCTTCATGCATGTCAGTTCTGATGAAGGCCCAGTTGACACAGAGGTTAAAGGGATGTTAACTATCAGTTGTATTATTAGCAAACTGCCTAGATGCAGTAATACACCCATAGGATTTCCCATGAGAATTGTGCAGTTTTGGAAGGCTGAAATTCCTAAATAATATGGTATTAATTCTCTTAGAATTGTGCAAGAAAGGCAAGCTAAGCAGTGGCAGGAAATTGGCTAATTTTTGGTCGATTTTTTCCAGATCAGTGTGAGACAGTTGGTAGAGTGCAGCAGACTCTTATGAGAAGAGTGCATTGTATTGTTTCATGGTTCCTTGGTTGAATATACAATAGAATATAGAGGGGTTTTGAGTAGCAAGCTTTCCCCAGGAAAAATATTTGTGTTGTGGATTGATTTTCTTCTTTCTTTTACTTGGTGTGATTGTGCGATCATGTTTATTTTCTGCAATTACTTTGTAGAAGGATTCAATATCTTGCTTTAGCATATCGCATGATCGGATTGAATCCATTGGTATACATATTTTTTGTATAATTTCTACATGGTATCATAGTGCAGGAAATCACTATAGTGGAGAATAAATTGAGTTTGTGCTGAACAATATTTGAATTTGAAAAATAATTCTTTGGTGCGACAGGCGGATCAAGATGGCTTTCAATGGATTAAGATTGGAATATGACCTCGAGGGATATTCTAATTATATTGCATGGAAAGACAAAATGGAGGTAGTTATAGAGGACAATGGGTTGAAATAATTCATTGATAATGATATTCCCAAGCTCGCAACAATAGATGCCACTCTTCTTGATGCTTAGAAAAAGAAGGTTGCAAAGGTGAGGAGGATCTTATTAGAGGGAGTTCGAGATCACATTGTCTCGAGTCTCCATGGAAAAGAGACTCCATATGCAATGTGGAAGGCTTCGACAGATCTGTTTCAGAATAGCATTGACCACAAAAATTTGACATTGAAGGACAAGCTCGGGAAAATCAAAATTGAGAAAGGCGACATTATTTCGAAATACTTGACCAAGTTCATCTGATGTCGAGATGAGCTTGGAAGTATCAGGATTACTGTATCAGATGATGACTTGGTGAGCCTAGAAGTTCTAGGCCTTCCCAAGAGCTAGCATAGTTATCAGGACTCTATCAATGGGAGGGATAAGCTACCAGATTGGGAGCGACTTTGGTCAGATTTGGTACAAGAAGAATTCAAGCGAAATACTAGTGATGGATCCTTATCCAAGACAGGTGATGAGGAAAATTGCGCCTTGGCTGGTAAGGAAAAGAAGGGGAAAGGAAAGAAATCCTATTCCAAATATGAGACCGACAAAGAAGGCAAGAAGCGTGACATGTCCAGAGTGAAAAGTTTTCACTGTCACGAGCATGGAAATTATGCCACTAATTGTCCACAAAAGAAGAATAACAACAAGAAGGCTTCAAGATCTACAACGGCTGATGCTTTGGCATCATAGTTCGAGTTGGACTTCTCACTCATCGCATGAATTGTGTCTAGTGTGATGAGATCAATGTGGTACTTGGATAGTGGTGCATCTTTCCACATGACGAGAGACAAAGAACTCTTTAGTAGCTTGGAGGAGAAGCATCTTGAGATGCACATCCAGATGGGTGATTACGGAGGTATAGCGCTACCGGGACAGTTACTTTCCAGAGATAGTCGGTAAACCTTTCTTATTAAAATATGTCATGCATGTACTAGGCTTGAAAAATAATTTAGTTTCAGTTGCTATGTTGGAGGATAGAGGATATGATGTGGTTTTCAGTGAAGGGAAAGAATTCATTTGTCACAAAGCCACAGGAAAAGTTAAGAATATTGGGGTTCGTGTGAAGAACCTCTACAAACTTGATGTAGATGGCTCCGCAACTTTGATGAGTAAAGCAAATAGAGTGGTAAGTCAGGATGAGGGTGAGTTATGGCACATGAGATTGGGCCATCTACACCACGGTTCTTTCAAGGTCATGCAACATATTTCTACAGGGCTTCCAAAGGGTACTCTTGCGCAGATAGACACATGCAAGGGATGTACCATGGGGAAGTATGCAAAGGCCACTTTTCATGAGAAGGAGAACTGAGCAGTGGAAATCCTTGATAGAGTTCACTTAGATGTGTGTGGACCATTCTCTACAGCTTCTATAGAAAAGCACAGGTATTATGTGATTTTTGTTGATGATTTTTCTAGAAATTTTTGGATCTACTTCATGCAGAAGAAAGATCAGACGTTCTCAAATTTTTGTGATTTCAAAGAACTGGTTGAGAAAGATACATGGAAGCGTGTGAAGGCTCTAAGGAGCGAAAATGGTGGGGATTACATCTCCAATGAATTCAATAACTTCTGTGCCATAGAAGGAATTCAGGGAGAGTTGATTGCACCTCATAACCCACAATATAATGGGGTTGTAGAAAGAAAGAACATAAAAATTATGGGTGCGGCATGAGCGATGTTACATGATCAGGGCCTACCATTTCATCTGTGGGAAAAGGCATGCAACACAACGGTATTTGTGCAAAACTGTAGTCCTCATCGGATACTTGGCATGAGTACACTGGAGCAGGATTTTTTTGGTAAGAAACCTGATGTTTCATATTTTGAAATTTTTGGCTCATATGTCTATTTCCATGTGACCAAATATTCTAGAAAGAAGCTAGAACCAAAAACAAATATTGGGATATTTGTGGGGTACACTGATACTCCCCAAAACTATCGGGTGTATTTTCTGAACAACAGGATGACAGTTTTCAAACGGGATGTAAAATTTCATGAGGAGAAAGCCATGTGATTATCCTTGAGAGGGAGCTTGATTTTCATAAAAATGAGGAACTCTTGGTTCCAAAGGATGAACTTCAAGATGTGGAGCAGCCACATGCGGAGAATCGTGGAGTGGCAGAAACCACTCATGCAGATCCATCCACCAAACATGGTAGGAGGCGCACCATAGAAGCAGACAGATTGAGACTTGATGCGGCAGAACATGTAGGAGCACCTACATCATTGCACAGACATAGACAGTCACTAGAAATTTTTACTGGATACATGGCTCTTATGAGCAAGTGTATTGTGACAGAACCATCCTCTTTTGAGGAAGCAGTGCAGCATTCAACTTGGGTTTACGCCATGGTTGAGGAGTATGACTCCATCATTAGGAATAGTGCATGGGAAGTTGTCCCAAGACCAGTCGGGAAGTGAGTGGTTGGATCTAGATGGATCTATAAGGTGAAGCAAGAAGCATATGGGAGTGTGGAGAATTACAAGGCTAGATTTGTAGCACGGGGATTCTAACAAGTTGAGGGGATTGAATAAGAGGAAACTTTTGCACCAGTTGCAAGGTACTCATCGATTAGATCTATCCTTGCACTCTCAGCGCAGATGGGTGTTACACTGAAATTTGTCACCATGACATTTTAGTGTCTATATGGGTCCATCATTACTCATATATTACTCCCTTAGAAGTCTACAACATCAAAGTTCCTAAAATCAAGCCTTGAAATTGAGAGAAAAGCTCATAAAAGTCTTAAAAACACTTGTACCGCACTTTCTCTTAACATTGCCTGCGGTGCCGCACCTATTTGTTCTAAATCATGCGAAGTTAAATGCATGTTTTCTTCATTAAAGGTGCGGACCCCTGTAAAAGGTAAAATAAAGGCGGAAAGTAACATTTAGAAGCCCAGCAGTCAAATCTGGAAGCTTTTGGAAGCAATTATCCGGTCGAAGGTTCGCTCCTATCATTTACATTAATTCCTCCATTATGGGAGCCTACCCCTTGGTTTATGGAGCTCAATCCCTTCAAAAGAGGATTTTGTCCCCTCTTATTTGGAGCTTCAATCTCTTCTCTTTTCCTATAAATTGAAGCCATAGTGCAGCCTCAAAAGGAGTTAGACTTTGAGAATTTTTGAGGAGAAGTGTTGTAGAAACTCAAACTCTCTTAATTGATCATTATGTGGGAATGATTACACACCCATGTGAATTTTAGCTGAGAGAGTGAAAAGCTTGTCAGAGTAGAGGAAAGGCCTGTTCTAGACCCTAGAAAGACTTGTACGACATCAAGGCGAACACGGTTGTAAGGCTCTTTCTTCATCAAAGATAATACGAATGGATCATGTTTTCTCAATGAGTTCTTTAATTAAGTAGCATGTTTATCATGTTTTATCAATGAGTTATTTAATTAATTAGCTCATTTCTTGAATTCCTTGATCATCTTGATAGATTTATGATTCGTGAATTAGTTTATACTATGCAGGTGCTATTGATTTTTTCCATGTTTGTGATTACAAATATTTGAAGACGACACTTTCAAGCAACTAGAAAGAATATCATTACGAACAACGCTGGACTACTGGTAGGTCTTCAAAACCTCTGTTGTAGCTAATTCTGAATCGAATATTATCTAGAGAAAATAGTTTTTGTTTGTCTGTTTGTTTCTAGTTGTCCGTAGGACACTAGGGAGATATGTCTTGTCAGCAAGAACGATTTATCTGTCAAACAATGGGGTGGTAGATACATTGGATGGATGTGAAGACTGCATTTCTCAATGGAGTTATTGAGGAAGAAGTGTACATTGAGAATCCAGAAGGTTTTTAGACCTTCGACGATGATTCGCATGTATGCAGACTCAATAGAGAATTGTATAAGCTGAAGCAAGCACCTCGTGCTTTGTACACCAGGATTGAATTCTATTTCACTGGGTTGGGCTTCACAAAGAGTGAAGTGGATGTGAACCTGTACCGGATTGTGGTTGATGGTAAGATTTTGAATATTGTACTTTATGTTGATGATATTATTTTGACAGGTGATGAGAAGCTCATAACTTCTTGCAAAGAGGATCTTGCAAGAGAGTTTGAGATGAAGGACATGGGACTCCTTCACTATTTCCCTGGTTTGGAGATATGGCAGCGGGATGAAGAGCTATTTGTTTCTCAAGGCAAGTATGCCAAAGATATTCTGAAGAAGTTACACATGGAGAGTTGTAAACCCATGCAGACTCCTCTTGCAGGAAACTCGAGGAAGGAGTATGCTACTTCAGGTGAGGTAGTGGATGCTACTGTTTACAGGCAGCTTGTGGGTTCACTCATGTACTTGGTGAACACACGACCAGACATATGTTACACAATTAACCATATTAGTCAAGCTATGGTTAAGCCAACCAAGCTCTTTTGGAAGGCGGGGAAACATGTCTTGAGATATCTCAGGGGCATGACAAAGTATGGATTATCGTACAAACGGACAAAGGGTGTGAAGCTTCAAGGCTTCACCAATGTAGATTGGGCAGGCAGTCCATCAGATAGAAAGAGAACATCAAGAGGGATCTTCAGCATAGGATCGAAAACAGTTTCTTGGTACAACAGGAAGCATATATCAATTGCACTCAGTTAATCCAAGGCATAGTACATGGAAACCAGTCAGGCGGCATGTGAGGCCATCTGGATGAGGAAGATTATTGTTGGTTTGTTTGGTCGTAAAATGGATCCGACGGTGATACATTGTGATAACCAGAGTTGCATAAAACTCTCGGTTAATCCAGTATTCCATGATAGGTCCAAGCATATTGACATCCGGTACCACCATCTCAGAGATTGTGTTCAGAGACGCATTATGTTACTTCAGTACATTCCCACGGAGGATCAGGATGCAGATATTCTGAAAAAGGCGCTCGCCAAGAGAAAATCCGAATACCACAGAGGCAGGATCAGGGTAGTGGATAATCCCTTTCTTGTTGAGAGGGAGTGTTGAAAAGTCAACAAGAAATGTGTGTCTAATTTATTTTTCCCTTAATTAAATTGGACGATAAAGTGTAATCTTATCTCATAATCACTTGTAATAGTTAACTAAGTGTGATAAACTCAATTATCTCATGAAATTCGAGTTGAGGGTGGTTGGTGAGGCATGTAGAGTGATTTTATTTGTTTTAGAGTCCAAGTTGTAGTTAGTGTATTAGTTTAATGCATGAGAAACCAGTTAACTCAATTAATTGAGTTAAAATCAGTTTAACTAGTTGTAACTGATTGTTGCACTAGTGAGAGGTCAAGTGAATTAAATCAGATTTAATGCACATGCAGTGATATTTCAAGTAACTGATGATTTACTATTAATAGCTGCATGCATGTCAGTTCTGATGAAGGCCCAGTTGATACAAAGGTTAAAGGGATGTTAACTATCAATTGTATTATTAGCAAACTGCCTAGATGCAGTAATACACCCATAGGATTTCCCATGAGCATTGTGCAGTTTTGGAAGGCTAAATTCCTAAATAATAGGGAAATAATTCTCTTAGAATTGCGCAAGCAAGGCAAGCTGAGCAGTGGCAGGAAATTGGCTAAGTGTTGGTTGATTTTGTCTGGATCAGTGTGAGACAGTTGGTAGAGTGCAACAAACTCTTGTGAGAAGAGTGCATTGTATTGTTTCATGATTCCTTTGTTGAATATACAATAGAAGATAGAGGGGTTTTGAGCAGCAAACTTTCCCCAGGAAAAATATTTGTGTTGTAGATTGATTTTCTTCTTTCTTTTACTAGGTGTGATTGTGCGATAGTGTTTATTTTTTATGCTAGGATACTGGGTTAACATATCCTAGCATACAAAAACTCATGTGCTACCTTCAAAATTAAAATTCTTCGTTAAAACCACAAATATGTTCAGATCAAAAAAATACATATGAAGGAAAGAGAGCCATATAAATAAAAAACTAATATAAAAAGCATAAAAACTCTTCGGCCAAATATTACAATGGGCGGCCTCTTGGTTCTTGGCCCTTCAACCCATTTCTCTTATTCTCTCTGTATTCCTCACTTCTTCACTTCCTTGCTTGTCTCACTTGTTTTTATTCCTCACACAACCCTCCTATTTATACATAAATATAAATTTATTTCATTCCATAATTTCCTCCACACAAATCTCAACTTAAAATATAATTTAGATTTATCTTTTTTTGGACTCAAATAAGTCCCATTTATGGAATTCCTAATCCCTAGATTATCTACCTAATTCAACTCCACTCATATCCTTATTTATTTAAGGAATATTTACAATAATCCTCACATTTATATTTTCTCTCCTAATTTATTAAAAATGAGCAAATTAATTAACAACATAATTAAAAATCATCACCCCCCTAATTACATAATTGAATAATGAAAATTTAGCTTTGATGCTCCTGCATCAGACTGCCCATGTAGAGAAGTTTCCATAGACTCCTGTCTATGAGGTCCGTCGCTTTTCTGTAACAATGCGACAACCACAAGTCCTGATGACTTTCTCCCTCCAGGATTCCAAGCTCTGTTCTGCTACTGGTCCTTAGAAGTATCAACTCGATTTGGTAACTCATCACTCACTCTGTTGATCAGATTCCATCGGCTTCTCCAACACTTTATTTTTCCAATTCCTCAGAGTAATTCCTCTTTGTTGAATTCTTTCGTCTCCAACTGAGCTGAACACTCAACTTTCTGCAATGAAAAATAATCAAGAACTCCTTCTTGATTACAACTATAGTCTTTGATTGCTTTTATAGCAACAAATTTCTCGTCCAATGTTGTACCTACATTCACCAACAAACTGTTAGTTTTAAAAATATAAGACCTTTCGGTGTCTTTTAATGCTTCGGGCATCAATCTCCCATCACTGACTTTCTAGATTTCAGTAGATTCTGTTTTGAACTGCTGGCTGCTTCCAACTTCATCCTGTTGATTCAATATTTCTATCTCCTTTATGTCTCTACGAACATAACTTTCTTGCTGCTTCTGATCTTCCATCTCAACGCCAAATAATTTCTACTCGATTTCTCTGATTTCGACATCATTTCTATTAATGTTGTTTTTAGTACCTACAATTACATCATTATTTGAAAAGTTATAACATTCATTCAACTCTATAAATGTTAAAAACATTTCATCCCTATCCTGCATAGTAACTGTAATTTCTTCTGGATCAGGTTCTGCAAGTTTTACTTCTTCCTCAGGTTCCTTAAGCCATTATTCCAAGAACTCGATTTCCATATGAAATATTTCCAGCACTTCATCACAACTTTCCTTCCTAGATTTGTTCTTCTTCTGGAAATCTTCCTGAGTTGTCCTGGTTTCAACATCATCACATTGTAAACTTCTGTCAGCAAATTCACTAAAAAAATACATTTGTTTACCTCTTTGGAATATCTCTTTGGCATTTCCATTTTGCTTCTGCTCCATAACAGCTTCAACTGGTTGTCTTACCCAAAACAAGAATTCATTTATGATTTCTTCCTACTGCAACAAATCAATACCTTCCTCCTCTGAAAGGAATTCTCCATCAGACTTCACCTCAAGAGTTTCCTTCATCTCTGTGATAGTTTCATCAGACTTTCCACCATCTTTCGCACATCATGCAAATATACATAAACTGTGAGATTTAAAAATGCAGGCTTCATAGCCTCATCTGCTTCTCTCGCCAACACATCTTCAGATTCTTCCGAACTATCCCAATAGTTCATGATATCTTCCTCATTGATCTCTTCACCCAGAATTTCATCCTGTTCTGGGCCACAAATGGAAATATCCATTTTTAACTCAGCCCCTCTGAGTTCTTCACACCTCAAAAACTGCTCGAGCTTCCTCAGCTCTTCTGCCAACTGTATGTTTACCTCCTTTTCCCTCTTTGTGTGTAGTCTCTGCCACTTCACTTTCTTTCTCATGGTCCAACCATGTGTCTGGTCTTTCACATTTTTCTGCAACAACTCCATTAACAATTCAAGGTGAACTGTTATCTCAACCTTCTCCCGCTCATAATCTTCATCCGTCAACTGTTCACATATGCCACTTACCTTGGCATTTTCCTTCTTCTTTCTTCTGCTGTGGTCTTCATCAAATCTTCGGAAATGAATATCAACAGTCATCTTCCCCTCCTTGGTGAAATTCATTTGTTCACGTGTGGATTTCATTCAATCCTCCTTTTAGCAATCCTTCATACTTTCCATTCATAAAAAATGCAAGTTCTCCTCCTGCGCTTGGCTTCTCTTGGTTCTCTGTCTTGGAATTAATCTCTAGCAACCCTCTTGCTTCACTTTGCTGCAAACAACACTTTAGTAACTCATGTGTTATAATGACCAACTCTTTGGGTGTCAGGCTCTTCCGATCATGCACCCCATTACATTTAGAATTTTTACTTAGCTTACGACTCTTTGACTTCAAACTTACATCAATTCTTCATCTTGGATGAAAAATAATCAATATTAACTCAAGCTATCCAAAATTTTATTTGACCCTAACCTTTGTTTTGACTTCAAGCTTTGCCCCAATAATTATGATAATTGATATTTTGACTTAATTCAAGTTTATAATTCTCCAACAAACATACACCCCTAATACATCTTTAGGATGTAAAATCTTCACTCTCTTTCATACTTCATTCTCATGAAAAATCATAATTTTTCCCTTATCATTTCATATGATACTGAAGTCTTTAGTCGAAATGAAATTCAGGTTTTTCAAGATTTATTTTAAGGTAAAAATAAATAAACCATTCAATCTTCAATGTTCAAAAATACCTTCCTGAATTATCATACCTCATGCTCCTGTTAAGGTTATTAATGAATCTTCTTTTCTGCAGTCTCAATTCTCTGGTTTCCACTCTTCTGTGTCGTCTTTGTCACTGTAAATACTCACATGCCCATAAGCTCGTCATCTTAATGCAAAGATTTCCCTGCACTCTTATGCACCATACAACATCAATTCACATTTCTTCACCTGTGTACATAGAACATGTTTTTAACCTCTTCGATGAATATTGTACCACTCGTACATCACTCTCATTCTGAATAACACCTCTTTAGATGCTGCCATATGATGGTAAAAAAATATTTTACATAGCAAGCAATTGTAGTTTGTTTGTGTTTTCAACCATAAACACAAATCACAAATTTCTCCCATTTCCAACTACAAGCTTTGATCCAACATGATGCAACTAAATTTGCGAAGATGCACACCATGCATAATAAATCATTACATATATTATAAGATGCATGCTTCTCTTTATATCAAGGTTAAATACCCTTTTGTTACTTGAGCCAAGTGAAATTTTTTCCAATAAACCTTTGGCATACCTCTGCATTATATCTATAAACTCAGACTTCATAATTTAAAACCCAAACATTCACCATAGTTTAGGTTAAACTCATATCTCTGCTTTATTTCTAGCCCATATCACATCACAATCCTTTACTGGATTTCATTTAACCCAAATTTTATGTTATAAAACATAACACTTTATAACTTACCAATCCATCAATCTAATGATTTCACGATCAATAGGCCACAAATATCTCAAGGCTCTTCTTCCAATATCCACCATCAATTTTGACTTTCATCTCATGCTCATCAGATATATCCTCTCCAAATCGTGTTCAGCAAACGACATATTTCTCAAAATTGGTAGATCTGAACAAACTCTTCGCTTTTGCATTAAAAAAAAAACAAAATAAAAATTACCTTCCGAGAGACAGTAAACGATCCATTGCCAATTAATCATTGTCATTGTATTTGGTGGTGACAATCACCTTATCAACAACCAAATACGCAGAGTAGAACCCACACCAAGCTGACCAATCATGCTAACATCAGCTGCAAGAGGGATATCCCGATTTCGTTTCACAAATCGATGGCAGTACTAGACTCCCACCATCTCTAGCAATTTATTGCATCAGGTACAACGTTGCATATATTTCGAAAGATGGACCAAAGTAACCATGGCTTCCATTGATTTCACCGAATGTTCCCTATCAACTCCAACCCAAACAAGATCACGTTGCCTTTCAAATTTGGAATCCGTTCTTACAAACACTGCCCACGATCCATACAGTAATTATATTACGTTTAAAATGTGTTTCTCTGCAGTGTTGGAACTACATCTACAATGTCCCGTGAATGGACTGACCGCAGAGCACACATCAATGTAGTCAAAATTGCATCTATATCAATTACCATGGCCTTATCTTTACTTATACCAATTCTGCCAATACACATTCACCATTGGCCTGCAACATTCATCTGTCACTTCATGCTATGTCAATCCAAACATGCACCATCGCATGTCTGATCCCTGACTCCAATCTAGGATGGATCGCACGACAATTTTCATCAACCAAACCAAACATTAAATCTATTCATAACTAACACCACCATCCTTCAAAATTTACGACCAAAACGAATTCCGCATGGTGGCACAATTGGTTGTGAACATTGTTTGTTTTCTTGTGACACGTTACAGTCATAAGTCACACTATTTGTTTGTTGTGGCATGTTGCTTTCAAACTTCAAACTACACCTCCGCTGCATACCGTGACTGCTCTCACCTATGCCCGTTGCTTCAAACCACGCCTCTGCAGCATACCCTTTGCCCTTGGGCCTGTGTGCGATCAAGTATCACAGTCCACACTCATGACTAGTCCGCGTCCTACATGCAATGGTGTCACACTTGCTCGCATTCCATTTGTGTGTTTATTGTGAAGCCACACCACCACTGCACTACGTGCTCATACCACAACTCCGCCTGCAAACTTGTGGTTTCCAACCCCAACCGTGGCTTTTTCAAAGCTACGGAAATACAATTTCATAACTCCTGATTCGACCACCTGCATTTTTACTCCTCGTCTTTGCCTCCGAAAATCTTATGCTTGAACCCACGCTCATATAAACCAACACAGTTATAATTCAACGACGTAGCCAAGCAACATGCCGATCAACACAATTTCGAATTCAGTTTAAATGCTATGCAGTCCACAAGGAATGCAGTTGTAAATGGGATGTTAGAAAAAAGGAATTGATTGCGTATCTATATAAATTTCAATATGGCCGAACCCTTTACTCTGCACTCTATTAACACTTTCCTGCGTGCGACCAAGCCCACTGGACGCTGGCCATCCCCGTGCATAAGCCAATTGCATATGTCAACCACTGTTGGCACAATGTTGACACTGCATTCGATCTGTCGTTCCCCTTGTGCTGGCGTTCACTACAGTGCTTTAAAACTCTGTATCACCCTTCACAACGAAAATCGTCTCCCTGCAATTTCCATGCTAATCTATGGCATATCAATATACTTGCAGATTCAAAATAAAATGTAGAACAAGCATCTTTCCCACTTTGATACCAAAATGATGCCAGGATACTGGTTTAACAGATCCTAGCATATAAAAACTCATGTGCTACCTTCAAAATTAAAATTCTTCGTTAAAACCACAAATATGTTCAGCTCAACAAAATACATATGAAGGAAAGAGAGCCATATAAATAAAATACTGATATAAAAAGCATAAAAACTCTTCGGCCAAATATTACAATGGGCGGCCTCTTGGCTCTTGGCCCTTCAACCCATTTCTCTTATTCTCTCGGTATTCCTCACTTCTTCACTTCCTCGCTTGTCTCACTTGTTTTTCTTCCTCGCACAACCCTCCTATTTATACATAAATATAAATTTATTTCATTCCATAATTTCCTCCACACAGATCTTAACTTAAAATCTAATTTAGATTTATCTTTTTTTGGACTTAACTAAGTCTCGTTTATGGAATTCCTAATCCCTAGATTATCTACCTAATTCAACTCCACTCATATCCTTATTTATTTAAGGAATATTTAAAATAATCCTCACATTTATATTTTCTCTCCTAATTTATTAAAAATGAGCAAATTAATTAACAAAATAATTAAAAATCATCACCCCCCAATTACATAATTGAATAATGAAAATTTAGCTTTGATGCATCTGCATCAATTTTCCGAAATTAATTTGTAGAAGGATTCAGTATATTTCTTTAGCATATCGCATGATCGGATTGAATCCATTGGTATACCTATTTTTTGTATAATTTCTACACGTTCTTTATTTCTTCCCAATCTCTCGATCTCCCCTATGATCAGTTCTCTATGTATTCCCCCCATATTCGTCAAATAGATTATGCTTATTGCTTAGGGCCAACATGAGGAGATTCACATTATGATTTATATTTTCAATTTGTGCTTCCAACCGTGAAAAACTCTCTTCTACAAGATCACAATGGTTTTCTAGAGATTCATTAGCGATGATTATGGTTTTACAAATTTTAGCTTAGTCGATTTATATCCCCTGAAAATCACCACAATACACCCAAGGAAACTTTTATGAAACCATTATGATCTAGAAACCACCATGGATATTCAACTAGACACTTTGTCACAACAGATCTGATAAATTATACTTAAAAATAAGAAATATACACTATGAAGGTTTATTTCCCTTTATATTTATAGATATGTGAATTATTGTTTATTGCGTATGAATATAAATTATAATTATATAGAAAATATAGAACAATGAAATAGAAACTCAGAAACCATGATTTGACATAAGATATAACCTGGGAAACCATTTCAATAGAAAACCCAGCTAAAAGGTGAGGTTGCTTTGCTCACTTTCTCTGAATAGAAAATGGTTACAAGTAAAAATATGTATGGAATGTGGCCCATGCACTACTACAGCGCACAAATACTCCATGTGTGCTCTCTCCCTACCCCTCTTGGCTACTTTGTTCCTCTATGGAACAACATACACTCAAAAATAATGGAACCCCTTTTCCTCGTGATGACCCGATTATAACACAACTCAATAACCTACTAGTGGTTAGGTTTAACTCCCTCAACTCTTAAAGTGAAAACATTTTACCCCAAAAAAACATCATTTGATGCCTCAAAATGCTTCCAAAAGGTTTCAAAACCCAATTTTCCATATTGGGTCTCACTGGTAAAAATGGTTCTGCGAACTTATTCCTTCACTTTTTCCACTTTAAAAGCATCGAGATGGATGAAAAATAATGTAATGTTCCAATATGAATAACTTAGCTAGGTTCAACATATTATCAACTTGATGCTTTACTATTAATTATTTTCTTCTTGATCGATGAGGGTCCATGACTTCTCTTAATTCAACTTGATTTTGTTGTGTTTTGTCTCTTCCAATTTTCTACAAGTTAACTAAAGAATTATATTATTTCATTCTTCTTTCCATTATATTAACTATTTCTTCATCCAACATATTCTCTATTTATCTCTTAGTTTTTACTTTCTTATTTGCATTCATCTATGTACTTGCTTCATATGTTGGTCTCTTCCTTTTTAGAATGACTCAACTAGGGTTTCCTCTTTATAGAGACATCACATAGGTAGCTACCCAAAATCACGAGCCCTAAGTCTAATTTTAGTAGATGAGCATGAACATACAAATCATGGTAATTTCATAAGAATTATTCACAATCTGCTTACTTCCTTTTCTAGTTAGTAAAAACTGATGTTATTAGGGGCCATCTTGCAATGATAACATGTTCGACTCCTTTTTTGGTTAGGAACTTGTGGAATAAACTTGTTAAATAATAGAAGATATTGTTGTTCATTTTGATTTATAATATTCTCTTCATGTCACAGAATTATGCTCACTCCTTAATTTCTTATTCTTCACATAATTCATCGATATATTTTCGACTGACTCATACAAAAAAATTTACCCATGTTAAGTAGTTTTTCATTGATTTTTCATCTTTTGTTAAATTGTTTTTTAACTCATATAAATTTATTTAATTTGAAGGACGAAAAAGTGTCATAAAGCCATATCTTGTGTGAAATAAGAAGCTAAAGTAGGTGGGGTCACATAGGAAAATTCTATCATCTATAGCATAATATTTACTTTTAGTATGTGCAATGACAGTTTGATGATTTTAATTTTTGCATCACATGTGCTATTGATATCTAACCTTATTCTCATTATGAAAATTTGTTCTAAATATAGGGTTATGTATGGTACTAAAGGTGAGAGAATCCTATGTGAAGGTGTGCCTAATATTTGAAAGTAAGTTATCATTTACATTCATTTCCCTTTCTATGTTTTCATAGAACTAACTTGTCTTTTTCATATCACAAGACATCTTGAAAGGCAGTGAAGAAAGATATATTGGAAATTTTTCTAGAATTATTCAAGGTTGATTACTTGATTTGAAATATATTCATATTTAGAAGTTATGATTTATTTAGTGCTAATTAGTTTTATGTTTGCAATTCTTAATGATATTTTGGCATTAGTTGAAGTGATCCAGTACATATTTTGTTTTTACTTCTCTCTTTGGGCACCTGGTTGCCATTATAGGAGTCAATTTTACATCTTTGGCTTCTAAGGATCTTCCTTAATCTTAATCCTCGCAAGTTTGAATACAATTGATCCATTTAAGCTTTTGAATAAAATTTTAATTTATTCCATTTATTATTTATTTGCTTTACTTGCTAATTTAATCATGAAAAGATAAAAATTTTACAAAAATAAAAGAAGATTTCAAATTTAAATATCTAGGTCTTAAAATATGATTGTATAGTTATAAAGGTTATAAACCTGGAGTGATAATCCTAACTATCTTGCCTAGCCTAATGAGATTCGAGAGTCTTACATGAGAGGCATAAGAAAATCTCATTGTCAACATATTTTTTGGTGACCATACTACAATGTAATCCCACTCTTTGGTTTTTTTTCTTTTTATTTTTCTTCTATTTTAATGAATTTTACTAACTAGTAATAACTCGATTTTAGATTGCATATGTGAGATCAAATAAGCACTACTTTGGGTTTATTTGATCTTATTATTAAAATTGGTGTGTCTCTTGAACATCTTGAGCAATCTTGGAATGTTATTGCTAAAGATAGCGAGATCCAAAATTGAAGATAAGAGCTTATGTTTATGTCATTAGTAGGTTTTTACGTGCCTAGCTAACCCTAAATAATCATTATTAGGTGTTTATGTCCTCACATTCTCGAGTATCATGGAGAATAAAAGGTAAGTCTCCTAAGTTCAATCCCTTAGTTGAAGTTGGTAGAAGAAATAAAATTCTAAAAAATTGAAAAGACTCAAAACAATCTCATTATAGTTCATAAACTAAAATTACAAGTGTATTAAGAACTCTTTCTCATAAAAAGGTCATCATGAATTCATGTTCTAGTTCAAGCAAAACCTATACTTCTTAGGCATCTTCTTCTACTTTAATTGGAAGTATGTGTAGTATTTTTAATCATGTTCAATCAACAAAAAAGCCTCCCAGTGTAATTAAGCAATATGGTTTGTTCTTACTTAAGGAAGATTCAAATTCCACCCCATGGCATGTACTTTCCCCTCTCAATTTATCTCTAGAAATAATATCTCTTCCTAAATTCAAAGACCATTTGCATAATTTTTCTAGTAATTTAACTATTTCGATAAATGAACACTTGATAGATTTTTCCAATGCTTGTCATAATATTAGAGCAAATGACAATTATACTTGCATGATACTATTTGATAATTCATTGGAAGCAAAGGTTGCGACTGACTTTTTTGAGTTACTGCCTAAAGTCTTCTAAACTTGGGTTGAATTGTATCACTAGTTCAAATAAAGTTACAAACAACCACAAATACCTACATATATGTTATGGGAACACAATAATATTATCTACAATAAGGGTGAAAAAAATCAAGTCCTTTAATCTACTTTTAACCAAATTATATAATCAAATGATTGTGGCTATTATGCCTCTAAATCAAGCTACCCGAATGCATAATTATAATGCATTACCTACTTCCTATCAACAAGGATTGGAAGAAAATAATAGAAACAATTTAGGTTTATCTCTACAAACTTGTTTGGAATATGAATAACAGTTGACAATAATTGGTCTTCTTATTTATGATATATGTAAACAGGCTGACATGTCTAAGATTTTGTAAGTTTTCCAAAACACAAGTAACAAGATAATAATATTTTTAAGAAAAAATGTTGCTTCAACCTCCATAAATATATATATATATATATATATATATATAATTTCCTCTAATTTCCATAAAGGGCCTCTAATTTCCATGATGAAGATACTTGTGAAATAAAGAGAAATGCTAGAGAACATGTTTTTGGGAAAAAACATGATTCAACCATTGTTGTTCTAGCCTAGGCATATGAGGATAATACATTGTTAATGGATACAATGAATAAATATTATTGGAATAGACACAAAGGTGGATCTTAGAAAACCTCTTTCGCTCAAAGCAAATCTTCATAACCATTTGATTATTGAAATGCTCCTAACAAAAGCAATCACGTTGTTGGGGTTACTTAGAGACCTTACGTAAACTCAAACCCTTCTTCTTCATATTTTTCAAATATAACATATTGAAACAAATGCTTATTATTAAATTTGATGCTTCATTATTTGATATGGCCGCTATTCTTAAGAAATATAAATATAATAAGCTAAAAATCCTCCTTTCTCTGTAGTGATAAAAATCATGGATAAGATTGCACATTGTCTTGTAATTAACGATGATTTTGGCCCAAATGTGATGTAAAAGATAATTATCGAAGAATTGGGTCTCTCTTTCCCTAATGAAAACTTAGAATGTAATATTATAATAAGCAACAAACACATACCATTAGTGAAATAAACGATGTAACATTAGCATTATGTGCACATCCATAAATCCATAACACTTGTAATATTCAAGTTGTTGATATTTTGGTAAGTATTTATGATGATTATTTTGGGAAGAGTGTGGAAAGCTTTAACTTGTGGATACATGTCGATGGATGGAACTCATATATCTCTACCAAAATCCAACAATAATATTATTGTATTTCATGATATCATTGTATTTCATGAAGGGTGAATTTCACCTTACATTGAAAGTATACCTCAACCACATGTAAGTTATGTTGAAGAGGGCATTGGTGTACATTCTATATTCTTAGAAGAAGATCATCATTCCACTCCACCTCCCATTCATCCAAATGATGGCATTTGGTATATTCATATTGATTGGAGCATGTTATAATGAGGGAGTAAAGCATTATACCATAAGAATAATTAATAATGATAATACGTTACTCCTCCATGGGTAAAATATATAATCTTTATTATAGAATTTGAGTTTGATTGCACTAACATTGTGGTATAATTTGAAGTTATTTTTCTCATAATACAAAATGCCTTTAATTTAGGTTGTTAACCTATTTTTGCATTCATAGATTCATAACTCATTATCACTTTGGTAAAAGGAATTTGCACTCCCTCCAACAAGCCTTTTTAAGGGTACACTCGAATAATTTGGGAAATGATTTCTAATTTATCATCTTTTAATATCACTCACATTCATAAGGAGTTGAATTCAATGGAACACAAGCTTGTTTTTGCAGCCAATTCTACAAGATAATTACTCACTGTTAGAAAATTAGAAAGGAAAAAAGATATTCTTATCTTGATAATTACTTGTGATTTCTCATTATTCTTATTATCTTCTTATCATCAAGCAACTATCAATACATAAATGCATGAAGATAAAAACAACAAGGAGACAAGATGTAGGCTCTTATCCAGGGAAAAACCCCTCTTCTAGGGGAAAACACAAAATATTTCTTCTCTTCTTCAAGAACCAAATCAAATGAGATAACCAAGACACTTTGATCAAAACAAAGACCTCCTCTAATCCACCAAGTTAGCCTTCCAAGAAATCTAGTCAAACTATAGTCAAGTTCTCCAAAAGTCAACACAAGTCAACCTTCTTCAAGTTTAGTCAAACTTCAGATTTTTGGCCTCCTGCATTAGAATTTCGGCCTCTACTGCAGACCTGCAACTCTCAACCCTCCTACAACTCAAAATTCTTGCACGTGAGAGCCAAAATAAGAGAAAATAAACCTTCCTGTCTTCGTTAGGGTTTGTCCTTCCTTCACTAAGGTTTTCCTTCCTTCTAAAAGTATTTTCTCTTCCTTTATCTTGCCTTCACACTCCTTACAATTTCAAATAAAACTTCCTTGCTTGAATGTGTCACAATGGGTTGAATGAACTGCTATATATAGTGGTTGGTGCTCCCTAATGAGGTCAACTTGACAGTTCTTGAGGACGACTTGGTGGAGGATGTTTACATGACCAAATTTCATAAACATAATTTTATTTCTTTGATACAAAAATCCCAAGAAGGGTCTAGGACATGATGCCAATGACAATGACTCATGACTCAACCCTAGAAGCACTCAATGGGTGCTTAGACCTAGAAAGATAATCAAAAGAGCATGAAACCCATGCTTATATAATATTTTTTCATTTACAATAATTTTCTTTTCTTTTCTTTTGACAAATACATAACAATTACATCATGTCATGATCTATACAACAATTATGAAGACTTATACTAGTTACATTTTTCAACGCTCCCTCTTAACTAGGGAGGTATTCATAATTGCTCAATTGGTACAAGGATGACCTCAATTTTAAGTCTTCCAAGAATATTACAACAACATACATAATACTAGATATCATCAAGGCCAAAAATCGCCAAGGTATCAATCCAGGTATCATCAAGGCTAACTATCAAGACACCAACTTAATAGTGACTAAGGAGTCATCAAGGTAACTTTCCACTATAACTACCATTATGTGTTATGAAACCAACTCCCAAAATAGAAGAAAAGAGAGATCAACTCCTTAGAAATAAGCCACTTCGAGGGGGAAACCTCCTTTACATTATATAAATGAACAATTATTGGATGATTCAAATGACAAAACCTCATTTCTATATATAGGAGTCCATGGGGTCAAAATATAATCCTAGTCAACCTAACAATAATAATGTAAGGGCACAACAATAACAATAATGGACTTTTATGGGGCACAATAATAAAAATATGGGGACTAAAGGGGTACAACAATAACAATAAGGGGGCTACACTAACAACAATAAGGGACTACACTAGTAATATAGGGACCTAACATGCCCCTCTCCTTCAAAAAAGTGTTGTCCTCAATACTTGATTAGTTCTAGATGCTTCTGTATAAAATTTTCATCCTCCCATGTGGAATCTTCAGTGAGTAAGTTCTTCCACTTGATGAGATACTCTGAAATTGATCGATTTCATAGCTATCGAGTTCTTGTTTTCATGACTGCTTCAGGTTCCAATATGATTTTTCCTTCCTCATCAAGTTCTGGAAATATTGTTTGAACTGGAATTTTCACCTATAACCTTTTTTAAGCATGAAACATGGAAAACTGGGTGCACTTGGGAAGAAGCATGAAGCTCCAATTTGTATGCCATAGTACCAATATTTTGCAACACATTGTAAGGACCATAGTAATTTGGAAATAATTTATTATCCTTCTTAGCTTTCTTGAATGACATTTGTTTGTATGGTTATAGCCGTAAAAATACCCAGTCTCCTACATCAAAACTTCTCTCGCTGTGTTGTTGCTTTGCCTGTTGTTTCATTCGATTTTGTGCCAAATTTAGGTTATCCTTTAAGAGTCGGAGAACTTGTTGTTGATGCTCAATGTGATCTTCCACTGATTGAACCTTATAATTTTCTCTTAAAGATGATGTGATGGATGGTGGATGATATCCATAAAGTGCCATAAATGGGGTCATTTTTGTTGCCATATGGAAGGAAGTGTTATACCACCATTTAGCCAGAGGTAACCACTTGACCCATTGTGTTTGTTTATCAGATACAAAATAACAAAGATATCCTTCCAAAAAAAATTTCACTATCTCAGTTTTCCCATCGGATTGAGGATGATAAAATGAGCTATGAGCTAGTTGAGTACCGAAACAAGATAATAATTCCATCCAAAAATTTCTGATGAAAATGGGATCTTTGTTGCTTACAATAATATTTGGGTTTCCATGTAGCTTTTGAATTGTTTCCATAAATGAAACAACAACTGTAATTGCTTTAAATGGATGAGATAATGCACAAAAGTGTGCATACTTGGTAAGTTTATCAACTACCACCATGATGACACTCTTTCCTTCAAACTTTGGTAAATTTGTGATAAAATCCATTCAAACCTCCTCCCAATGTTGACTTGGAATGGATAAAGGTTGTAGTAGACCCAGGGTCTTAATTGTATCAACTTTATATTGCTGGAAAACCAAACATTCCTCCGCAAACTTTTGAATATCATATTTAAGACATAATTTGAATCTGAATGTTAGTTTTTTTGTGCTAATTTCATCTTCAGAATTATAAACAATTGTTGATCATTTTCTTCTTGTGCATAGGTTTCCTTGTGGTGTTTGTGAGTGCTAAATAGGTAATTGTGTCAATTTTTACGTTAAATTCATGATTATTTTAAAATTAAAACAAAGTACTGAACAACAACAATAAAATGTACAGCAAACCATCAAATGGTCCATTAACACAATGTTTTGATGAAGGAGTTCTCCCCTCCTGGGCTACATCTCCTTGGTCTAGCTTCCATGGCTTGGGCCTCCGTATTAGCTCAAAACGGAAAAAGTGTTATTTACAATCCTCTAATGCTCCTGAAACCTACTCCAACATGCTCAGAATGTCCAAATATACTAGGATAGACTCTTTTTGAGCCCAATTTGGTCAAATTTTTCAAAATTTATGGCTTAATCAATTTGGCCTAGGAAATCTCCTCCAAAACTGGAGAGAAATCTAGTTAACTCCACTAATTTTGGAGTTCCTTCGCAAATGGAAGACTCTGCCAACTCCACCGCTAAGATAATTGTTGTTTAATTATGAGATAAGCATGGTTTAAGTGGTAATTAAATGAGTTTTAGCGTGCTAATGGTGCGGTTAGTTGGAGCCTCCGCCATGGTCTTTCGCCTCAAGTCACATGGGTCGGGGTTAGCCCCTGCCATACCATTTGTGTTAATATAAATATAAACAAAGTTCCTAATATAGTAAGAACCTTTGGCGTGGTATATTGGTAAGTCTTGTGGTTTGTGTGGGAAAGCTCGCGGGGTCGACCCCGACCTCTGCCCGTCCTCTGAAATAAAATTTGCACCACTATACATATGACATTCGACCTTGACTTAGTTTAATTTCGGCCTTTGGGATGGGGCACATGGCGGCCCTTGGCTGCACCACATGTCCTCTTCCCATTAGCTCGTCCCACAAACAAGGACAATACAACAAGTCACCCAAATCAGAAACCAACCACGAAGTGACACTTCTCATAGTGTCATTGGGAAAATTGAAGGAATATTTTGGGAATATATATATATATATATTTTAATGACTAGGCTTCCATGTCATCATTCTGTCATTTCTGCAAAAAAAATAGTTTTTTAGGAAAACGAACAGCAGGCTCTATCTTCCTCATATGGAGTCGGTTTTCGCTGAAACGAATTGCGCCAGATTCCTGGCGACGAGCAATTCGCGGTCGTTCAGGTTTTGATTGATTCTGAGCACTTATGTTTTCTAGCTTAACACTGAGCACCTGATCATTCATCCCCACTAGAAGCCTTTTGGACCCCAAAATCTCTTTGATTACTAAACATGTGGATGAGGGTACAGTTCCCTCACCCTTCTAGTCTCAATCCACTGAAATTTTCCCATTTTCATCAATTTGAGCTTTTCACAAAAAATAATATTTTTCCTTGACTCTTGAGACCCTCTCTTGTTGTTGTAGACACCGTCATGCTGCAATTTCCCTGAATTTGCAGAGCAACAAGCTGTCCTTACAGAAAAAAAAAAAAACTTGTTCCCTCCTCGGTGTTGTCCTCTACAACAACCCCCCATTTCATTAATTTTTATTCACAACACTATAATATGAAATGGGTCCCTTTTATTTTTAATTAAACTGGTCCCCTATTATATCTACCACCATCGGCTTCAAAAAAGGATTCAGACATGTCCCGACTGTGGTTATCACCTCTGTTGTTGTTACGAGGCCTCAACACTCGGTCATCAATCAAAGGAAACTTGAAAACTGTCTCACCTCGAACAATGTCATCATGGCGATTCTTAGCTTGTCTTTCTTTGTACTTGCGTCGAATTTTGACAAAGTATTTTCGCCATTTCCATTTACCTTTTTGAAACCAAAAACAAGTACTTGTGGAACCTATGCCTTCTTTGTAAAATTTCTTTGGCGCTTTCTCTTTGACCTTTGATCTCTCTTGCACTGACATCTTGTTTCCAACATTGCTCAACACAGATTTTGACTGCTACAAATCTTTCACATCTTGTTTAACTTCTTTCAAAGGAAACCTGTTAAAGTCCTGAAACATCTTATTAAAAGCATAAGCAAATTCAATGAAATCAAATTGTTCATTCTATGCATATTTTTGAAAGGTCTCATTCAAAACATCTCTATTCTTGATCATTAACAAAGTCAAATTTTGACTTGCATTCACTATTCTCTTCATTTCTCCCGCATGTATAAGAGACAAATTTATCTTCTTCTTATGCGCTCTAACTATGTACTCAATTAAATCCTTAAATAAGTGATACTTATTCTCATGGCGATGAAATATTTCTTTCCTATCATAAAGATAAGGACTTCCCAGAACAATACCTGAAATCTCAAGCGGGACTACATCAAGTTCAACTTCGTCAAGAAAGTTTGAATTGATTGCAAACCTTAGAATGCACCTCCTTATTGTAGAAGTTATACAAACAATATGTATATCAATGGATTCAATTTGATCAAGAAATTTACTAAAGCAAGATATTGAATCCTTCTACAAATCAATTGCGGAAAATAAACATGGTCGCCAATCACAACAAGTAAAGAAGGAATCAAATCACATTGGTTGGTTCGAAACGCGTCGACAATGTTCCATTATATGTGATTATTACCGAAAGAAATTTTACAAAGTAAAGAAGGAATCAAATCAAACCAAAACACAGATATTTTCCCGAGGAAAGCTTACTACTCAAAACCCCTTTATCTTCTATTGTATATTCACCATGGAATCATGAAATTACAATGCACTCTTCTCACAAGAGTCTCTTGCACTCTCACAATTGTCCCACATTGACCCGGACAAAATTGACCAACACTTAGCCAATTTTTTGCCTCTAATTAGTCTGCCTTGCTTGTGCAATTCATGTGGAATGAAATCCCTATTCTTTAGCAAATTCAACCTTCCAAAACTGCGCAATGCTCATGGGAAATCCTATGGTTGTCTCACTGCATGCGGGCAACCTACTAATGATACAACTAATATTTAACATCCATTTAACCTTTTTCTCAACTAGGCCTCCATTGGAACTAACATGCATGCATCTATTAATAGTAAATCATCAGTTGCATGGCATATCACTCCATGTGAATTAAATCTGATTTAATTCGCTTGATCTCTCACTAGTGCAACAAATAGTTACAACTAGTTCAGCTGACTTTAACTCAATAAATTGAGTTAATTAATTTCTCATGCATTAAAATAATGAACTAATTGTAGCTCGAACTCCATAACTAATAGAATCATTCTGCATGCCTCAACAACCACCCTCAACTCGAAATTCATGAGCTAACTGAGTTTATCGCACTCAGTTAACTATTACAAGTGATTATGAGATAAGATTACATTTTATTTTCCAATTTAATTAAGGGAAAATTAAATTAGTGACACACATTTCTTGTTGACTTTTCAACACTCCCTCTCAACAAGAAAGGGATTATCTACCATCCCGATCTTGCCTCTATGGTATTCGAATTTGCTCCTGGCGAGCGCTTTCGTCAGAATATTCGCATCCTGATCTTCCGTGGGAATGTACAGAAGTAACATAATGCACCTCTGAACACAATCTCTGAGATGGTGGTATTGTATGTCTATGTTCTTGGACCTATCATGGAATATTGGATTAACTGAGAGTTTAATGCAACTCTGGTTATCACAATGTATCACCATCGGATCCATATGAGAACCAAAAAAACCAACCAGAATCTTCCTCATCCAGATGTCGTCACATGTAGCTTGACTTGCTTCCATGTACTTTGCCTCGGTTGAACTGAGTGCCATAGATCTCTGCTTCCTGCTGTACCAAGAAATTTCTCTCGATCCTATGTTGAAGATCCCTCCTAATGTACTCTTTCTATCTGATAGACTGCCTGCCCAATCTGCATCGGTGAAGCCTTGAAGCTTCACTCCCTCTGTCTGTCTATACCATAATCCATACTCTATGGTGCCTCTAAGATAGCTCAAGACATGCTTCCCCGCCTTCCAAAAGAGCTTGGTCGGCTTAACCATAGCTTGACTCATCTGGTTAACTGTGTAATAAATGTCTGGTCTGGTGTTCACCAAGTACATCAGTGAACCCACTAGATGACTGTAAACAGTAGCATCCACTACCTCTCTTGAAGTAGCATCCTCCTTCCTCCAGTTTCCTGGAAGAGGAGTCTCCATGGGTTTACAGCTTTCCATGTAAAACTTACTCAGAATCTCCTTGGCATACTTTCATTTAGAAACAAATACCTCACCATCCCGCTGCCATATTTCCAAACCAAGGAAATAGTGAAGGAGTCCCATGTCTTTCATTTCGAACTCTCTTGCAAGATCCTCCTTGCAAGAAGTTATCGACTGCTCATCGCCTGTCAAAATTAGATCATCAACATAAAGTACGATAATCAAGAGCTTACCATCAACCACAATCTGCTATAGGTTCACATCCGCTTCACTTTTGGTGAAGCCCAACCAGGTGAAATAGTTATCAATTCTAGTGTACCAATCACAAGGTGCTTGCTTCAGCCCATACAGTGCTCTCTTGAGTCGGCACACATGTGACTCACTGTCAAACATCTCAAAACCTTCTGGCTGCTCTATTTACACTTCTTCCTCAATAAATCCATTGAGAAACATAGTTCTTACATCCATCTGATGTATCTGCTACCCCATCTGCGCTTAGAGTGCAAGGATAGATCTAATCGATGAGTACCTCGCAACTGGTGCGGAAGTCTCCTCATAGTCAATCCCCTCAACTTGTGATAATCCTCGAGCTACAAATCTAGCCTTGTACTTCTCCACACTCCCATCTGCCGCTTGCTTCACCTTATAGATCCATCTAGATCCAACCACTGATTTTCCAACTGGTCTTGGGACAACTTCCCATGCATTATTATTGACGATGGAGTCATACTCTTCAACCATGGAGTCAACCCAAATTGGTTGTTGCACTGCTTCCTCAAAGGAGGACGATTCTGTCACAATACACTAGCCCATAAGATCCATGTATCCAACAAACATGTCTAGAGACTGTCTCTGTCTGCGTAGTGAAGTAGGTGCTCTTACATGCTTTGTCGCATCAAGTCTCAATCTATCAGCTTCTGTGGTGCACCTTCTACCATTTCTAGTGCATGGCTTTGCATGAGAGTTTTATGCCACTCCATAATCCTACACATGTGGTTGCTCCACATCTTGAGGTTCATTCTTTGGAACCAAGAGTTCCTCATATACATGCAAATCCAGCTCCCTCTCAAGGGACAATTGCATGGATTTCTCCTCATAAAATTTTATATCCCGTCTCACAACAATCATCCTGTTGTTTTGAAAATACACCCGATAGTTGTGGGGAGTATCAGTGTACCCCTAAAATATCCCAATCTCAGTTGTTGGTTCAAGCTTCTTCCTGGAATCTTTGGTCACATGGAAATAGACATATGAGCCAAAAATTTTAAAATGTGAAACATCAGGTTTCTTACCAGAAAAAACCTCCTCTGGTGTACTCATTCCAAGTATTCAATGAGGACTACAGTTTTTCACAAATACCATTTTGTTGCATGCCTCCGCCCACAGATGCAAGGTAGGCCCTGATCATGCAACATCGCTCGTGCTGCACCCACAATTGTTCTATTCTTTCTTTGAGCGACCCCATTATGTTGTGGGTTATGAGGCACAATCAACTCTCTTCGAATTCCTTCTATGCTACAGAATTTCTTGAATTCATTGGAGATTTATTCACCACCATTGTCGCTCCTAAGGGTCTTCACATGCTTCCCCGTGTCTTTCTCCACCAGTGATTTGAACTCACAAAATTTTGAGAACGTCTAATCTTTCTTCTGCATGAAGTAGATCCAAAACTTTCTAGAAAAATCATCAACAAAGATCACATAATACTTGTGCTTTGTTGTCGAAGCTGTAGAGAACGGTCCACACATGTCTGAGTGAACTCTCTCAAGGATTTTCGAAGCTCGATTCTCCTTCTCGTGAAAATTGGCCTTTTCATACTTCCCCATAGTACATCCCTTGCATGTGTCTATCAGTGCAAGTGTACCCTTGGGAAGTCCCATAGAAATCTGTTGCATGACCTTCAAGGCTCCATGGTGTAGATGGCCCAATCTCTTGTGCCATAACTCACCCTCATCCCGGCTCACCACTTTTTCCGCCTTACCCATCAATTTTGCGCAACCATCTACATCAAGTTTATAGAGATTCTTCACATGAATCCCAATATTCGTAGCTTGTCCTTTGGATTTGTGTCAAAGGAAAGATTTCCCTTCACTAAAAACCACATCATAGCCTCTATCCTCCAACATTATGACTGAAACTAAATTATTTTTCAAGACTGGTACATGCATTACATCTTTTAATAATAAAGGTTTACCTGATTGTCTCTGGAAGGTAACTGTACCAATCCTAGTAGCACTGTACCTCCCATCATCACCCATTTTGATATGCATCTGGAGGTCCTTCTCCTCCAAGACATTGAAATTTCTTTGTCTCCTGTCATGTGGAAAGATGCACCAATATCCAAGTACCACACTAATCCCATTTCTCTTGACACCATGCATGCAATGAGCGAGAATTCCAACTCAAATTGTGAGGCCAAAGCCTCACTGCTGCAGATCCTGAAGCCTTCTTGTTCTTCTTATTTTGTGGACAATTAGTGGCATAATGTCTATGCTTGTGATAGTGAAAACACTTCACTCTAGACATGTCGTGCTTCTTGCCTTCTTTTCCAGACTTAGATTTGTAATAGGATTTATTTCCTTTCCCCTTCTTCACCTTACCAGTGAAGGCGCAATTTTCTTCATCATCTATCTTAGATGAAGATCCATTCCTGGTATTCTGCCTGAATTCTTCTTGCACCAAATCCGACCAAAGTCATTCCCAATAAAGAAGATTTTCCCTCCCATTGACAGAGTTCTGATAACTATGCCAACTCTTGGGAAGGCCTAGAAGAGCTAGGCTCACCAAGTCATCATCCGCGACAGTAATTCCGACGCTCCCAAGCTCATCTCGACATTGAAAAAACTTGGTTAAATATTTCAGAATAGTGTCTCCAATTCTCCATTTTGATTTTCCTGAGCTTGTCCTTTAGTGCCAATTTTCTATGATCGTTGTTGCTCTGAAAAAAACTGTCAAAGCCTTCCACATTGTGTATGGAGTCGCTTTTCCATGGATACTTGAGACAATTTGGTCTCGTACTCCCTCAAATAATATCCTCCTTGCCTTTGCAACCTTCTTTTGCCAAGCATCAAGATTTGCGGCATCTGTTGCAGCGGGTTTGGGACTTTCATTATCAATGAATTCTTTCAACCCATTATCCTCCAGAACTGCCTCCATATTGTCTTTCCATGCAATATAATTGGAACTTCCCTCGAGTGCATACTCCAATTTCAAGCCATTGAAAGCCATATTGATCTTGATCCACCTGTCGCACCAATAATACTTTTGCAAATTTGAATGCTATTCAGTCGCAAACTCAATTTCTTCTCCATTATAGTGATTTCATGTGCTCTGATACCATGTAGAAATTATACAAAAAATATGTATATCAATGGATTAAATCCGATCAAGAAATGTACTAAAGCAAGATATTGAATCCTTCTACAAATCAATTGCGGAAAATAAACACGATCGCCAATCACAACAAGTAAAGAAAGAAGAAAATAAAACCCCAACACGGATATTTCCCAGGTTAAGCTTTCTACTTAAAACCCCTCTATATTCTATTGTATATTCACCATGGAATCATGAAACAATTACAATGCACTTTTCTCACAAGAGTCTCTTGCACTCTCACAATTGTCTCACACTGACCCAGAAAAAATCGACCAACACTTAGCCAATTTCCTACCTCTCATCAACCTGCCTTGCTTGCGCAATTAATGTGGAATGCAATCCCTATTCTTTAGGAATTTCAGCCTTCCAAAACTGTGCAATGATCATGGCAAAATCCTATGGTTGTCTCACTATATGCGGGCAGCCTACTAATGATACAACTGATAGTTAACATCCCTTTAACCTTTGTCTCAATTGGGTCTCCACTGGAACTGACATGCATGCAGCTATTAATAGTAAATCATCAGTTACATGGCAGATCACTGCATGTGAATTAAATTTGATTTAATTCACTTGATCTCTCACTAGTGCAACAAACAGTTACAACTAGTTCAATTGACTTTAACTCAATAAATTGAGTTAATTGATTTCTCATGCATTAAACTAATGCACTAACTACAACTCAAACTCCATAACTAATAGAATCACTTTGCATGCCTCACCAACCACCCTCAACTCGAAATTCATGAGATAACTTATTTTATCACACTCGGTTAACTATTACAAGTGATTATGAGATAATATTACATTTTATTGTCCAATTTAATTAAGGGAAAATTAAATTAGACACACATTTCTTGTTGACTTTTCAGCACTTATTACCTGCAAGTTTGCATTCTTGCATATCCACCCTAAAGGATAAGGTCTTGGATGCATAAAAATTTGAATATTTAACTTCTTAACTAAGTCTTCGGAAATCAAATTAGTTTGAGAACCACTATCAAATAGTGTGTATATCTTGGTATGTTTAGAAACGACTCTAATATGAAAGAGTTCAATTATTGTATCTTCATCTTGAGTTACATTGGAACAACTTGAAGAAATAGTGCTTGCTATGTTCTTACCTTTCAAACCCATTGTTGTATCTTGGTTTCATCTCTTTAATCTGAACCTAAGTCATGTTCAATGATTGCAACAATTTTCCCCTTGTCTTTGGCTTTAAGTTTTTTTGGCTTCAACTCTGAATGGAGTTGCCAACAATGGTCTTCATCATGGTCATTCTTCGAAAAATATTTACATCTAAGTTTCTCTTTCTCTTTTTGATAGAGCTATTTCTCTTTCCTCTTCCATTAAACTTTCCCTTTCCTTTACCCTCATACTCGAGGAAACTATCACTTCTCTTATCTGCACTTTGTTTCCCTCTTGCTTCTAGATGTGTGGCTTGAATGCAAACCTCATCTAAGTTTGTGGGATTGAACATGAGAATAGTATGTTTAAGGTAACTGTGCAAACCCCCAATATAATTTAACAAAGTTTCTTGAGAATACAAATTGACACCCAAAATAAGAGCTCTTCTCCTAAATTCATGAGTATAATCTTGCACACTTTTCCCTTTCAATTGTCTAAAATTATGCCAGTCCATAATGGATTTTTTCATGTAAGCTAGAGGATAGAATTTCCTTTTAATGGAAGCAATGCAATTTGACCAATACATCGAGATATTACTGTGGTTTTTAATCTCTTCTTGAGTCCTTGCTTCCCACCATACAAGTGTTGATCCCTCCATACTCAAGGAAGCCAATTGAATATTTATGTCATCTTCTTGAAGGTTATGAATTCTGCAATAAACCTCCAGTTGATGAATCCAATTATCTAGCTTCTCTGCATTCACTTTGCCATTATACATTGGAAGCTCAAATTTGACATCATTTTTGAGTAAGGGAGTTTTTCCTTTTGGGATTTTTGAGTTAGTATGGGTGGTTTATGTTGTGGAAGTGGAAGGTGATGCCGACGGTGGTGATGAGGATGATGATGAAGATGGTGGATATGGAGGAGGCTTTCCTCTTCTACCCTTTGAACCCTTCTCTTCATCCTTTTTGTCTTCTGAGGTTCCCTCTCCATGTGGAGACTTAGAATTCTCTCCAACCATCCTAGTGCTCCTCTCTTCATAGAGGAACCTAACCATTTAAATTAGGTTATGGAAAGCCTTCTTGTATGCTTCCTCTTCTGAAATACCTTCAGTCTCTCCTACACCTGACATGATGGCTATGGATTCAAGCTCACCTTCTGGTGCAACTTGTACCTCCTCAATCTCAGCTAGAGATAGAACTTGAGGTGCTTCAAGTGCAGTTGGGGTGAAACTTTTGGTGGAGATGGTGGCCTTGTGGCTCTCCTTCTTCTGGTCTTAACCTTAGGACTAGCAACCAACATATTCCCTTCTCCTCTCTGCAACTTTAACCTTGTAATCATCACAAATTTGCAACCATTAAAACCCTACTTGCACAAAAATCAAGAAAATAACCTTTTCTCTGATACCACCTTGATCTGAATCTGAATGTTAGTTTTGTTGTGCTAATTTCATCTTCAGAATTATAAACAATTGTTGATCATTTTCTTCTTGTGCATAGGTTTCCTTATGGTGTTTGTGAGTGTTAAACATGTAATTATGTCAAATTTTATGTTAAATTCATGATCATTTTAACATTAAAACAAAGTATTGAATAGCAGCAATAAAATGTATAGCAAACCATCAAATGATCCATTAACAAAGTATTTTGAAGAAGGAGTTCACCCCTCCTATGCTACATCTCCTTGGTCCAGCTTCCTTGTCTTGGGCTTCTGTATTAGCTCAAAATGGAAAAAAATTGTTGTTTCCAATCCTCTGCTGCTCCTGAAACTTGCTCCAACATGCTCAGAATGTCAAAATATATTATGATAGACTCTTTCTGAGCCCAATTTGTTCAAATTTTGCAAAAATTATGCCTTAATCAATTTGGCATAGGAAATCTCCTCCAAAACTGGAGAGAACTCCTGTTAACTCCGCTAATTTTGGATTTCCGCCGCAAATGGCAGACTCTGCCAACTTCACTGCTAAGATAAGTGCAGTTTAATTATGAGATAAGCATGGTTTAAGTGGTAATTGAATGAGTTTTAGTGCGCTAATGGCGTGGTTAGTTGGAGCCTCCACCACATTCTTCCGCCTCAAGTCACATGGATTGGGGCTAGCCCTCACCCTACCCCCACCATACCATTTGTGTTAATATAAATATAAAAAAAGTTATTAATATAGCAAGAACCTTTGGCACGATATATTGGTAAGTCTTGTGGTTTGTGTGGGGGAGGTCGCGGGGTCGACCCTGACCTCCACCCGTCCTCCAACATAAATTTTTCACCATTATACATATGACATTCGACCTTGACTTAGTTTAATTTCGGCCTTTGGTAGGGGGAACGTGGTGGCCCCTGGCTGCACCACATGTCCTCATCCCATTGGCTCATCCCACAACCAATGAGAATGAAAACCACAAAGTGACACTTGTCATAGCGTCATTGGGAAAACTAAAGGAATATTCTAGGAATATTCCTTTTTTTGCTGACTAGGCTGACATGTCATCATTCTGTCATTTCTGCAGAAAATTTAGTTGTTTAGGAAAACGAACAACAGGCTCTATCTTCCTCATACGGAGTCAGTTTTTAATGAAACAAATTGCGTCGGATTACTGGCGACGAGCACTTAGTGGTCATTCAGGTTCCGATCGATTCTGATCAATTCAATTTTTGATCTTAACTCTTAGCACCTGATCAAGGCCATCCCAAAAAAAATATTTCTTCACCCTATGGTATGTTTTTGAGTGTCCTCCTAGGGAGAGGTGTGCAATTCCAAAACAATCTTTTGTTTTAGTTGGGAACTGTTATAAAGATTTAAGTGATATTTGTACCATATGGAATCATTTTTCCAACTAAATATATCAGATGTACTGGGATCTTGCTGCAAATTTTGAATGAGTGTCCACACTTCTTCGTCATTCTTCCATTCCTCCCTTGCTTAGGTTATCCAATCTAGTTGGATAATAGAAATGGCACAAAGCAATGCTTCCACCTCCTCATCCTTTCTTGAGAGTGCATCTGCAAAAAAATTTAGCTTCCATTTTTTGTAGATGATTTCAAACTCATAACCCAACATATTTGTGACACATTTTTGTTTCTCTTCTGAAGATATTCTTTTTTCCAAAAAGTATTTAAGACTGTCATGATCAGTTTTTACCTTGAAGTGTATTCCCATCAGGTAAGGTCGCCATTTATTTAGTGCATATAGTATGGCCAACATTTCCTTCTCATAAATAGCTTTCTGTAAATAGTTTCCTTTGATTGGAATACTTTTAAAAGCAATGGGTCTTCCTTCTTGCATTAAAAAAGCACCAATTCCATTTTGTGAGGCATCACATTCCACAATAAATATTTTTGTGAAGTCTGGCGTAGTTAAGACCGGTGCTTGGAACATTGCCTTTTTAAGATGTTCAAAGACCTTAGTTGCTTCAGGAGTCCATGAAAATGCATCCTTCTTCAATAATGTTGTTATATGTGCTGCTATTATCCCATAGTTATTAACAAACTTGCGATAATACCCTGCTAACCTAAGAAATCATCGCAACTGTTGTATGGTTGTGGGGACTTTCCATTCCTTGATGGATTTAATTTTGTTAGGGTCTACCTTAACACCCTCCTGCGATACAATATGACCCTGATAATCCACCTCTTGCATTCCAAAGAAACATTTGGAGTTTTTTTCATATAATTGTTTCTCCTCCAATAGTTTGAGCACCCTATCAACATGTTGAACATGATCCTTCCAAGACCTGCTATAGATTAGTATATCATAAAAAAAGCACTAACACAAATTTTCTAAGGAAGGGTTTTAAAATGGAATTAACCAACCCTTGAAATGTAAAAGATGCATTGATAAGGCCAAAAGGCATGACCAAAAAATCATAATGACTCTCATGAGTTTGAAATTTTCTTTTCGAAATATCTTCAGTCTTCATTCTAATTTGACGATATCCTGAATGGAGATCCAACTTGGTAAAAAATTTCTCCATGTAATTCATCCAATAATTCATCAATCACATGAATGAGAAATTTATCTTTAATAGTGAGCTTATTGAGCTCCCTATAATCTGGATACATGTGCCATGATCCATACTTCTTGTGCACCAATACTACTGGAGCAGAGAAAGAACTTTGACTAGGTTGAATTATACCAGCCTCTAACATTTTTGCAATCATACGTTCAACTTCGCTATTTTGGACATAAGGATATCTATAAGGCCTGATGTTTGGAGGAACACTTCCTGGAATCAAATGAATAGCATGATCATGATCACGAATAGGTGGGAGTCCTTTGGGAGTTTCAAACACCTTGGAATAATTGTCCAAGACTTGTTGGAGATCTGCAGAAATAGATGATTTTGATGTTGGAACTTCTAGTGAGCATAATTGTGCAATTACGCCTCGTTGTTCTTTCTTTAGAAGCTTTGTCATGACATTAGAGCTTATTATCCTTCATGGCTTCCCTGCTATACCTCGTAATTCAACTTCCTTTCCTTCTGAAAAAAATTTCAAGAAAAGTTCTTGAAAATTAAAAACTACCGTCCCCAAAGATTGTAACCATTGTACTCCTAGTACAACATCAGCACCTCCCATAGGAATGGAAAGCATTGGACTAGTCAATACATATTCCCCCATGGTTAGCTTGATATTATGGCACTTTCCAGAGCAATTTATAGTTCCTCCATTTGCAACCATCACTTGACATTCTGGTGCTGGGTATAGGAAACAATTCAATTCCTTGGCTACCTTACAATGAATAAAATTATGGGTACCACCTGAATCAATCAACACTATTACCTTTTTCTTCTTGATATGTCCTTCTATCTTGAGAGTTTGAGGAGTGGTAATTCCTGCCAATGCATTACACGATATGGTCGGACTCATTTCTTCCTCTTCTTGGATTGGTTCCTAGTGTATATCCTCTTCTTGTTCATTTTCTTCTTCCTCTTCACAATCTATGTAAAATAATTTATTCTCGGCACACTTATGACCTTTAGTGTATTTGCTATCACAACTGTAGCAAAGCCCTTTTGCTCTTTTTTCTTCCAATTGTTGTGGTGTCAACCTTGTAGGTTGTGGAAGTCTAGGAGTAGTAACACTTCCATCTTTATAGATGTGAGTGGTAGGCTTCCTTGTCGCCATAATTTTACATTCAATGTTTCTTGCCAACCTCGTTAGAAGCTTCTACAACACCCTCCAAAAATTACATAAAATCATAACGCACACTTCAAAATTTTGGGAGCCCCCCCTTAAAACTAAAGAAGGAAAAAAGCCAAGTAAAGTTTTAAAGGCAAGTCGCTAAGTCGCATATGCATTTTTCGCGACCCATGCGACCTGTGCGACCCTGCGACCCCAAGGTCGCCAGGTCGCCAGGTCGCAAGAGTCAAAATTAGATCAATTTGCGACCTTGCGACCTAGCGACCTTCAGGTCGCCAGGTCGCCAGGTCGCAAAATGAAGTTTTAAGAAAATCAGCGACTCAGCGACCTTGCGACCCAGTGACCTGTAGGTCGCTAGGTCGCAAGGTCGCAAACTTGCGTCTTGCGACCTCATAAATGTCCGCACGTGCGACCTTTTTATATAAGGTCGGGTCGCTAGGTCGCATTTGTGACTCTCAGCGAAAACCGCGAAATTGCTCTGACAGGTCGACTGGCGCGTTTTCTTCCGGGTAAGTTGCCTTTTCCTCCCTATGTTTCCCTCTTAAGCATTTCTTGCCATTATTGAGCCTCCCCGCGGTCTTATTTATTTACTGGCAAGGATGTGGGTTTTTCTTTAGATTTTCATCGTCGTGTCGTTTCCCCAAGCCCCAAGGTCACCCGCCTCTTGCCTAAATCCTCAATGCAACACCTTATAGTGGTCTCACGGACCCTTTTAGACCGGATTTTCCGTTGTGTAAACACTTAGCCGCGGAGTCGACGCCTTCCTCTGCAAACGCAAGTCACGACCTGGGCATGCTTTGTTTCGAATTCATGAGGGTATGGTCATAAAGTCCCACTCAGCGACTCTGCGACCCTGCGACCTAGTCGCAAGGTCGCGAGGTCGCGGGTGAGTCCTTTTGTAGAGCAGCGACCCAGCGACTCCCAGAGAACAGTAAATTATCTTTGCATGTTCAGACTCTGTTTAGCCATTATCATCATGTCTTTCTTATCCTGTGATTCTGTTCTAAATGCGGCAGGTGAATTCAGAGCAGACACAGTACCGGTCCCCTCTGACTCTAGCAATATGGCACCCCGGGTATCCCGAAGGAGAAGCAGGCAGGTGGTGGAGGAAGAATCAGACGCAGACATACAAATATCTCCGCCGCCAATATACAGAGACACCCTTTGCACCTTCGCAAAGGAGGATAGCCTTAGGTGTTATGAAGTATACCGTGAGTTCGCCATGCTAGAAGAAGATTTCCCAGAAGATCTCCCGGACCGTGAAATATACCTGAAAGTAAAAAGGTCCAGATTACACCTAGTCGGGTCGCATCCTGCCATCTTTCCGTGCCCAGAGATGTTGGACTGGATCATACAGAAGACTGATCCGAAAAGCTTCACAATCCGAGATAGTGCAGGGAAAGCTTTCGCAACATTGGAAAGTTCAAGAGCACAGGTCTACTACTCGCTACCCAAAGCAGAGGTGAACTTCACCCCAAGATGGTTTGCTGCAAATGAAGTGCCGATGGTTGACACGATCAGAAGATGGTGGCGGAACGGTCAGATCCAAAGGACGAGTACCGTGGCAGTCTGAGAGAGTTTATAAACTGGATTCTTGCCATCTTTGTCACCGAGGATATATGGGCGTTCGGACGCCACCACCACCTTCAACGGAACATGGGCAGCCATCGTAGGAACACGTAACCGGTCCACGGCACTCGGTTCAGTGGGCGAATGATAATGGGCTCCATGCACAAATTTGGCCTCGGCTTGTGAGATGAAGGGCGCCATCGAAATTCTACATGGCTTCGTATTTGTTAGATCTTTACATGCATTGCCCGGATGCATGTTGAGGATGGCCACATAAGCCCGGGACTGACAGAGACTTGAGGCAATACACTTGCGGACAGTGTGCAAGGGTCGGAGTACAAGTCGGACATGTCGAACAAATTTCTCTATATTCATTCCCGCTCTCTACGGGGAAAACTGTTGAGTCGAACACTTACATGTCTTGGCGGCTTGATAAAGTCTTAGGCCCCGGGTGGCGCCTTTGGATTCCCGACACGCCGAATTCACAATCATCCGAGTATTTGGCTCGTTTAAAGCACCACACGCTCTACCCAAGTTTGTTACTGACAAGGTGCTCATTCAGGAGGTGTGTTTCCAAATGACCTTGGGATTCTCTAACGTCCTTACCAAAGGGAAGAAGAAACCTTGGCCTGCTCTACCTCTCACCATTGGTGCCTATACGGTCAAAGATTCCAGAGAAGTAGCGCGTGAAGGGGAAGAGGTGAAAAGCTATCACTTCAGAAATCTGGACTCCCGAACTTACGATCCAGTCAGGATAGTTTCTGAACATTGTAAAAGGGCCAATTTCAGATGGAGTTATCAACACGTCGAGTGCCCGGATGAGGATGAGAGAAGAAATTGGTATAACGCAAACCGGCATCTCGCACCAGGAATCGACCCTGACCGAGAAGGAGAAGAGTATCAGAACATTGGAGGTTCTTCCTCCTCCAAAGATAAAAGAACACAGACCGGTACGGGACCTAACACTGCAGATCAGCAAAGGGAAACAGAAGCCCAGGCCCAATTTGAAGAGGAGAAGAAGAAAAAGGAAGAGGAAGAGAAACGCAAGAAAGAGTCCAGAACGGAACGGAAAAAGAAAAAGGAAGAAGAGAAAGAAAGACAGGAAAAGGAGGCACGGGCGGTGGCAGAAAAGGCACTGAAAGAGGAACTCGATAAGGTCGAGCGTCAGAAAAAGGCAGAACAGGCCGCCGCGGCAGAGAGGAAGAGGAAACAGGAAAAGGAAGCAGAGGCAGAGGCCGAACGCCGGAAGACAGAAGAACATGACAAGGCGGAGGCAGAGCGCCGGAAAAAGGAGAAAGAAAAAGGTCAAACACAGGATGTAGAGGACGAGCTCATAGATGACATTGATCTATCTCCCCTGAATATTCCTGCAGGTGGCGCGGGAGGTGCCCTCAGTGTTGATGACTTTCTGGGGGAGCAAGAAGAAGAAGTCTTCGACTTGACCAGATTAACCTTTGACCAATTCTCTTTCAAGATACGGCAAGAGAAGAGGAAATCCTTGACGTCAGGCTACCCTGCCATCTCCATAGTCTCCACCGGAAAGGACATTGTCCCAGACACAAGGACAAATCCGGTTATGATAGCGTCAGCAGGCACCGCTTTTGCCGCAGCCACAGAAGAAAATGTCACAAGGATGAGCAGAGAAATTATTTCCTTACAGAACCGGCTAAAAGCGACAGAGCAGGAAAAATCAAGGCTGGAAAATGAGATGCTCCAGCTCCAGGGTAGGCCCGCTCAGGTGAATGAAGTCCCACTGGCGGTCAGGAAGGAATGTGATGTGTTGGAGATGACAATGAGGCAAGTATACCAGGAAATGTTCACCCTGAAAGAAACAGTGGCCCCGTTGGCAGAGGCACGGGAAGAAACCAAGCAGAAACAAGAACAACTCAAAGAAGCCTCGGCAGCCTTGGACAAAATGGTGAATTGGACAACCCAGTATCAGCAAGCTCCCGAACACGTGCCTCGAAAGGATTGGAGTCATACGCAAGAAACCAAAGTACAAATTCGGATGAGTATGCAATCCAAAGACAAGCTGTCCAAAGATCTGGACAAAGTAGTGTCTACGTATAACCACCTAATCAGTGGTATCGACTCCATGAACGCCCTTCATCACATTCCATCATTAGGGGCACTAAATGAAACTAAAAAATTTGAGACGAGGTAGAGCGAAATTCGATCTTTTGCAGCCGTAGGGTGGTAACAACGTGCGAATTCGAGGCATCACAAGAGAATCTGAACCGGTTGCTTGTCACTCCAGTGCAAATCTACACCAAGCTTGCTTCTCTCTCAATGCTGATCTCCCAGAAGAAGGAGACTCTGGTGCCGAATGCTCTAGAATGTATGCATCGGATAAAAGAGGAAAGTCCTCTTGTCGCTCCTAAAATGGCAGATTACCAGGCTTGGAAAGACTTCATCAAAGGCAAGAAAGCCGACGCTCCAGAAGCTTCAAGTGCGCGACCACCTTCATAGTTCCAAACACTGGGTCGCAGGTCGCATCTGCGACCAAGTCGCAGATCGCATTTACGACCAGGTCGCAAGTCGCATTCGCGACCAGGTCGCAGGTCGCAATTTTGTCAAACAGGAAGTTGAACCGTCGGGAAGTTGAACCGTCGGAAGGCCATAAGTGCGGCTGTTGAATCTATAAATACCCCTGTGGGGAGCATTGTAAACGGCTGGCTCTTTTGGGACTGAAAGGCATTATTGCATTGTAGCTGAAGTAGCATACTCTTGATATATGAAATACAATACTTGTTAAAACCCCTTTGATTGGATGATGTGTTTAGCCGTGACAACATTGTGTGTATTCTGCATGCAGTTTCAGAATATCTTTTTGATTAATGAATCTGTGTTATTAATAGTGTCATTCATGCACCATAGTTATCTGTGATTGTGTTGATGATGCTCAAGTTTATTATTTACTTCATGATGAATGTTAATGAACTATTTTATTAGCATCTCGTTATATCCTTCGGAAAGTTAAGGGATATTCTTACCACAAAGGATTGTTTCTTTGGCGGTCAGATTATCTTGCATGCATACCTCATAGATGTGTTGCTAACGACATTTCTTGAGTTTATGCATTCTGTCTATTACCTTGCTATGCACAGTGTCATATATCGGTTTATTCATCAGTCATGTATTCTATATCGTGTTAATAAGTGTATGTTTACAGTTCCAATCAGGTTGCTCGAAACCGAAGAGATAGCCGTTTAAGTGGTAGCCGGACCCACACCCCGGACGGGATCCCTACTCCAAACGGTTCAAAGTCTAATTGGGACTTTCTACCGGGGAGATCCCCTACTGTTGGCCGGACATATTTTCCCGTCAACAGATTTGGCGCTAGAAGGAGGGCCATGGCATCCTCCCAGCATACAACAGACATTCCATCCCAAACTCCCCGTCGGGAGGTCATAAATAACGAAGTTGCCCTTCCCCCCTTAGAAGATATTCCAACGGTGGAAGCCCGATACTTCGAAATCACTAACGAACAACTGAGAGCCTTGCGCCCAGTTGCCCGTAATCTCATCAGGGATTTACGGTATACCCCTATCATGGAATTCCTAGCCCACACTAGGACCCCTGCCGATAACATCACTCGCAATGGCGTGCTAGTCCGTACCGTACCTGAACTTATGAATACCATGATTGAGGACCTCGCACGGGCTGTCCAGGAAAATGACCCCGTTACCCATGATAGTGAAGGTTTCCTTGATACTGAACCTTTCTCTGAACCACAACCTGACTTACATCAGTGGACCAACAACCAAGTTTATTCCCCACGAGAAGGAGAAGGGGAAAGAAGAAACGAAAGAGAAGGTAACACAGCCCGAAGGAATGCAGAGGAAGTTAATAGGCCCCGAAGAAATGAAGGTGGAGCCAACAGAGGTCACGGTCGTGGGGGTAGAGGAGATATCATCCGTGGCCCGAGACACCAGGCCAACCATAACCACCACCAAAACCAAAATAGACCCCCTCCTTACAACTGGCAGCTTTTTAGGAACGTGAATAACCGGGAAAGACACCGTGATGAACACTCTCGTCATCATGAAGGAACATCGGTGTCTGGGACGGGAAGTGAGTTTGAAGCAGAAACCCGACATCATCAGCGCCCCAGGAGGGTGCAACCTCTGGCCTGGATGGCTCAATCCCCATTGGCTCTTTTAGGTCCCCTTCATGACATGCCTAGACACCCAGAGAAACATCTTCCTAAATTCGATCCTGAAAAGGGCACATCAGCAGAAGATCATATTAGTAGTTTCTACCTATCACTACAGATCATGAGAGTTCAGTCCGATGATGTCGCGTGTCGACTTTTCCCACATACTCTTGTGAGCCAAGCAGCCACCTGGTACCGTTCCCTGCCCAGTGCTTCTATCACTTCATGGGACCAGTTCCGTACTGTGTTCCTGCAAAAGTTTGCAGAGGATAAAACACCCTCTATGCTCCTCACAGAACTAAGCACCATTAAATGTCATAGAAAAGAGAAAGTTAAAGACTTTAACCAACGATTCGCCACCATATTGCAAAAATTTCCTCCAAACTTAGCATTGGACGATTCCATCACCATCGACTACTATACTAAAGCCCTCCCCAGGGATATTGCCGTTTTCGTCAAACGTGAGGCCCGCGCTACTCTTACAGCAAATTACGCTGCTGCCCTCGCGGTAGAAAAAGACATGTTATCAATAGGAGTCATGGATCATGACGGAAAGGATGATCTCAAACCAACCTCTAAAAAAGGTCAGTCTTCCACCCCAAATAGGGAGAGAGAAACTTTCGATTTCGAAAGTATGGCCAAAACCCTCAAACTGTTAACGAATGAGGTCTCTGATTTAAAAAGGAAAGGCGTTGAAACCTCAACTACAAATAAACCCCCGAAACCCTTTTTCAAGAAAAGCAACCCCAACACCAGCAGGCCTCCCTCAAATACCAGTGCCGATCTCAACGTGGAGGAGATAGGGAAAGACAATTTTTGCTCTTTCCACCAAGCTGCTCATTCTAAAAAAACGTGCCCGCAATGGATTGGCAGCATGACCGCGGTGGTGAACCAACTTTTGGATGATCAGACTCCTGGAAGCCCGGCAGAGGACGAAGTCTCTGATCGAGATGAGGGTTCGCTCCTTGATGGGGAATCAGGGGCCTCTGTCTTAACTTTCGATGTAATCCGCGAGGAAGGGAGTCTTGCTCCTGTTGATATTAACATGGCAGGCAGTCCCAAAACTCAGCCCACTCGAAACTATAGTCTTAGAAGCAAAGGATCTATCCCAGAACAATCATATGAAGACAAGAAGAGGGCTTTCCTAAGGAAAATTCTTCCCCCTAGCAACGAAGGACAAGCTACGCCGGACAAGCCTACCAATAGTAATGGCAAAGCAAATCAAAAGACCAAACTCCCGGTGGAACCATCGAAAACCACTACCGAACCTAGTCCCCAAACCGATACTAGCTACAACATAGTGGAGGACATGAAAAAGACTAGGGCTAATATCTCGCTCTACGAGTTGGCCCGCATCACGAACCAAAAGGAACTCATCCTAAAAGCTTTTGCCAACAACCAAAACACGAAGAACGTCAGCAACACGTCTGCACAATCCAGTCCAGATATCCAATCTATCGTGAACGCTGTCAACGCGAATTCGAGAGGATCCACCCCTCCTTTTCTCTTATCTTTTGAGATGTTTAACTTCAACGTTCACAATTGCCTCGTTGACTCTGGTGCGTCCACGAATGTCATGCCTCTCTCTGTGTGTAAGAAACTCAACATCCTCCCAGAGAAAACTGATGCAAAAATCATTCAACTGGATAGGACACAAGTACCAGCAGTCGAAGAATTGAACAATGTTATCATCCACCTCTCATCCGACTCTAGGGTTCATCAATGTATCGATATTGTGGTTGTTGACATCCCAGAAGCCTATGGTGTACTGCTTAGTAGAGACTGGTCTAGCAAATTGCAAGGATACTTCGCCACAGACTGGTCTCACTTATGGCTACCTTACAAAGGGAGGAACAACCAAATCAGAGTCGAAAGTGAACCATACATGAAACACATTGTAACTGATTTGGATGCCACAAATGAACCCATCAGCTTCGCCCAGGAGGAACTGGGTATGTGTTTTCTAGATTCCATTTTTGGATGCTACCAACCTCCCCAGTCCGCAGTAGGCCCCGAGGTCCTTTCTGAAATGACACTCATCGCAGAGGAAGAAACTCAAACTGTATCACACCAAGCCGAGATTCCTCCACAAGCCACTGTCCCCAAGGACCCGGAAAATGATGTATGGACATTGTATTATGACGGTTCCAAGAATCTCGATGGTTCTGGCGCTGGTTGAGTTTTGCTTGATCCGCATAAGAAAAAATTCTTAGTCTCCTGCCGACTTGAGTTCCAATGCACTAACAACACCGCTGAGTATGAAGCTTTGATCCTTGGGCTTAAAAAGGCACTGGATTTGAACGTAAAATGCTTACGAGTCATTGGAGACTCCGAAATCATCACTCGGCAGGTACGCAATACTATTCACTGTTTATCTCCACATTTGAAGGCGTATCAGCAAGAGGTATGGCGATTAATTTCCGCTTTTGACGCTTTTGGAATTAAATCTGTTCTAAGAATGCATAACGCAGCGGCAGACACTCTAGCTAATGTTGCCGCCAGGTTTACCCCTTTGAGGGACGGTTTTTCCATTGAAGTTATGTACAAACCCTCCGTGCCAGACAATATCACTAATCTGCGTGTTTTTGATGATGATCAACAGGTGCTAGAGTTTATGTGCAACTCAGAGATATTCAAAGATGCTGCTATAGATGAAGATGAGCACGACCAAGCTATGCAAAAGGAGTACGAACAAATCAAAGGAAATCCCATGCCTAAAGGGGTGGTATCACTGGAAAAGCTTTTCGATCTGCAAAATCGGTTCCGTGGGCCCCCAAATGCAAAAGTACAGAGCTCTATATTAGCTCACCGACAAGTGAATTTGGGATCAGAGGATAATCCTAAATTCGTCAACCTCGGAAAAGACTGCACCCCCCAAGAGGCCCAGGATTTCACTCAGCTATTTCGTAAGTATCGTGACGTGTTCGCTTGGACATATGAGGAATTACGCACATACGATACTCGAATCATACAACACGTGATACCGATCAAAGAAAATGTAAAACCATTTCAACAACAGCTTAGGAAAGTACACCCTACGATGGAGCCACTGATTCTAAAGGAACTCAAGAAACTATTGGATGCCCGCATTATCTTCAAAGTTCGCCACTCCACATGGGTGTCCAATTTGGTTCCAGTACGGAAGAAGTCAGGTGAAATTCGCCTATGTGTAGATTTCCGAAACTTGAACAGGGCCTCAAGTAAAGACAATTACCCAGTTCCCCCTATGGAACAAATATTACAGGCAGTATCCGGGTCAGAGATGTTCTCTCTATTGGACGGATTCTCTGGTTACAATCAGGTACTGGTAGCCGAACCAGATAGGTTAAAGACTACTTTTCGGACTAAGTGGGGAACTTTCGCTTATAGGCGCATGCCTTTTGGATTAATCAACGCAGGGGCAACATTCCAAAGAGCTATGGATATAGCATTCAGGGGCCTGATAGGCCAAAGTGTGGTAGTCTACTTGGATAATGTTACGGTATTCTCTAAACGCCGAGGGGATCATTTGCGTCACCTCAGACAGATCTTCGAAAGATGCAGAAAATACGGTATCTCGCTCAACCCAAAGAAAAGCGTTTTTGCCGTAGCAGAGGGAAATCTACTAGGTCACATCATAACTAAACAGGGCATTGTCGTTGATCTAGAACGTGCGAAAGCCATTGCTCAGATTTCTCCCCCCAGTAGTAAGAAAGCAATGCAGTCTTTTTTGGGAAAGATAAATTTTGTACGTAAGTTCATATCAGATTTCGCCCAGATAGTGAAACCACTGAAGGGAATGATAAAGAAAAATGCCACCTTCAAATGGAATCAACCCGAAAAGGAAGCTTTCGACCAGATCAAGAAAGCTATAGCTGAAGCGCCTTCCCTCCAGAGCCCAGATTTTGGCAGAGATTTCAGCCTGTACACGTTTGCTTCAGACTCATCCCTGGCAGCCGTACTCACACAAAAGGACAGAAATAATGACGAGCGTCCCATTTCGTTCATGAGCACTGGTCTGCAGGGAGCTGAGTTAAATTATCCTGAAATCGAGAAACAGACTTATGCGGTATACAAAGCGGTCAAACATTTCAGACCGTACATCTTGAAAAACCATGTCACAGTTTACGTTCCCCATCCAGATGTTCGCTCACTGTTCATGCAGCAAGAGTTGGGTGAGAGAAGAGGGAACTGGGTTGCGTGTATGCAAGAGTACGACTTAGAGTTTAAGCCGGCACGCACAATTAAAGGACAGGGTTTATGCCAAATGGCTGCAGAGGCCGCAGGTTCCCAAAAGAGTGAAGAAGATAATTGGGAGCAAGAGATTGATATGTACCAAACTGACGTCATGCCTCAGGAGAGGAACCCGTCTTGGTACTCGGATATCTCGGGATATTTGGCACACGGTGTATTGGACTCAAATCTAGATGCCCAGCAAAAACGTGCAATCAGACTCAAAGCCGCGTCCTACCGGTTAATCCAAGGGAAGCTTTTCAAGAAACATTCCAATGGAGTAATGTTACGCTGCCTAGAACATGATGAAGCTCAGAAAGTCTTAACCGAGCTGCACGATGGACCAGTAGGAGGTCATTTCGCCGAGGATACCACTGCCCATAAAATTATGCGTGCAGGCTATTATTGGCCAACCCTTTTCAGAGATGCCCACGCATATGTTCGGAAATGAATTCAATGCCAGAAATTCGCAAGCCGAGAAGCGCGTCCGGCTGCTCCTTTGTTGTCAGTAGCAGTAGAAGAACCTTTTCAACAATGGGGTTTGGATGTCATTGGTGAAATTTTACCCCACTCTTCTAAGCAACACAGGTACATTCTGACGGCCACTGATTATTTCACCAGGTGGGTTGAAGCGGTACCATTACGCCAAGTTAACGATCAGGAGGTAATGCAATTTGTCACTCACTCCATCATTACCAGGTTTGGCGTTCCAACTTCCTTGGTGTTTGATAATGCAACGTATTTTTCGTCCTTTAAATTATATGATTTTGCATTAGAAAATGGCATTGTTCTTAAACACTCTGCAAAGTACTATCCCCAAGGAAATGGTCTAGCAGAATCAACAAATAAAAATCTGATCCGCATCATCAAAAAGACCCTTCTGTCTCACCAACGAAACTGGCATAATGCTCTCCAAAACGCACTTTGGGCTGATCGCGTTACCCCTAAGTCATCAATAGGCACCTCACCATTTTTTCTCGTATACGGAAAAGAAGCTATCCTCCCTCCCAATTTGTCTCTTCCCGCTCTGCAGTTGTCTCAAGAGTGCCACGGTACCCCCTGCCCCGCCTTGCAAACCCACATTGACACCCTGCTGAAACTAGAAGAGGAAAGGCAGAAAACCCGGGAGAAATTCGCCATACACCAGAGTCGGATCAAGAAATGGTTCGATAAAAAGTCTGCAGGAGATAAAAAATTTGAAGTAGGAGACCTTGTCCTAAAATGGGATAAAGCACAAGAAGAAAAAGGAAAACATGCCAAATTTCAAGCACTATGGATAGGTCCCTTTCAGGTTAAAGAAAAGGTAGGTTCCCATACCTTCCGTTTGCAGACTCTGGAAGGAAGAGTCGAGGTCCTCCCGGTAAACGGGCATGACCTCAAACACTATTTTACTTAAACCCCTTTTTACATGTTAAAAAAAAAAAAAAACAAATAAAGGAAGAAGTAAACCTTTCTCTGAACTCTTCAAAGAAAAACCTTGTCTAAGCTGCCCGCAACCGGCTCACTCCTTGAAGAGGTTCTGTGCTGATGAAAGGCCCTTCCCGCAAAACACGGATCGGTCGAAACTCGCTTGTAATGGGCACCTAAGGATGATACACGGTCTTACTAGAGCTTTCAAGCATAAGGAACCACCTAGCGGCTTAAAAGGGTGCAGGCAGAAAAGGTCTTGCATAGCAGCAACCGGATCGTGAGGGAACAGGGCTAACTCAGGAGAATTGTAGGTCATCCGGGAAAAACCCGAGTCCTCATACGAGACCAGGAGCAACCTCTCTGCAAGCAAAATAAGTCGGGATCCCTCATCCGCCCAGGCAAAATATGCCCATCTAAATAAGTGCCACAGGCACATTCTCAAATAAGTGAAATTGCACATGAATAAAGGGTAAAGGATTGAGAAAGGCTTCCTGCGCAGAGAGGTGTTGTAACGACTCTGCCGGGGTACTGACCAGGCTCGCTGGCAGCGGAGCAACGTTCACGACTCCTTAGGCAGTGACTCCGCCGGAGCCGAGAGGTTCGCTGGCAGCGGAGCAACACCATGAGGACGAAATAATTGTACCGGACCCTGCAATGGTCCAAGGTTTCCCCGACCTTCTCGATCCTGGAAGCGTGAGGAATTAAAATTCGGTTGATCTGCACCCGACTAGCCAAAAGGGCAGGCGACTACGCGGCGTGGCAAAGGGAGGAAAGTGTAAACTCTGAGGTAAAAGAACAAGCAAGTGTTAGACCCCTCCCTCCTCCCTCATCGACCTTTCATCAGCAGAGACTCTGAATTCATCCAGTGAATCGCCATTTGTTGTAGCTTCTACAACACCCTCCAAAAATTACATAAAATCATAACGCACACTTCAAAATTTTTGGAGCCCCCCCTTAAAACTAAAGAAGGAAAAAAGCCAAGTAAAGTTTTAAAGGCAAGTCGCTAAGTCGCAAAAGCATTTTTTGCGACCCATGCGACCTGTGCGACCCTGCGACCCCAAGTTCGCAGATGCTCGAATGCACTGGAAGTCAAATAGGATCAGTGCCGGCCTTGCGACCTTGCGACCGCAGATTCGCCAGTGTGAGCAACAAAAATGAGTTTTGAAAAAATCGGCGACTCGGCGACCTTTCTGCCGACCCGGCGACTACCTTGGAGTCGCTGGGTACGGAGTAGGCTTGCGTCTTGCGACCCCTCACTCTCATCTCCTTGCGTGCGACCTTTTTATATAAGGTCGGGTCGCTAGGTGCGGCCCCACAGCGACTCTCAGTAGCACGAAGTACTCGGCGAGGTCGGCGGCGCGTTTTCTTCGAGTAAGTTGCCTTTTCCTCTATGTTTCCCTCTTCGCTTGTTCTTGCCGTGCTCAGGCCTCCCCGGTCTTGTTTATTTCTTTTTCTAGGGATGTGGGTTTTTCTTTAGATTTTCATCGTCGTGTCGTTTCCCCAAGCCCCAAGGTCACCCGCCTCTTGCCTAAATCCTCATGGCTGTGCCTTATGGTAAATTCTGGACCTTTCAGACCGCGGATTCTTCCCGTTAGTAAACACTTAGCCACAGGGTCGCGCGCAATACATAAAATCATAACGCACACTTCAAAATTTTTGGAGCCCCCCCTTTTTTTTTTGAAACTAAAGAAGAAAAAGCCAAGTAAAGTTCTAAAGGCAAGTCGCTAAGTCGCATATACATTATTTGCGACCCATGCGACCTATGCGACTCTGCGACCCTAAGGTCGCACAGGTCGCCAGGTCGCAAGAGTCAGAATTTGATCAACTTGCGACCTTGCGACCTAGCGACCTTGAGGTCGCAAGGTCGCAAAATGAAGTTTTAGAGAAATTAGCGACTCAGTGACCTTTGCGACCTAGCGACCTGAAGGTCGCAAGGTCGCAAGGTCGCAAACTTGCAACTTGCGACCTCATTAAATGTCCGCACGTGCGACCTTTTTATATAAGGTCGGGTCGCTAGGTCGCATTTGTGACTCTCAACGAAAACCGCGGAATTGCTCTGACAGGTCGACTGGCGTGTTTTCTTCCGGGTAAGTTGCCTTTTCCTCCCTATGTTTCCCTCTTAAGCATTTCTTGCCATTATTGAGCCTCCCCACGGTCTTATTTATTTGCTGGTAAGGATGTGGGGTTTTCTTTGGAATTTCACCGTCGTTTTTTTTCCCACAAACCCCAAGGTCACCCGTCTCTTGCCTAATTCCTCATGGCTGTGCCTTATGGTCAGTTTAGGCCCTTTCAAACCGCAGACTTTTCCCATTAAAGAAAGTTTGGCCGCAAGGTCGCGCGCGCGCGAAACCCCCGTGAGTCGCAAGTGCGACCTGCGACCTAGCGACCAGGTCGCAAGGTCGCAAGGTCGCAAAACTCCAACTCAGCGACCCTGCGACCTAGTCGCAAGGTCGCGAGGTCACGGGTGAGTCCTTTTATAGATCAGCGACCCAGCGACTCCCAGAGAACAGTCAATTAAATCTTTGCATGTACAGACTCTATTTAGCCATTATCATCATGTCTTTCTTATCCTGTGATTCTGTTCTAAATGCAGCAGGTGAATTCAGAGCAGACACAGTACCGGTCCTCTCCGACTTTAGCAATATGGCACCCCGGGTATCCCGAAGGAGAAGCAGGCAGGTGGTGGAGGAAGAATCAGACACAGACATACAAATATCTCCGCCGCCAATATACAGAGACACCCTTTGCACCTTCGCAAAGGAGGATAGCCTGAGGTGGTATGAAGTATACCGTGAGTTCGCCATGCTATAAGAAGATTTCCCATAAGATCTCCCGGACCGTGAAATATACCTGAAAGCCAAAAAGTCCAAATTACACCTAGCTGGGTCGCATCCTGCCATCTTTCCGTGCCCAGAGATGTTGGACTGGATCATACAGAAGACGGATCCGAAAAGCTTCGCAATCCGAGATAGTGCAGGGAAAGCTTTCGCAACATTGGAAAGTTCAAGAGCACAGGTCTACTACTCGCTACCCAAAGCAGAGGTGAACTTCACCCCAAGATGGTTTGCTGCAAATGAAGTGCCGATGGTTGACACGATCAGAAGATGGTGGGCAGAACCAGACAAATTTAAGATCAAAAAGGACCAGGAGTACCCGGTGGCCAGTCTGAGGAAGGTCTATAAGCTAGTGGCCGCCATGCTGTGCAGGATATACGGGCGTTCGGACGCCACCACCTTCAAAGGAACATGGGCGACCATCATAGAACACGTAACAGTCCACGGCACTCGGTTCAATTGGGCTGGTATATTAATGGGCTCCATGCACACAAATTTGGCTTCAGCTTTAGCCCCAGATGAGGGAGCGCCATCAGAATTCTACATGGCTTCGTATCTATTAGATGTTGTCTGTGCCCAGATGCATGTTGAGGGGTGGCCACATAACTGGGACCCCGAACAGACCCATGAAATACATTTTTAGACCAGGGTATTCTGGGAATCCAGGTACAAGTCGGACATCGAACAAATCTCTCACATATTCATTCCCGCCCTCTACGGGAAACTATTTGGTCAAGACACCCCCTGCATGTATTGGCGAGCAATGGAGACACTAGGTCAGGTGGCACACTGGTTCCCATTCGCCGAATTCACGATCATCCGAGTATTTGGCTCGTTTAAAGCACCACATGCTCTACCCAAGTTTATTACCGATAAGGTACTCATACAGGAGGTGTGTTTCCAGATGACCACGGGCTTCTCTAAAGTCCTTACCAAAGGGAAGAAGAAACCTTGGCCTGCTCTACCTCTCACCATTGGTGCTTATATGGTCAAGGACTCCAGAGAAGTAGCGCGTGAAGGGGAAGAAGTGAAAAGCTATCACTTCAGAAATCTGGATTGCCGAACTTACAACCCAGTCAGGATAGTTCCCGAACATTGTAAAAGGGCCAATTTTAGATGGAGTTATCAGCATGTCGAGCGCCCGGATGAGGACGAGAGAAGAAATTGGTATAACGCAAATAGGCATCTCGCGCCAGGAATCGACTCTGACCGAGAAGAAGTAGAGCATCAGAATTTAGGAGAAAGAAGCCAAAAGCTTGGAGGCTCTTCTTCCTCCAAAGATAAAAGAACACAGACCGGTACGGGACCTGACACCACAGATCAGCAAAGGGAAGCAGAAGCCCAGGCCAAACAGGAAGAGGAGAAGAAGAAGAAGGAAGATGAAGAGAAACGCAAGAAAGACGCCAGGACAGAACGAAAAAAGAAAAAAGAGGAGGAGAAAGAAAGACAGGAAAAGGAGGCACAGGCGGCGGCAGAAAAGGCACTGAAAGAAGAACTCGACAAAGTCGATCGTCAGAAAAAGGCAGAACAGGCCGCCGTGGCAGAGAGAAAGAGGAAAGAGGAAAAGGAAGCAGAGGCAGAGGCAGAACGCCGAAGAAAATAAGAACACGACAAGGCGGAGGCAGAGCGCCGGCAAAAGGAGAAAGAAAAGGGTCAAACGCAGAATGTAGAGGACGAACTAATAGATGACATTGATCTATCTCCCCTGGATATCCCTGCAGGTGGCACGGGAATTACCCTCAATGTTGATGACATTCCGGGAGAAGAAGAAGAAGTCTTCGACTTGACTAGATTGACATTTGACCAATTCTCTTTCAAGATTCGACAAGAGAAAAGGAAATCCTTAGCGCCAGGCTACCCCGCCATCTCTACGGTCTCCACCGGAAAGGACATAGTCCCAGACACAAGGAAAAATCCAGTTATGATAGCGTCAGCAGGCACCACTTTTGCCGCAGCCACAGAAGAAAATGTCACGAGGATGAGCAGAGAAATTATTTCTTTACAGAACCGGCTAAAAGCAGCAGAGCAGGAGAAATCAAGGCTAGAGAATGAGATGCTCCAGCTCCAGGGCAGGCCCGCTCAAGTGAATGAGGTCCCACTGGCGGTCAGGAAGGAATGTGATGTGCTGGAGATGACAATGAGGCAAGTATACCAAGAAATGCTCACCCTGAAACAAACAGTGGCCCCATTAGCAGAGGCACGGGAAGAAACCAGGCAGAAACACGAACAGCTCAAGGAAGCCTCGGCAGCCTTGGACAAAATGATGAATTGGACAGCACAGTATCAGCAAGCTCTCGAACACGTGCCTCGGAAAGATTGGAGTCATACGCAAGAAGCCAAAGTACAAATTCGGATGAGTATGCAATCCAAAGACAAGATGTCCAAAGATCTGGACAAAGTAGTGTCTGCGTATAACCACCTAATCAGTGGTATCGACTCCATGAACGCTCTTCATCACATTCCATCATTAGGGGCACTAAATGAAACTAAAGGCTGGGAGCAAGTAGAGCAGGAAATTCAGTCTTTTCTGCAGCCCGTAAGACAAGCTGCTGCCGAACCGGAATTCGAGGCATCACAAGAGAACCTGAACCGGTTGCTTGTCACTCTAGTGCAAATCTACACCAAGCTTGCTTCTCTCTCGATGCTGATCTCCCAGAAGAAGGAGACTCTGGTGCCGAATGCTCTAGAATGTATGCATCGGATAAAAGAGGAAAGCCCTCTTGTCGCTCCTATAACGGCGGATTACCAGACTTGGAAAGACTTCATCAAAGGCAAGAAAGTCGACGCTCCAGAAACCTCAATTGCGCGACCACCTTCATAGTTTCAAACGCTGGGTCGCAGGCCGCATTCGCGACCAGGTCGCAGGTCGCATTTGCGACCAGGTCGCAGGTCGCAATTTTGGCAAACAGGAAGCTGAACCGTCGGGAAGTTGAACCGTCGGAAGGCCATAAGTGCGTCTGTTGAATCTATAAATACCCCTGTGGGGAGCATTGTAAAGGGCTGCTCTTTTTTGGACTGAAAGGCATCATTGCATTGTAACTGAAGAAGCATACTCTTGATATATGAAATACAATACATGTTAAAACCCCTTTGATTGGATGATGTGTTTAGCTGTGACAACATTGTGTGTATTATGCGTACAGTTTCATAATATCTTCTGATTAATGAACCTGTGTTATTTAAAGTATCATTCATGCACCATAGCTATCTGTGATTGTGTTGATGATGCTCAAGTTTATTATTTACTTCATGATGAATGTTAATGAACTGTTTTATTAGCATTTCGTTATATCCTTCGGAAAGTTAAGGGATATTCTTGCCACAAAGAATTGTTTCTTTGGCGGTCAGATTATCCTGCATGCATACCTCATAGATGTGTTGCTAACGACACTTCCTGAGTGCATGCATTCTGTCTATTACCTTGCTACGCACAGTGTCATATATTGGTTTTATACATCCGTCATGTATTCTGTATCGTGTGAATGAGTGTATGTTTGCAGTTTCAATCAGGTTGCTCGAAACCGGAGAGATAGTCATTT